>JAUMHF010000014.1:863328-883101 GCA_032359275.1 Microctenopoma steveboyesi | reverse complement strand
TCCATAATTTAGGAGCCACAATAGAAAAGGCCCGGTCCCCTCTGAGCTTCCTCCTGGACCTCGGTACCTCCAGGAGCTAAAGGTTTATCCAATAGAAACTGGACTTGTTAGGTTTCTTGACGGTGTTTCACCCTTCATTCCACAGGGTTTATAAACCTGCTGCTCACACCAGTCAGTCAGACAGAGAAAGCGCTCAAGAATGAAACGTCGTCAAGAAACCTACAAGTCCAGATGCTATGATAAACCTTTTTTCAGATAACGTGACCTGGACGTCTAAGAACCTTCACATAAGATTCATCCTCATTTTTACTTTTCTTCCTCCTCACTCCTTTTTCTTTCACTATTCATCCAAAGGTCTCCCCTCTGTGTGTGCGTGACTCCCCCCTCCCCCCAACATGGCGGCTGAGTTGCATATTAACAGGCCTATCAGAGCTGGCGTCGGCATCTACTGCTCTGACACAAATTGGGAATTAAGTGGAATTGATGTCCTGTGCTTCGCCTCTGAACTGTCCTGGCCTTATAAAGAATTTATGACGGGGAGCGTGCGCACGCAGACACACGCAGACACACGCAGACACACGCAGACACACGCAGACACACGCAGACACGCAGGCAGACACGCACACAGACACACACACAGACACACACGCAGACACACACGCAGACACGCACACAGACACACGCAGACACACGCAGACACGCACACAGACACGCACGCAGACACTCACACGCAGACACGCACACAGACACACACGCAGACACGCACACAGACACGCACGCAGACACACGCAGACACGCACACAGACACACACGCAGACACTCACACGCAGACACGCACGCAGACACGCACACAGACACGCACGCAGACACGCACGCAGACACGCACGCAGACACACGCAGACACACGCAGACACGCACGCAGACACGCACACAGACACACACGCAGACACGCACGCAGACACGCACACACAGACACGCACGCAGACACGCACGCAGACACGCACACAGACACGCACACAAAAGCCCAACGACAAAGAAAATAAAGAGGTCGTTTCATCTTCTCCGTTGTGGAATTTGGCACCAATTGTTGTTTCGCAGTTGTTCAAGGTCAGAGCGCGTGTGAGGGTGGACGCACAGATCCACAGCCTGGAGGAGGACGAAGATGACACTGCTAATGCCTGAACTTGTGAATGTGACGTGTGTCTTTTAGATTCATGTGACAAATCATGAGCTGCAGATGGAGAAAAACACACTAAACCATGTGAACTAACATCCTCTGTCTCCTCATCTGCGTGTTTGTCCTTTTTCCATCAACGCTCTAAAACGCAGGAGGCACGAACTGGTCCCCACTTCAACCTGCAGAGGGGGGGGGGCATAGACTCTGGTTAATTGAGTCCAATAAAAAAACAACACAGCATCTCTCTCTGTTTCATTTGCTCTCCTCCTCTCTTTATCTCACTTATTTGCTCATTTTCTTTCTCATTTCAGCCTCTCCCACTGGATCCGTTTCATTTGTTCCCCGTATTCCTGCTCTTCTCACATCGTTCGCTCTGCCTGTTCCCCTCAGCCACATCCTCTCTGGGTCGTAGATTAAGAAGCTTTCTGCATTATTAGTCCACCTCATGCTCTGGTAACAGAAAAACTCACATGAGCTCAGTCCAAACCTTTAAGTCCAGTCAGAACGGAAGAAAAAGTGTTCCGTAGACTCCTCAGATGCAGGGTGGAAGCAGGTTACCTCTCCAAACGCGACAGGCGTTTGGACGCGAGTCTGACGCCGCGGTCGTGCTGCTCGGCTCTGTGGGAAACAAACAGTTGCCGTGTGAACATTATCACCACAACCACCTGTAGAGAAAAGAAAATGGATCGTATTTTCAGGGAAAGAATTAGCGTTGTCGGGATAAATGTCCCGTGTCTCTGTCTCTTTCTCCTTCCCTCCCTGTTTGTCTCTGTCGAACTCATAATCACCGCCGTCTCTTCTGAGCACAAAGCTAACTGCACATTTCCCCGGTCAGGGGGTCCTATTATCGCCCCTCTTCATCGTCTAATGGGCTGGTTTTACCTGCCAGAGTTCAGCTAAAGTAGTGTTTCCGCTCAGGAGGGCGAGTCGCTGCTACACCAACGACTCAATACCTTTTGTACAAACACATACATATGCAAATCAGCTGCGGGGACCCATGCAGGGCCTGTTCAGAGGCAGATCTGTGTTCAAAGTTCCTCCTGTTATGTCCGCTTGTTAAAGTCGCAGCAAGAACTGTAAGATACCGGCTATCCGGTCCTTTAAGTTTCTGACAACGGCACAATGAGGAAAGATGGTTCTGCAGGAAATTAACTTCAATCCCAGCAAGTGTGAGGACAGCTTGGTAAAAAGTGTCAGTCCGATGAACGTTAAGTGGGAAAAAGCTCGTTCGTTGATTCACTTCAGCCAAAAACAAAACCTCATCCAGGGTTTGTGTGTGAGCAGCTGCTGGTGGTAATGTTGTGGCAGATGGGTGTGCAGCAGAACCTGCCCCGCCCTGCAGGTCTCATATCTCGGTCTCGTCATTACTGTTGTTCTCTACAACACCACATACACACTCCTGCCTAAATCCAAGTCTCTCAGTGTCTTGCTGCGTCCGACTGTGTGATCAACACAGTGGGTTAGAAAATGACTCTGCAGAGACTATTACACACACACACACACACACACACACACACACTCCTGCTTTTTGTGTTGTCTGTAAATGTGAATCTCAACTCGGTAGGTGAAGCTGTTAGAAGCTCAGAATTAGCAGCAGATCCGTTTGCACCTGGAAAAACACCAGTTACACTCAACAACCTCATTAACACGATAACAACAGCGTTAGCAGCGCCGAGCTAATTCATGGCATTAGGGAAAAGTGTGAACTGAGAGTGGATGAAATGCGTCTTTGGATTCTACAGGGCGGATTCTGGACATGCTGCACGTTCACGTCACCGTACGTCAGCCAGTGTGTGAAGTAAAGAGGCTGGAAGCTGCATTTGAATTTCAGAGGCTGAGCTTGTGTCCACACACTCAACACTTCTCACACAGTGAGAGGAAGCGGAGAGGCGGAGCCAGATATATGTATACACACAACCTACAAACCCAGGCTGTGATTATTACTTTATTATGTTTACCATGATGGACGTGACACAGAGATCAGCTCAGGTCTAATGTTCACTGAAGTCATGACACTTCTATTGATCTGCACGTCTCTGAGGGGAAATGATTCATGGCTGTGTTTGTATTGATTCATATGTTACTTTGCATGATGAAATATTGGCACAAACGTTCCCGCGCTAACTCCCCAGTTTTATTTCTTTCAGGAAATCCTGTCTGAGCACTCGGCGCCCAGTCCTTCCCAGCAGAACCAGTCGGCCAACGTGAACCGTCTGCTGGTCAGCGGTGGAGGCGTCGCTGTGTTAAACCCCCGTTCAGCCCTCTCCCCGCTGACCACCTCGCTGCTGGAGCAGCTGGAGGCTCGCATTAAAGAGCTGAAGGCATGGCTGCGAGACACCGAGCTCCTCATCTTCAACTCCTGCCTCAGACAGAACAAAGACGCCTCAGAGCAGCTGCAGAGCTTCAAGGTAGGAAGAGCTAGTTCCAGGGAACTTCGTGTGGTTGGGCTTCAGACGAGAGAGGAAAAGTTCTGCAGGAAACATTCTTCATCGATGTTTCACAGCTTCAAATTTATACTTTGACAAATGGTCACTAGCATTTTTTGGGTTTCTAAAGTGGTGTTTAGGAAGTTACTTCCTGTTAATCCCAGAATAAAACTTCAGTTCAGTCCGTGTGTAAAAACCGGTTCGCTGTGTGCAGAGAAAGTGCATGAATGTTCACGTCACTTTACTTTTCTTCACTAACTTCTGCTGTTTGTGTGACAAAGCTTTGGCCAATCAATGTTTTAAAAACATGTTTGCTCAGTGTGTGTGTGTGTGCTGTTGCTAAGTATAGTAATACATCGTCTTAATGAGGCCAGATGAAAGTGAGGCTGTTTTGAAGCGATGGATGTATAGAGGAAACAGCAGTTAGCCTTAAAAGCCACGGGACGCTAACAGGATATTAATCAGCCTACATCACACAGCGAACAGCTAGCTGCGCTGATTAGCCTAGCCCCGCCGTGTGACTGACAACCAGACAAACAAGCTCTCACACTGTCGCACAAGTGTGCGCGCTGGAATGGAAATGCAGACACGCACAAGTGCATTAATTCATTTATGTACGTATACGTGATCCCACGACCGACGAGTCGACACACACACACGTGAACGAATACATAAAAACATAAAGGTACACACAGCGTACACTGATTACAGGACACACGTGAACATTCGTTCTTAGAATATATAATGATCAGCGCGATGCTTCTCTTCAGCCCCACGACTGAGGCACCGTTAACACTCCTGCTCTCTTTTCTTTTCATTTCACTCACACTGCGTCACGCCAGCTGTTCATGAGTTTCCCTTGTTGCCTGCGCTGGGTTTGGACAGGAACTAGATGAACAGCACGCGTGACGTCATCACACGTTGTAAAACGTACAATGACTCAAGACTAGAATTCCACAAGTGTCTAGTATTTCCTTTCATTGTGTTTAATATAACCGGCGTCGTTGCCCGTCGTCGTCCTCACATCATAAGACGAGCTCACAGGCTGAGCGGCGAGTGACGCGTTTCACAGCCCAGTCACAGGTCAGCTTCCTCAAATCGTTTCTTCCCGTCACATAAACGGAGAGCGGCAGAGAAAACAGAGTAACGACGTGCCGCTGCAAAGTGAAAGTTGACAAAATAAAAGCAGCTGATGTAAAGTACAGATACATGAGTACAGAACCAAGTATTTTCCAGCACTGGTGAGGAGAGTCGTCACGGCAACACGGGCTGTCTAAATGATGAAACTGTGTAGAAACGAGACTTTATCTGGAGAAAGTGAATCACTCTGCTCGTACTTCTGCTCCGTGTCACAGCTCTCAGTGGGAAGCCATTGATTTCAGGCAAAAAACAGGCCTGAGCTTCTGGAGAAATGAAGATTGGAAATATTGATAGCCATCATTTGTATGGAGAAAGAGGGAGTGAGGCTAAATGGAGAGAAGGGGCTCCATTTTCAGAGACGTCGTTTAGTGATCATTTGTCTGTTTTTTGGCTCCTGGACTCGTAAATGGCTTCGATTTCTGTGCTGCAGCTTATTACTGTACGGCTGTATGAGAAAACAGCGGGGGTCGGCAGAGGTCACACACACCTGTACAGCTCAGAAAACACAACCTGGCACACGTCTGAACAAAAGCCAGAGGTGCACGGCAAACGCTGAGATGTCTGTTCGCCTGTCACCTCTGGCAGCAGCGTCCAAACATTCCTGACTCGTTCAGAAGTCATTCCCGACTGCGTCGTTTGCAGTGAGCGAGTTGAACCTGCCCACGAGTCCTTAGCCCCGCCCCCCTCATGCACAAACACGTCACATGGCTGCAGCACGTGCCTGCTCGTCCTCCGTCTCTTAGGAAACAAACTCACAGTTAGTTTTCCAGCGTCAGGATCGCACGACCAGGCGGGGGGAGCTCAATCCTCTACATGTATGTTTCTCCTCACGTGGCCCGTCCACGCTGCGACACAGCCCCCCACCCCCACCCCCCAGAACCAGAGATGTAGGACCACCTGAGATGTGACCATCACCGTCTCTCAGCAGCTAATAGAAGGCGGCAGCGAGGCTCTGATATCGATACCTGCTGCACGATGAGGATTAAAGATCCACCGACACGCCGTTTGCGTGTGTGTGCGCCTTTTGATCACGGTGTGTGTTTCACACCGTAGCTTGTTTGTGTCTGTGTCGAGGTTTGCCGCAGTGTGTGTGTGTGTGTGTGTGTTTGGTGTTTTGAAGAGGTGTTTTCTCGTTAAGAGTTGCTCGTTAGGGGTTGAAGGCGAGCAAACAGGTGAGAGGTTGCCACGGTAACGGCATCAACAAACAGATCGGACTTTCATCTTCGTTTGCTCGGGAGGAGAAGAAAACACTCGGCTCTTTCATCTGCTAAAGGGGTAGAGACAGAAAAACAGGAGAGGGACGGAGAGAGGAGAAGGCTCAGCAAAAGAGGAGAGAGGACAGAACAGCAGGACAAGGTGACGTGACGAAACATGGGATGAAGGATGGAGGTGGAGAAAGAGACACCGTGGCAGCTGGAGACAGGCAGGACAAACAGGGACCAGCAAAGAGAGAGAGAGAAAGAGGAGGAAGACGAATACAGGGAGAAATGCAGGCAGACAGGAAGAGATGGAGTTTTATTGATAGCAGCGTGTTCTCCCTGCTGCATTAGTGAGGAACAATAAATGCTCTCACTCCCGAAGACTTCATTCGTCCTCCATCTGTTTACGGCTGCTGAATATTTTAAGAGTCGAGCTTTCATCCTTAAAATGTCCCTGCTGCGTCTGGAGCGGGCTCGAGGACCTCAGCCAATAACTTACGATAATCAATACAGCCTGATGATGTCAGCGCGTGAAGGCCGCTCAGACCCCCCCCCCCCACCAAACAAGCTGCTGAACCTTTTCTGCTCTTTGCTTTGATTTATAGGCCCGTGGCTCCATATGGAAAACAAAGGCAAAGTATAAAGAAATAATAAATAAATAAATGCATATAAGACGGCGGCACAATAATTTACTTTACTTTGCTTGGCAGACGCTTTTATCCAAAGCGACTTACAGGGAGCTGGCGCTGGGTGTCTGGCTCAGGGACACTCCTGGTAGGGGATGGACTAGGAGTCAGATGGGATTCGAACCTGCGACCTCCTACATTCCAGTCTGACGCTTAACCCACTGAGCTACCAGGACATCGATAATTTTTGATATCTGTGAAGGTTCTCAGTCATCCAGGTCCCTGTTGTTTCCAAAAAGGTTTTATCCAAAGCAGCTGGACTTGTTTGGTTTCTTGACCAGGTTTCAAGTCAGACTTTATCAAAGCGGGAGAGGTGGAGCGGGTGGAGTGCAGACCATTCATTTTCAGACCCCTGAACTCTGCATGACGTCTGTGAAGGTTCTCCGTCATGCAGGTCGTGGTTACTTTAGGCACCACGTTCGCTCTGCCAAGGCGCTCCTGGGCAAACCTCTGCTCTGCTTTATACATTCAGATGGACAGAGAGAAGAAATGAAGGTGAGGCAAACATAAGCCAAGAAGTGAGAAGGCGATGGTGGGTAAGCGACGGAGAAGAGAGAGAGAGGAACGCTGCAGGACGGAGGGAAGGAATGTCAGAGGAGGAGAGAAGAGGGGGGGCGAGGAAGAGCGTGCACACGACAAAGTTTGGTAGCTGTAGGCGGTATTAGCAGTGGCAGAGGGAATGTGTGTGTGGGAACAAATTGTCGACAGGAATTCATTAGGCTCGTTGTGCGATAACGAGTGCTTGTGGTTTTAATTGACTTAATCAACAAATAGAATTAATCAGAGATTTCTAATTAATGGTAATTGATTGAAATATCCAGTGGGTCACCACGTAAGCAGCTTCCTGTCTCACTTTCTCTCTGTCTTTGTCCTTGTTCCTGTTGCTTCTTTTCCTCTCATGTCTTCAGCGTCTGTGCGAGGTCGTCCTCTCTCTCTCTTCTGTCCTACCCTGTGACTAACTAACAGGCAGCATCGGTGTCAGACGTCACATGACTCAGGCCTTAGAACTGATAGCGGCCCGGGTTCCAGTACTGACATTTACTGGGTTCAGTGGTGTGGAAACACTATTTCAACGCCACACTTTTAGGACGATTTCTCTGCTAAACCCATTTTGTTATTTCTAAAGAAGCTTAAGTAGCTGCACGACACAATCAGATGAACAGCAGCGTCTGGCAGAGTCAAATAAATCAGGAAGCTTCCAATAAATAAATCCAGCGCCGACACATCGGATGCTGCATATGGGGCTCGGTGTCCTGCATAACATGAACCCGGTGGTTCAGGCTTGTCCTGAAAAACCTCCGTGTTCATGACATGTCTTTGGGACCTGTCCACAAACGTACTCCTCAGATGTTGTTCTTCATTAGGACAAAGTCGTTTCACTGTCTTCACTGAATCCAGATGTTTCTCGTCTCTCGCCGTCATTTCAGAGCGCTGTGATGTCGTGGAGAAAGCAGCCACCATACCAACAACCTCCACTCACCTCTATCTGCCCCCCCCTCCCCGCTCTTCACGGCAGGTCTCGGTAATTAGAATGTGGAGATGAGGAGGTGGATGAGAGTTAAGAGGATTTTGTTTTTAGGAGAGGGAGATTTAAGAATGAGAGAGATAGAGGGGATGGAGTGGGAGAGATGGAGCCTGAGAGAGACTAGAAGGAGGTGAGAGAGAGGGAGAGAGAGGGTGAAGGAGGAATTAGGGAAAGAGGAGAGCAGATCCTCTTCTTGTTGTTTATCCCGAGTCGGTCATGCCTTCCTGAGAGAGGATGCTGAGTGACAGACGGGGATGAAGACATCACTTGTTCTTTTTTTCTGTCTCTGCTGTTGTTGGACCTTTGAAATGACCACATTACATGAGCTCTGTGGTTCTGGTGTTTCACTAACTGGTGCTCCCTGTCGATGCAGGACGACAACAAATGGAACATCAGAACCAGGCTGGAACTAAAAGCGATGCGGTGGAAGCTCGCTGTCAGTGTGGGATGAATAATCCGGTGCGGACCGGACCGTACCGGCTCCTCATCCCAGCGGCTTCACACTCTGAAATCGTGTGATTTGGTTCCACAGTCGCCCCACATTCAGACGGCGCTTCTGTGCATCAAACCGTCTCAGACTGACAGGTTTCCACGATGTGCAGCGTTAAACGTTTTGAAGAGTCACAGTCGGCTCTTCATCCTGATTTCCCCGTTTCACGTGTGAATAAATCTGCAGTTTCCTCTTTGATCTTTTTCATTTCCTGTGTCTTGCTTGTCTCTGTGTTTTTTCTCCGTTGTCTTTATCCTTTCCATCTTGCTTGATCTCACTGTTTCATTTTAAGTCACTTTAATCTTCTCTCTCTTTGCAACAACTCTCCCCTTCCCTCTCTCCTTCTCTGCGGCCGCTCCTCGGCTTTCCATGTAGTTTGAAGGAAAGCTTTTCAGCAAATATTTGTCTGACTGTGTCTGTAGAGCCCTCTGAGTCAATATGGGCCCAGCCAGGCTCGACCGGCCAGAGAGAAACAGAAGGAGAGAGAGAGAGGGGCGGGCGAGGGATCAGTGCATAAAACCCAGCAGTGCAGAAACAATAGAGACTTAGGATTGTCTCTTTCTGCTCTCTGTCTAAAAATAAACTCTTAGAGAAAATCTGAAACTAATCAAACTGCACTTTTGTATCAGTGTCTGTGACCTGCTCGCTCAAAACATCCCATAAATCTGAGTGCTGTGGGGAACTGAACGGCTTTAATACGACACTCGCCGCCGCCGTCTTCCCGCGCGGTCTGCTGCAGGTCGTTCCGTTGTTCCTCAGCGTAACACACACCGCCTGTTTGGAATACATTTCTCCGTAACCCCACAAAGACGCACAGCGAGCTTGTCCACTTGATCCGGCCTGCTGTATTCTGCAGCCCCATCTCCTGTTTAGACAACCAGGCGAGCCACAAATATGCTAAACGGAAGCAACGAGAAAGAGGAGATGAAAGACAGAGGAGGAAGAGTTGAGTGTGTGTGTGAGTGTGTGAGAAAGAGAATCCCATTTCATTGTAATAGTGTTTAATATTTATTGGAAAAATGTAAAGAAAATGTAAAGGAAGTGCTTTTCAGCAGGCGGGCGGGATTAGCATAAATAGTTTGGGGCTTGGACGTGTTTGGATCCTGCTGCAGAGGAGTAAGGCTGTCCCCTCTATTCTCTGTCACAAACACACGCATATGTTTGCACACACACACTTATGCACATGCTGGCATGAGTAAACACACACTCACTGACCTTTGCGTGTGGAAACTCATCAGCATATAGTGATTTATAACAGGCACTGCCAATCCTGGTGTTTCTCTTTTTCCCTGTTTTGCATTTATTACGCTGGAGCCGAGCAGCAACGGGAACGAGCCTTATTGGCTGTTGTCATTTATTTTCTGCACTGTTTCTGCTGATCAAAGATGTGTTCGCTCAGTTTGACTTCATGCTAATAAAGTGTTATGAATGGCCTGAGTTTAACGTCACTGAGCTGTGGAAAATTGAATAAAACAGAAAAACAAATTCAGCTTTTATTTGTTCTTGTTCCTGTTGACTGCAGCTCAAAGGGTCGTTTACCAGTCTGATCTCATTTTCATATTTTTTCCATGACTCCTGTCAGTCAACTTTCACTTCCAGGAGGGAAAAGCAGTAAATCTTTTAAATAATAAATATCACACGACATGAGAGCAAACTAATTACAAAGTTCAACTTGAATCATTAAACCTAAGAGACGTTTGACGAGAACCTGGATCCTGATGAGTCTTTCTATACATGTGAGAGCGTTAGCCCCGCCCCCTTCCTCCTCAGAGAATCATGGAGCTGCTGTGTTTCTGTGTAATTAATGTGAATACCTGCTGTCTTTCTGTCTTGTCGCTCGTCTCTTCGACGTCACCCTCCAGTCTCTGTGCTCGGAGGTGCGAGCCCGACGCCGGGGAGTGTCCTCTGTTCTGAAACTGTGCCAGAAGCTGCTGCAGCAGAGCCAGGTGGGTAAAGACATCGCATGTTTGACACCAGCACAAAACCAAAGACCTTTAGCGTGGAATGGTGGAATGTTTACCAGACAGGAAGCAGAAGCTCGAACCCAGTTTCAGAAACGTCTTTATCATTTGACTCTTTTTGAATTATGGTTCATTAAATTCCTTCATAACTGTCTCTCCACTCGCCACCGCTGGGACAGTCGGGCCCCATGGCAGAGGTGGGCCCAGAGGCGGAGCAGCACCGGGAGGCCCTGCAGCTGCTGTCAATCAACCTGGAGAGGAGGTGGGAGGCAATCGTGATGCAGGCGCTGCAGTGGCAGAACAGACTGAAGAGGGAGCTGGGAGAGCAGCAGGTTAGAGAGATCTGACATTTACACTCTGCATCCTTCACTCCACACTGCAGGCAGGCAGCTGACGCGCTGTTACACTCAGTGAGCGTGTCGCAATTTGATTTGTTGCTAAAATGCAGCATGAAAGACAGATGGTGCCGTGATTGCAGCTGCACTGTCGGAGTTACGTGTGAAACGAGCATTAACCATAGAACAAACCTGTACATGTAGAAATAAACGTTTACACGGTGAAGCGCGTCGCTCTGGAGCCCGCGGGGATGATGCAACGAAGAAGTGACTGATGAGTCACTGGTCACTCACTGAGTCTTTCAGTAGTTTGGAGGAACTCGTGTTGTGTAGGTGTCTTCTGAGTACCTAAGAAGACAGTTGGCTCCTAGTTACCAGCTCAATATACTAAAGTACTGATGTGGTTACATAAAGTCCTGCAGAGGAACATTTTAAATCAGGGAAACAGAAGCAGCCATTTGGGAAAAACTAATCTTCAAAAGAAACGAAATGAGATTTTACCACGTTGTTTTATCAGAACACCATGCACCTCTGTCGCCGTGACAACATGTTGCCCAAAGGTTTTTCTTGCTAGAAATCACCGAGTGACAAACGGATTCAGGCTCCACGTCTCAGGTGCGAGCATTCGATGTTCAGAGTGACGGTTTAGTGCTGCAGCGTGACAGCTCAACACACGTGCAGCTGAAGTGCTGAGCGCTGCGGCTGTGAAGAGACACGTCCGGAGGCGAGCTGCTGAGGCCCATGTAACGGGAAGGCTGAGAGCTGTTATGGATTTCTAATAGTAGTGAATGAGATGAGGTGGTACAGAGGCAGAAGGAGCGCACACACACACACACACACAACACAGCTGCGTCGTTCATTGACAGAGACGTGGGGTCAGATTGTGTCGGGGAGAGAAAGAAGACTGACTCACACAGTTAAACTGTAGATTGTTGGCGGTACTGAAGCCGTCACACAAGCAGAACAAGCACAGAACAGGGGTTCTGTTTTTTTGCTGTTGGTTCTGTAGTGATCGTGTTTGTGGCCCGTTCAGACTCCTCGCATCGTCGTAGAAACGTCGTTGAGGTTGAGTTGAATCTTTGAAGCTTCTCTGAACAGTCAGAAACAAACAGTGCTGTGTTTCATCGTTTATTAATCAGAGCAGTTAATTATGATGCTGATGGTGGTCTGATTCACGGACGTTAAAGATCCAGCTGTGTGCGCGTTGTTTAAGGTCTCTCACACACACACACACACACACACGCTGTAGAGGTGCAGAAGACAAATAACAGCGGCCACACACTCTGACCTCGCTGCCTGGCTGGAGAGTAATTTTACTTCTTCTGGAGATGGGAGAGGAATAAAGAGAGGGAGGGAACGGGGGGGGGTGGGGGGCAGCATACTGTATATCTCAGCGCTTTAGCTTATAAACGAACAGTATCACTACTCAGTGTCGTCTCCTGGTTCCTCTGTGTGCGTGTATGTGTGTGTGTTTCAGAGACCGGCGTGTGTGTGTGTGTGCGCGTGCGTGTGCACAGTACGGTTCCTCCTCTGACGACCATGAATGTCGTCAGCAGATTCAGGGGCTTCAGCTCTAAGTCTTGTGGTTCTGGGAACATGTGTCTTTACCCCTGATTAGATGAAGTGAGTGAATCACAGGTCAGCATCAGATTTCACAAACTATACCTGTAATATATGGAAATGATTTTTCAGAGCGTTGTTATGAGCAACATATGGAGCTTTTCATTCACCATTTGCATCACATTCCAAGCAGCCTGTCGGCTCCTCCACTGTGCAAGGAGGCGTGATTTATCTGTGCGGTTCTGTTCGTTTTGAGTCAGAGCGCTGAGGACGGGCTCCCACAGCACTTTGACGACTGGTACAGCAGAGACTCCAGCAGCAGCTCCAGGAGGAGCGCAGGCACATGAATAATCACCCTGACTCTGCTAGATGGCTCCGCTCTCCTTGGGCCTTCCAGCAGATGCTATGCTAACAAATGGGGGCAGTCAAACCAGAGCTAATAGGAAAAAGTTTGCTGTTTTCACCCAACAAAGCGCTGCACAGGTCCCTGCAACCGCTGTCACTGGCTGCGATAAGGCGGGAAACAAAGTGAGGACACCGCACTCGTGGACGCGGGCGCACCTTCACCAGAACATGAGCTGCTTTGTGCTGCGTTTAGGTGCTGGCGTAATTATTTCACCTGTAAAAACGGTACCTGCAGGCTAGCTGCAGCGAGCTAGCAACCCACGGCACAGAGAGGACCCGTGTTTGCTGACGTTCCTTCTTCTCTGAGAGACAGTCAGGTTACCGCAGAGCTGCGTTCATCACTTTCTCATTCAAACCCTTTACATGTTGTGTTTTTGTGGGCCCTACTAGAAAACGTACTGGGGTACAATCAGGTTTTAGTACAGCTACTTAAATTTAGTGTGATGACATTTGGACCTTTTGATGCTGCTGAATTCTGCAGCAGCTCAGCCTCAGGACCATCTGGACTCTGGCATGTTGCTGGTGTCTGCGAGGGAATTTATCACCGCTGGGAGATTTGTCTGCTGTGCCAGCTCACCCAGCTCTCCCTCGTTGGCAGGCTCCCAGCCACACTTCAGACTTAGGGGCCGCTGTGGCCGCTGGACGCCAGAGATCGCCTCCCTCGCCTCCCTCGCCTCCCTCGCCTCCCTCGCCTCGTGCTAAAAACTCACACAACTCTGTTACGAAACGAGATCAATTACAGAGCTAAATCGTACACAAGGTTCTGCGGGTCATCAAACGCTCAGTCTGATTGGATTAGGCTGATTGATAACTTGTCTCTTCAGTGCTGAATGTGTTTTTGAATGTGTCTGCAGCGGCAAAACCCAGTTCAGTCATTATCCCCATCTTCCTTATCAGCACAAGGGGAATAAACACAGATCTAATAGAAATTCATTACACACACACACACACACACACACACACAGCCAACTGGTTTATTAGATTAATAGGCTATGAATGGCTAATACGAATTACCCCTCTCTCTTGTTAACGAGACGCGGAGCAATTTGTATAATTATGTCTGTGGACGGGAAGAAATCCTGTGTCTAAGCATATTTTTAGACAGCCGAGCTTTCTGAAGGTTTTTGATTACGTATTTACTTTGGGGTTTTCAGCTCCGTGCTCTTTCCCTCAGAAGTCGTTTCTGAATAATTCATCGCTTTGTTCCACAGCAGAATAATTTGTGTTGAGATTTATGAGCAATTGCTTTGGGGTGGGCCGATTTTACTCTTTTTTTAAGTGATCACAGAACGTGTTCTGTCAGAGTCGAGTGTCAGTGTGTCTCTTTCAAACGGAGGTCTGAGTCGAGACGGCGCTCTCGCAAAGGACAGAGGATTTGCAACATGTCTTTTTAAAGAGTCTGGAGCCGAAACAAGTTACACAACGTTTGAAAGAAACATAACCGCGACTCCCGCGCTGGTACGAGATGCAGTGTTCTGTGCACTCTACGAGATTCACGACACTTTGAGGACTTTAAATAAACGGCAGGAAATGTGTAGTGAAAGTGTTTCATAATAATGATGAAGAGGAAATTATGTGTGAACAGCTGCTAGACCCGTGTCTGCGCTACTACAGGTATCAGGGTCTCGTCCAAGGACACCTGGACATGTAACTGGTGGGACTTGCTCGCTCACCCTGGGCCTGAAGACGACGGCTCCGCCCACTGAGCCGCCATTCCGCCCTTTAGAGGCTTATTGAGTACGGATTTAGGAAGTGTAGTGACGAGTAAACACCAACGTCTCAGTTTAAACGTCACCATCAAGCTGTTGGTGATTTGGGTTTCATATTTTATCTCCTGTGTCCTCTCACCCCACCGGTGGAGGCGGATGATCCCGTTCTGGAAGAACTTAAACCTGAAACAATGTAGAGACGACTCGTTGTGGCTAAAGTGAGTAGTGAACCTACTGAAGCTTATGTCTTTCCTACGGTAGTGACCTGGTTTGACGTTTGTCTTTCCGACATGATTTGATGTGACGTTTTCAGACATGAGAGAAAAGGGACACACAGCATGTTCTTCTCTTTCCTTCTTCCAGCAGGATTAAACTCACACATGCGGCTTCTCTTTCCTTCCTCCTTTTGTCTGCAGGTTCCTGGGAACTTTCTGGAACCAGGCCTAGTCAACCTCCACCACATCGGCGCAGTCGCAGTCGCTCCAGCGGCGCCAGTACCAGACGACTCGTGGGAATGGGATGAAACAGACATGACAATCACGGAACCAGCGCCAGAACCCGATCTTACGCACAACCTCCCCACAGAAGCAAACTTGCCTTCAGACACCGTTGTGTCCAACAGGAATCGGCCCGACACTCTACAGACCACGCCTCCTGGTACGACGTCCCCGTCAGGGGGTCGACCCACTGTGACCTCCCCAACCGTCCCTCCTAACTACAACCACATCTACCAAGTGTACAGTCTCCATAATGTGGAGATACACAGACAGCCTCACCTTCCTCACTTCTTCTCCTCGCTGCACAAAACCAAACCAGGAAAACGGAAACAGCAGCTCCTCCTGAAGAGCCTGAGTAAGGACTCCTCGTTCTCCTCCATGGAGTCCCTGCCAGACCTTCTCGGTGGTTTGATGTGGAACAGCAGAGAAGGAAACAGCGTCACGGGATACCGAGGTGGGGAGTGCGAGGGGGAGGGAGGGCGAGGAAGTGGTCAGTCAGCAGACAGTCGCAGGTCCGAGTGTGAGAGCGGGATCGTCAGCGACACGGGAGACACGGATATGACAGCAAACTCTGAAATCCCAGGAGCAGAGGAGGAGGAAGGCGGAGAGGAGGAGGATGGGCAGAGAAACGATGACACTGATTCGGCTCTGCACAGAAGCAGCGTCGCCAAATATAACCGCAGAATCAAGGCAGGTGCTAACAAGAGGAGGGAGGAGATCAGAGGGGAGAGCAAGAGGAACCGAGACGAGGAGAAAAGGAGAAGGCATGGGAGAGGAGGAGGTGAAGCTGTGGAGATCCTAATAAGTGGGCGTGGCATACTGACTCCTGCTGACTCGGACTCTGACTTTGAGCCACAACAACCCTTCATTTCCCACAACCATCCTCCGGGTCCAGCGCTGTCTCAGGGCTCCTCCCTGGAGTCCCTGCTGGCCCTGGGCGTAGAGCTGTTCCCCTCCAAAGACGCACTGCACCGTAGCGCCTCTCTGGAGAACAACCTGGCCCCGTGTCACACTGCAGAAGGGGAGATCGGGGGCAGCCACACCAGCCTCGGAGAACTGGACTTGGGCCGGAGCCGAGAGGTGGATGGAGGTGAACTGGGAACGGAGAAGATTTGTCAAGGAGAGCCTTCCGCTGGGGAGCTCAGTCGAAGGACCCTGGATCTCCTGGAACGCCTGGAGAACATCCAGAGTCCGCTGACCATGAAGATAACGCGCAGCGTGTCTGACATGACGCTTCGGAGCAGCTCCCTGCAGCGGAGCCAGCTCACCGCCTCCCCCTCCCTGGGTGGCCGACACTCCCCTCTCTCTGGGATTTCAGGCTCTTCGCGGAGAGGACCGCCGTCCCTGATCAACGAGAGTTCAGCGACAGCATCGCTGACTGAGCTGAGCAGCACTGAGGACTCCTCTCTGGGGTCCGAAGACTTTGTTATGGTCCGAAAACCACGACGCGGCCTCCTGGATGTCAGCGTGGCTGCAAATGCTAACGCCAGCTCGTGCAGGAAACGCAGCCAGGGCAACGGCAGAGGAGGCGCAGACGAAGCAGACGCGAGGAGTTTGAGCATGGTGGTCAATGTGTCTTGTACGTCAGCGTGCACAGATGAAGATGAAGATGACAGTGACCTGCTGTCATCCTCCACGCTCACGCTCACCGAGGAGGAGCTCGGTGTTCGAGATGGGGAGGACGGGGAGGAGGAAAGGTTAAGCGGAGCCTCCTCTGGAAACGAGGATGATGACGATGAGCTGGAGGGGTCATATGTCCTGGGGCTGGACTACATGAAGAGGGAGCTGCAGAACTGGATCAGGTCTCCCCGAACCTCCTCCTCCTCTAAAACAGAAGCGGGCCTCCGGGACGAGCTGCAGTGTGGGACCCACCTGTCCTCTACCTTCACCTGTGCTCCTCACAACAAGGAGCAGCAGTGTTTCCTAAACCGCTCGACCGCCAAGTTAATAGAAACCAACATTACCAGCAGCAGCACAGTGAAAGGAGACGAGAAGGAGCAGGGAGAGGAGGAGGAGAACAAGAGGAACGCCACAAGAAGCTACATGAGCCAGTTTGTGGATGACATGGAAAACGGAAATGTGGACCAGAGCTGTGTGAAAGCACAAGACGAGGACGACGAGCTCCTCAGAGAGGAGTCGAGCGTGTTCACACAGAGAGGAGAGTCACCGAGGGAGTCGTATGTGTTTTCTAAGGCAGGAGAATCGGTTCAGGACGTCGGCGACTCTTCGTCTCCATCCTGTGGACTTGCCTTCCCGTCCAAACGTGCCTCCTCTCTGGTGGGACAGCTTCGAGGGGAGCTGCCCTGCCACAGCTCCTCCCTTCCCTCGCCTCCGTCTCTCTCACCCGTGGACGACTGCAGATCCCAGGATGCCTTGCACAACAACAGGCCAGCGACCGGTGGGAGGACGGCCCTCACGATCCAGGAGAAGTTCAAATTCTCCTCCTTCGTGACAGAGGAGACAAAGGTGGAGGTGCGAGACAAAAAAACGTCCCTGCCACCAAAAAAGCGCCACAGCTCCCCCTCCTGCTGCTGCAACCAGCTCCCCTCTCCCACCTGCTCCTCACGCAGCAGAGAGGAGAGCGAGAACGGGAACGTGCACGACTTCGTGATGGAGATTATCGACTTGACCTCGCTGGCGCTGAAGAGCAAAGAGACTCAGCCCGAAGACCTGAGGCGGGGCGAGACCAGCGGGCCGAGCTCCGACCAGAGTCCCGCGTCCCTGGCTCAGATCAGAGACAAGGTACAGAGTTCATTCTGAAGTTCTCACACACAGAATAGTTCCCTGCAACAGCGTCCAAATCCAAAAGTAGAAAAGTTATCTCTGCTAATTTGTTCACTGACTTGTAGTAATTCAATAAATCGCATCACAGATCATAACTTTTAGGATGTAATGACTAATTTCTTCAGTATCTTTTTCAACTGGAGTAATTGAAAAGCTAATCAGCCTTCAGTGTTCACTTGACTTCAAAAAAGAAAAGAAATCAGGCAGAAAACTGTGAGTGTGGAGGGGGGGGGCGTAAACAGCGTTAATGCTAATACGTGAAGTAAAACACGTACGCAGCCTTTAAACTTTCTCCTGTCTCGCTGCAGGTCCTTGAACACTCCCACCGACCTCTGCACCTTCGCAAGGGAGACTTCTACTCCTACCTGTCTCTCTCGTCCCATGACAGCGACTGCGGCGAGGTCAGCCAGTGCTCCGAGGACAAGAGCTCCACTCCGCTTCCCTACTGCATCCCGGCAACACAAGGCCTCTACAGCCCGAGCCCCGAGCTGTTCACCAGCACCGCCCGGAAAGTACCCTCCTCCGGCTCCACGCGCTCCTCCTCTGGCCTTGACTCCAAGAACAACTTCTGCGCTCTCGATCTGCGGCCTGCGGACAGCCGAGCTAGCGGCGCGCCTCTGTCCCTGCCTCCGAGCCCAGACATCAGGGACGAGGAGACGCTGTTTGCAGCCTGCACGGAGGAGGTGTACCTGGGACCGCCGCTCTGCTACAGCATGGTGCTCACCAAGAAGCCTCGGAGGTCCACGCTGAAGGACAGCGTGGAGTATTCGTCTTCCCTGGAACCTGGCTGTGAACTGAATCCCAGTCTAGCACCAGAACCAAATGGTACTGTCCGATGTTTGCCTCTAGAGAACGAGTCCGAGTCGGGTCCACTGCATTTTCAAGGGTTCCAGCGCTCCTCCTCCTCCTCCTCCAGGCCGGATCCATGTGACGGATCAGTCTCCGTCTCCTCACTTCCCCTCCGAGGGCCCGGCTCCACACCACATGACAACAACCCTTCCTCTGCTCCTCTGTCCTCTGGCACAGAGGAAGAGACGCAGGGTGAGGACCTGCGCCTCCTCTGTGATGTCACCAGAGGAGAAGTCACAGTCGCTGCGAGGGTCGGCGCACCGCAGCAGGAGTGGAGTCGTAATGAGGGGCCTCCTTATCTTAATCCCCGGGCGCGTGTTGCCCCGATAGACTCCTCCGCAGCCGAATGTTTGGCAGATACTAAAACGCTTGAATCCAATATGGGCGCCGTAATGACCAAGATAAGTGTCTGCAGCGCCGCTACAAATCCCTCAAAAGAGCCGGCCGCCACCGCCACGCGCATTAATCCCAAAATTAACTGCTCGCTGATGAGAGAGGCAGATAGGGAGGCGAGAGGGAGGCGAGCAGAGGAGCAAAGGCGGCGAGTAAAGCAGGAGGAGAGGGGGAGAGGAGGCCGGAGTGGCTTGCAGCGTGAAGAGAAGACAGTGAAACAGGTTAGTGTTCCAGGTATTAGTCTGATCCGCTATCGCAGGACATTATACAGGGCCCTGATACTGCACCTCTACTCCAGGTGTTAGTCCGAGCCGAGCCCCACAGAGGGGAGGAATGTAAGGATGTAAGGACAGGACGGAACCTCCTCCTCCTCCTCCTCCTCCTCTTCTTCCTCCTCCTCTTACTCACCCTCTTCATCCTCCTCCTGCCCTGCACACTCATCGCCTCATTATATCTTTTCTCCTCTCCTCTCCTCCCCTCTCCTCTCCTTTCCTCCCCTCCCCTCCCCCTCCTCCCCTCTCCTCCCCTCCCCTCTCCTCACATCTCCTCTCCTCTCCTCTCGTCTCCTCCCCCTCCTCTCCTCCCCTCCCCTCTCCTCCCATCTCCTCTCCTCCCCTCTCCTCTCCTCCCATCTCCT
>JAUMHF010000014.1:846709-863228 GCA_032359275.1 Microctenopoma steveboyesi | reverse complement strand
TACTTCACTGTACTTCAATGTACTTCACTGTACTTCACTGTACCTCACTCTACTTCACTGTACCTCACTGTACTTCAATGTACTTCACTCTACTTCACTGTACTTCAATGTACTTCACTGTACTTCACTGTACCTCACTCTACTTCACTGTACCTCACTGTACCTCACTGTACTTCAATGTACTTCACTGTACCTCACTGTACTTCACTGTACTTCAATGTACTTCACTGTACTTCACTGTACCTCACTCTACTTCACTGTACCTCACTGTACTTCAATGTACTTCACTCTACTTCACTGTACCTCACTGTACTTCAATGTACTTCACTGTACCTCACTGTACTTCACTGTACCTCACTGTACCTCACTGTACTTTAGTGTACTTAACTTAACTTTTCCTTCACTGTGGTGAGTTTTCAAAGGTTTTTTCTTAGTGGATAATTCCTTTATTACTAAATTCACTAATTGTCCGTAAGAGAGACAGATAATTGGAGACAAATCCAGTGGGAATGATCGACAGGTAGATACAGTGAACACTCTGCTCACATGTCTGTGTTAACTCGCACGTGTCAGAGTTCGCTGGCCTCCATTTGAGCCTCCCTGCACGTTTTCCCGTCGTCTGATATTTTTGTCTCTGCTCCTCTGTGTTTCTCTGCCTTGGCCTCCACATTAGGTCAATTTAATTAGAAGCCTTTCAACAGAACTAATTAGCCAGCTCTGCTGAGTGAGGGCGAGGGGAGGTGATTGAAGCTCCTCTACTTGAGGAGGGCATTGTTTAACGGTTTGATTCCCACTTTTCTTATTTTTAATACAAAACAGACTAATGGAATTTGAGGGAGCTGGTTGGTTTCAAAAGAGGGATGGATGGATGGCTGCTGAAGAATCGTCTCACAAGGCTCCACTTTTAATTAAGAAGCTCAGACATGACTGATCATCCTCTGTGATAGTCTTATGTGCTAAAGATATTTCATTTGTGTTCACAACTCGTGGGTTTAATTGGCTTCTCCTCAGTAAAGGGTGCTTGGCAGTGATGAGGTGATGGAGGACTCTACCCACAACACATGATCGGGTGTAACTATGTACTTGTGCTGCTTTGGATCAGCGCCTAATAGGAAAGTTGGCTGGGATGATGAGTGACAGCTGCATGGTTCAGAGCAGGTTCTTTACATCAACATGGAGGGGGGGGGCGTCAGTCTGTCTGTGGGTGCAAAGCTGCAGAGTCCCAGCAGCATCGTTAGAGGCTGAACCCTCGGTACGTGTCGGGACCAGATACTCATGCTACTGCTCAGCACTGGGTGGGCCAGAGATGGCAGTGGGCCTGGAGGACCGGGCCTGGAGGACCGGGCCTGGAGGACCGGGCCTGGAGGACCGGGCCTGGGAATCCCTGCCGTAGACCTATAATAAAGCACTTTTTCTGAAGCATTAAAACCACTGCAGCTGATCTTTGGAGAACCCCCCCACATCTGACCTGCTGTCGCTTGTGTTTTTAAATGTACACGGCGTACATCACACTACATGGCGGCAGCAACGCGCCTCAGTTTGATGTAATCGCTCAGTTCAGAAACAGAACAGTGAGAAACTTAATGTAACATAATTATTTGGTGTGATACACAAACAGTGGCCTCACATGCACACACACATTCCCCCTCACTCTACTCGCGCCTCACCTCTCAAGACACACACACACACACACACACACACACACACACACACACACACACACACACACACACAGAGCCTTCGGTCAGCGTACAATATCTCCTAGTTTGTGAAGCCTGGAGAATATTTGATATGTAGATAAGTCTTAAAAAGGGTGAGATTTGCATATTGGGCTCCTGTTGCACACGTCTCGGAGCTGCATGTGGTAGGTACATTTTTAATCAGCGAGCGCAGAAAATATTAATTTGTTTTTGGTGGGAGGTGGAGGAGGAGAGACGATGCTCCTTTTCGTTCCATTAGCAGCATTTTGTCAAAACCGTTGCGCTGGATTCCGACAGACTGTGTGTGTGTGTGTGTGTGTGTGTGAGACACCCCGTTAATTATGATCATGCACTACATGCAGTTTTGTCAGTGTAAGCATCATATTACTTCCTACAGCAGTATTTATTAAATCAAACCTCTTCAATTAAATTGAAAACTCATTAGGAAACAACGACTACACTTTTTAAAAGTTTAAGTCAGTGACTCTCACCTGTAGTAATTTGTTTTTGTACGCGTGCCGATTACTCTGCAATTACCTTCAATTCATGTCCGTGTTGTATTTATTTTCTTTGAATTGAATGTTTGGCTAACTTTCAGAAAATCGTTTTGTTGTTCGATTGTCTTTTTCCTCCTCTGTTCGTTGTGTTCCCTCGGCCCTGACACGTGCACAGATGTCAGGAGGTGTCAGTCTGACTCTAATTCTATGAGCAGTTCTCTTTCCAACAGGACCATTACGTTTTTAGGGAGCATAGAAAGATCTTTCAGCTGCACGTTCCGCTTAAATCTGTTCATGCAGCTGCAAACTAAGTGGAAGGTAAATGTCCTGAGCCCTGCTTCTCTGTGAGATAACGCTCTTCCTCTGCTTCCATGTGTCTACCTCTGAGTGGCTCCAGCCTCCAGTAGCCGAGCGGCTCCTCTCTTTATTACAGCTGACAGTTTGTTTACGTCTGGTTTGAAGCGTTTATTTTTACAGCATTTTACAGCTTCCCTCGGTCTCCTCGGCTCACTTCTCTGACCTCGAGCTGACTGCTGCTTGTTTAGACATTAAACAGATTCAAAACCTCGGAGCTGCAGCAGCAGAGAGTGGGGCTGAGAATCATCTGGAAAATTACCATAGAAGCCTTGATACCAGCACATTTACAGTGACACCGATGCTAAAGCAGATCTTCATTTGAATAGCAGTCATGGAACTGCACGTGCTTGTTGATGCATGTGAAATACCGGCTACACACATAAGCACAATAAAAATAATCAGTAACTGATTCTTTCACATTTGAATCAGGTTGTTTTTTAAATGAAATAAAACTATAGGAAAAGTTCCTCACAGCCTTAAGAACGAGCTGCGAATAGATCCGCGTTTGCACCTCAGGAACAAAATGTCAAACGTGTCATTGAAGGAAAACTTGTGGTTGTGGTGCTGTCAGAATAAGACCCGAGAGTTTAGACTGATGGTTCTGTGGTAACGTGGGGGTTGGGACTCCGATCCAGGCAGAGGATCTTAAAGGGATGCTGGGTGTTGGCTGCGTTTCCCTCCGCTGTAAGGCAAACTCTCCACCCGGTGCGTCTGTAGCAGCACCCCCCGCGTGTGTGTGTGTGTGTGAGTGTGAGTGTGAGAGAAGATAGATTCCACAAAAGCACTTATGGCTGATGTCAACGTGTGTGTTTCTGTGTGTGTGTGGAAGCAGGTTTGAACAGATGTTGAGAGTAGCTGTCAGAATAGAGGAGGCGTTTGAAGCCTCTCTGGTGGCAGAGAACGTCCTCAGGACGCCGAGTCTCATCCAGTGCTCTCACCGCTTCAGAAAGACGTTTACGTATCTTTCTTATTGGTGTAATTTAGTTTTACTGAGTGTCGCTCTGTGGATTGGCGGCGTCTCGTCCTTCGACAGATCCCTCATGTCTGTACAGTCATTTCTGTCAGGAGCTTGTGGAGACGAACCCAGAGTGAGAAGCTGTGGACGATGAAGAGCAGATACACTTCAGGAACCTTCTACTGAACTCAGACTTTACATCTGGATTTGTCTCCAACAACTTTAGATAAATGTTGGTTTTCATCTGGGAACCGAGTTTAGAATAGTTACCTAGAACCTGGAACCCTGGTTCCCGGTGTGAATGCGGTGCCACGTGGATCCACGTGGGAATTCTGTGACTCGTTACGGCTAGGAAGTCTATTTGGTGCACAGTTGAAGCAGAGTGCTGCGCGGTTGGCAGAACAGAAGCAGCAGATTCAGATGGACACTGAAGGACATAGTGAGTAGAGACAATATATGTCTTGTCTCTGTATGGGAATAATTGATGTTAAGACATGACGCCGGAGCTTAACCTGTACGATGTGAGTGGAGATTAGCTTTGAGACTTGAGAGTTGGTTTGACACGGCGTGACTTATCTCAAAGTACAACCATAACATCTTCTAAAGATTGATGACGACGCCAGAGGTCCGAGTGTCCTCACAACAGAGAGGCCGAGCTGTGACCTCGTCATAATTGGGATGTTGATGAGCGCAGGAGCTGCTGACGTCTCGGGTGTTGAACTTCAGATGAGATGGAGTGAGCATTAACTGGAGCCTTTGGAGTGTAAATGGACATTTGCTATGCAGTTTAATCTCACTGGTCTCCATAACGCCGCTGAGCTTCCTCCAGCTGAGCCTGTCAGAACGTTTCAGCCTGACAGTCTGTTTGAGGGGAAAACACACAACAATAATCCACATGACTACGTTTTCACTGCGGGGGTCTGAGTGAGTGTGTGTGTGTGTGTGTGTGCTTAGAGATGTGCATGGGGTGAAGGAGTAAATGCGTGCGTGTGTGTTTGACAGCTTGCAGCAGTGATCAGAAGATAAACCAACAGCCTCTCTGCTCCATTGTGGCACGTAATGTTATGGGAGCATCTAAACACACACGGAGTTTTGCTCAAAGCTAGGCTGATGTGTCTGCACTGTTTGTGTGACTAAACTCACAAAGGCGCTGGGAATAAAGTCTTTACAGCACTGACAGTGTTCCCGCCTGAGATCTGCATTTAAATCCAGCAGCTTCACGTGTGTGTGTGTGTGTGTGTGTTGAAAGGTGTCACGGCTTTCCTATCACGCTGACGGACGGCAGCAAAGCCTCAATATTAGGCAGGAACAGAGAGTACTCTGTGGACGCCATGATTTACAGGCTGGACTGTCATCATTTAAAATGTTTTTCTCCACGATACAAACTTAGAGTTTAAGTTTGGCCTTAAAGGAGCAAACTAACTAACCAGCACTGCCTGAGCTGTGTTTCATTCATGTGCTCACACACACGCACACACACCGAGCCAGTCGTTCATTCAGTCAGGCTGGTAATAACTTCACTGAGGAAAAGTCCCTGCACAGTGGACGCACGCGCACACAAACACTCTCTTAACTTCTCTGCTTGCAGCCACAAAGCAGCCGTGACAGAAATCGGGCAGCAGGTTAATAACTACTGCCCATCCTCATGGTGCCCAGGGCCGTACACACACACACACACACACACACACACAGTCACAGACAGTCCAGGTACTGCAGATGATAAAGTGTTAGGTCTTGGTATTGAGTCAGTGTGTGTCAAGGATGTCCAGCTCTGCTCTATTTCCTTTGCATGCTATTAGATTAAGAAGCTGCTGCGCACACACGCACACACACACACACACACTCTGCTGTAGTGTGTGTATTTAAAACATCCCTTTGCTCGTCTTTCCACATATTAATGTTTGTATTATTTGATCCAAAATCCGTTTACATCACAAATAAAACAGGCACCATGTCTCCACTGGTCCTCTGTTATGTCCATAAACCGGAATTCCTGAAACCAGTGTTTATTTTTTAATACAAAACCAAAAATTTACCATATAGCATTTTCATCTTGTTAATGTTTTCTTTTAATTTAACTTTGAACAATTAACAAAGTGTCTGTTGTTAAAGTCATAAATGAGATATATTTGGAATATCATAAATGAGATATATTTAGAATATTATATATGAGATATATTTGAAATATTATAAATGAGATATATTTGGAATATTATATATGAGATATATTTAGAATATTATAAATGAGATATATTTGGAATATTATATATGAGATATATTTGGAATACTATAAATGAGATATATTTGGAATATTATAAATGAGATATATTTGGATGTAACAACACTGCGCTGCCGCTCTGTGAGAGGGGAAAGAAACAAGAAAGGAGTTTGCTTCACTTTGTCTCCACGACTGCTGAATGTAGAGCTTGTGTTTGTCCTCTTTTGTCGCGTGGAGGCATTTTTTTTCAGGCGCAGAGACAAACCGGGAGGTAGAGAGAGAAAAAAATGGATCGAGAGTCTGAGAGAGGGATCGAAAGAGGGGGAAGCAGTGTGTGGGCGATGGGAAGGAAAGATAAACGGCTCTTCTTTGATGGTGAGAGGCGTCGATTGAAACGACGAATAAAGGCCGGCTTTCATCGTCCAATGGGCTGTTAGTGACACGGGGGGGAACGAGCCAAGCCGATTGGCCGGCAGCCTGAGAACACTTCCTGGCCCAGTAAACTGCACGCTCTGTCACCCGGCTATTCTTCCCCTCTGTCCTCCTCCATCCCTCTCTTTCTCTGCTAATTACCTCTCTCCTTCTCCCTAAACATTCCATCTTCACCTTCTCTCCTCTTTCTGTCTCTCCCTCCTGAATTCGTCTTATCCTCTGGTTCGACTCCTCACTTCTTACTCGCTGTCGCTCCTCGTCGTGGTCTCCTTCACTCTCCTTCCTTTGCCTCCTTTTCTAACTTAGCTTCCTCCAGCGTCTCCTCTTGTCCCCTTTTCCTCTGCTCTCTCTCCCTTCCTGTCCTCTAACACCCCCCCCCCCCTATCTTGAAATGAAAAGTCACTTTGTCACATCTCAGAGAAACATTTTTTCCTGCAAATGGTATAAGAAGAGTGTGAGATCAGGAGAGAGTGTTGGAGACGGAGGGAGGGAGGAAAATCATTTTGCTATGAAGTAGAAGGAGAGAGAGGGAGCGCCGCTCGGCTGCCTCAGAGATCGATTGCTTTGCGGAGCTCCTGACAGGTGTAATTGTGAGGGCGTCATCTGTTCTTGTTTGCACAAAATACATTTTTTTCCCTTCTCTCATTTCTTCCTTAGTTTTTTTCTTTTATCTGAAGCCGCGACTGTAGAGATGCGGTGCGCCGCGTCGCCGTCACCTAATCTTCCCGCCATCATCCCATTCTTGCACTTGCCACCGGACAAATCCCCTGTTATTTGAACAGATGGTCGGAAATCCATTCTGGTGATAAGTTGCCTCTAGTTAGCATTTAGATTACCTGCAAAAATGGAACAATTTACTACTCTGCCTCCCAGCATAACTTCCTCCTCCTTTACCTCCCTCATTTTCTTCACCCCCCCCCACACACACCTTACACCTGCCACCTTCGGGTGCCCCCCTCCCTTCAGCTCTCTGTCATCTTTTGTACTCACGTTGACTCGTCTTGTATCGAATTACAGTGAACTTTGACGAGTGTGTTAAAGAGTTACAGGAGGGGTCTGAGCGGGAGAGGAGGGGGGGGGGGTGATGATGGAGGAGGAGAGGAAAGGAAGGGTTTAGGCAACACAGAAGGAATTAAGGGGGAAAAGAATGGAGGAAGGGAGGAAATTAGAGAGGAGGAGAGGAGTCACACTGGAGGGAGAGGAGGTAGACATTAAGGAAACGGGAGTGAGGAAAGGAGACAAGGATAACACAGGAGGTTTCCTGAGCGAGAAAGGAAAGGAAAGGAGAATCAAGTGAAGAAAGATGGGAGGAGGTGGGGGGTGGGGGGTTATCCTAGACTAGTTTCTCTGACTTATGATGAATAAGTTTGACAAGAAGCTTACGGAGCTGGAGGAGGGAGGGAGGAGAGGAGCAAGTAAAGGACTCCTCCCTCCCTCCCTCCCTTCCTCCCTTCCTCCCTTCCTTCCTCGTCATATCCTCTGTAAATGAGCCTGTAATTACGTTTCAATCTCATTTTCTTTTCTCTGATCAGGGAGAGTTGTTGTGTCGGGTTTAACACAAACTCACACATCCAGGTAGTGCGGTGTCCTTTTCCTCCGGTGAATTTGTGTGTGAGCGATCACTCCACACTCCGTCTTCTTCTTCTTCTGTTATAAATTATATGTCACTCGTCTCCCAGAGCCGTGATCAGCAGCTGATTTGCATAATCCAGTTAGAGGAGTCAAATGGCACTGTCTCCTAGCAGATTTGGCATGCTATAGCCAGACGCTAGCTTCATTAGCGTCGACCATTACATCGTGCGCGCACACACACACACACACACACACACACATCTGGTTCTCGCACATGCGTATGTATTTGCATTTGTGCAAGTTCAGGTACGTTTCTGTCCGCGTGTCTGTGTAATGGATGTGTGTGTGTGTGCGTGGTGTGTTACTCTGGCTGGGCAGAGGGGCAAATCTCCTGCTTGCCTTCCTGCTGGGGGCAAATGTCAAACCCCCATAATGTAATCCTCCAGTGTTAGAGTCAAAGTTGAGGTAATGGGTTAGACGTAGGTAAGACATAGACGGAGCTGCTGCGAGAGGTTGTGTGTGGGACGCGTGAGGATGATGCTAACGCTGTAACACTGGAATGACCCCGTGACCTCGTTTCTTGTGTCGCGATGCTGCAGCGTGGTGTCAGAGGGGTGACGGTCCTGTTGGAGGATTATATTCTGACCTACAGATGTTTGTCTCACGCTCGCGATGCAGCTCATCACTTTCTCCTTTGCACAAAGTGTAGTTCTGAACGTGTCCAGTAGGCGGCTGCTGTCTCTCTTCACGTTTATCTTTGTTTCATGTAAGAGAATACTGTGAAGTCGCCGTTTATCCTTTTTAACATTGCACATTTAACAGCATGAGAGAGAGAGTACTTTTACTCGTAGTGGACTTTTACTTGGAGTACCGAGTGCGTATGCGTTCTACTCCTCCGCCCGTGGGTTTCTTTCATTTCTTTCACGACACAGCACATTTTCCGGCTCACATACTTGTAAAAGGAGAAACTGAATTGTACTTTGCTTTATCAGCTCTCTCAGGTTGATTCTTGGTGAAGGATTGGATCCACTCACATGTCACCGCTGCTGGTTCTTGCCAGGAGCTCTGCTCCCAAGACGGCCTGTTAGATTAAAAATCATTACAGAGAGACGAGCAGTTAGTTTTTATTCTGCTGTGTTTTCATTGTTTGCACAAGTTGTGCAGCCCTGTGTGTGTGTGTGTGTGTGTGTGTGTGTGTGTGTGTGAGAGAGAGAGAGAGACATAGTGAAACAGGGTGAAATGTTGTCTGAGCTGCAGCTGTGTGTTGGATAATGAGACTTTGAGGTGCTCTGTTCAGTGGACACACACACATCACCTGCCAAGTCTGGAACAAGCCTCATCTGCTGTGGCAGCACATGAGTTGAGTTCAGTGACTCCTGTTTATGTGTGTGTGTGTGTGTGTGTGTGTGTGTGTGTGTGATTTCAGCCTGTTAACAAGGATCCAGTTTCACATTATTAAGACCTTTCTTTATTTGCGGTTCCAGAGATGCCGGATAACTCCCAAACAGACCTCATCCACAATCGTGCGTAACGCAGTTGCCATGACGACAACGAACCGTATGGAAGCTTGGTTGTCGGGGGCGACTGCGGAGGTAAATGCAGCACGCAGCAGTGGGCCAGAGATTCAACATGAAAGGAAAGAAATGAGGAAAAGCATGAGTGAGAGTGACCTGTGATGTCACCTGGTCGCTGTCACACACGCGCAGACACACAAAGCCTCGCGACGCGACTTCACAGACACACACCTTCCCCTCAGCCACGTGATGGCTTTATCGTGCTTCCTGTTTCTCCCGCCGCCCCACGATCCTTCAGTCTCCCACAACAGGAAATTAAAGGAGTGTGGCGCAGCGCCCCGAGCGCCTCCACGTTTTGATTTGTGCAGCTGCTATCCTAATGAAAATCAGCGCCGCTCTTCGGACAACGGCGGGACGGGGGGGCACGGGGGGCAACTTGTTCACCACACAACAACCAGCATCTCCCAACAAGTGAGCTCTGTGATCGCCCGGCAGGGGAGTTAGGGTGAGGGGGGGAGTCTCTGTGATGGATGGTTACACACACACACACACACAGAGACACACACACACACACAGAGACACACACAGAGACAGACACACACACACACACACAGAGACACACACACACACACACACAGGGACACACACACACACACAGAGACACACACACACACACAGAGACACACACAGAGACAGACACACAAACACACACACAGAGACACACACACACACACACAGGGACACACACACACACACAGAGACACACACACACACACACAGAGACACAGAGACAGACACAGAGACACAGAGACACACACACACACAGACACACACACACAGAGACACACACACACAGAGACACACACACAGACACACACACACAGAGACACACACACACCTTCTTTTTCATGTTTGTGTCTTCATCTCGTCTTCGTCTTTCTTCTGTTTTATTCCCCTTTCTTTTCCCCTGTTGTCCATGTGTCCATCTGTCCAACAGTCAGTGTCTTTTCTTGCCTTCATTTCTTATCTACTCATTTTCTTTTTGACCTTCAGTCCCACTCTTCAGTCTGTCTGTCCATTTCTTCCTTCCTCGTGTCCCCCTCTTCACCTGTTTTTCATTTCTTCCTCAGCCCTTGTCTCCTCTCGCGCAGCCCCATCCCTCCTCTTCTTGCTCTCGTATTATTTCTGCCGGTATTTAGTGTGCGGCGTTCAGACAAGGTCACGAAGCAATTTGTGTATATGTCTGTATGTGTGGCTGCTTCTCTGCTTCGTCTCATCCAGGCACTCAGCCAAGAGAGAACGTCTTGATCCCGCTCTCAGGGCGTGTGTGTGTGTACTGTGCTGGAATGGCTGACTGAGGGAGAGGAACAGCGACTCTCCTTCACGCAGATGTGTGTGTTGTAGATCAGGTTTTGACAAACGTTGTTCTTCATATATTTGGTATAAATCAGATGACACCCACAGGCTGGTTGTACTTTTCCTCTTTAAGCTATGCTTAGAGGTGCGTATCACGCTGTTACGTATAGGGGCCAGTTACCTTTCAGAACCTACTTCCATCAACCACAGAACGGTTGATCACCTGGATCAGGTGTGTTCAGCCAGTCGGAAGCTGTGTGTGCAGGGATGGGCTGCAGCTCTCTGGGACCAGGGTGTCCTCGTGGAGTGGTCATGTGGTGTCTGAGGACGGTGGGGTAGGTCCCAGATTGATGTTGATGCCCTAACAAGCCGTTGTTGGAACACGGAACCAAACATTGTAGAGAAAGAAATCAGACTCTCTCTCCCCCCTCTCTCTCTCCCTCCCTCCCTCCTGCGTGGGGCCCCACGCCGGGTTTTTCCTCCCGCCTCCTCTCTTTCTGTAATTTGACCAGAATATTTAGCTTTAATGCATTTTTTAAAATAAAGTCAGTGTTAATATTCAAAACTGCAGCTTATCAATGTTTCTCTCTTTGCAAAGCAGCCAATAAATATTAATGCTGATCGGCCACGCTTCCTCGACGCGCCACCGCATCGTCGTCCTCCTTCTTCCGCCTTGAGTGTGTGTGTGTGTGTGTGTGTGCGTGTGTGCGTGTGAGAGGCGTGTTCGTGGTTGTGTGTGTGTGCAGGCGAAGGTCTGTTTGTATGTCGTGTGTCAGAGGCTGTTCTGTTGTTGTGGGTACAAACGAGGAGGGGAAGCTAAATGCCCCTGCAGTAATAATAATTGCCCTGCATGTGGTAAATAGTTTATTTTCTCACACGCCTCGGCTCCGACACGTGCGCGCGCAGACACACACGGTGTGAACAGAACAACTGAACAATGTGTGTGGTGGTGTGGTGATTGGTTAGTGTGGCGTAGCTTCCTGCTCAGCGTGTTGGCGATCAGCGGGTCGCTCTTCATGCTCTGGTTTGTTCTCCACCGTCTCCTGCATGGCTGCTAAATGTTCCACCTCCCTTTCTATCACGGCCGAATCACAGATGTTTCACACCAGACCAAGTGGTGAGTTGGAAAACTCAAACAAACCCACATTTCAGTTTGACCCGTAGTTTGTCTAAAGCCCACAACATTGATCTCTTTTAATAAGAGTAACACGAGCGTTTCTCCTGATTCTGTGGTTCTACATGTTCTCACGTGGAAGAGGACGATAATAAAGACTGAAGGAGACATGAAGAGGAGAGCTGGAGAAGGCAGACTGTTGAATTCTTTTCAGAGCCGGGGCACACACACACACACACACCCCTCCTGACATCTCATGGCTTGCAGCTGTCTCTCTAGCCCCTTTTACACACAGGGAAAGGCCCGACGCTGACACTTCATGGCTGTGCGCTGTCTTGCTGGACACACACAGAGCTTCATTAGAACCATACATATGAATTAGCTGAACGTGGCTCTCTAACTCGGACGGGGAGGTTTCTGCAGGTTGGATCCATGGCACTGCTTCTTTTTAAAGCTGCGTGTTGCGTGTTAGTTGGATCAGACTTCAGCCACCATCCAGTCCCGCGGCGTGTGAGGACAGATCAGCGGCCCGTCCAGGAGCTTTACGCGCCTGGGACGGGCCGACCCGTTCACTCGTTGTGCGGTGAAGTCGATTGTGAGACTTCCACTTTACTCTGAAGCAAAGATTTGCTTAAAACTAATGTAAAAGCTATTGTGTTGAGTATCATAATTGGATTCAGCAGCTTTATCTTCTCTCTCGTCCTGTCACGGCGTTTCTGTAAATGACCTTGGCAGCCGGCGGTTTTAGGGCTCCACGCTGTTTTCCTTTGCGACTGTATTAGTCCTTTATGTGTAATGAAATGCACACATACACTAAAGGCGTGATTAGCATATATATTGTATTGACACAGTGGCAATAAGTTCTCTCTCCTTCCCTATCTCTCCGTCTTCTCCTCTCTCTACACCTTTCTCCTTCCAGTCCTCCACTTCCACCTCTTCTGTTTGTGTTGCACTTTAAAGTTCCGCTGTGCTGTTTTTATTATTATTATTTTGTGCTTTGGTCTTTATTAGCGACAGAATAAGTCCAGTTACGTAAGCGAAAGAAACCTCCGCCCCTCCCCACTTTTCTTTCTTTCATGGTGTCCATTAGCTCCTCTGTCTGCTGCCAGCCATTCACATTTCCCACGGCAAACACACACACACACACACCCACTGAGTTAAGTTTCCGTGGTTACTGAATGCCTTTTTCATTGACTGGCCGTTACCATAGAAGTGAGAGAGGGAAGTGAGGGGGACGGTGGAAAGAGGGAAGACAGGAGGAAGGAGGAAGGAGGAAAAGGTTAGAAAAGAGAGGAGGAGGAAATAGTTTGAATGAGTTTAAGATCCAAAGCCTCAGCACCTGGTGAGTCCTGTCACAGGAGTGGGTCAGAACACATGGTGCAGATGAACCCAGCTTAGCGTGAACATGGGGGTAATATTAATAATCCATGGGGACTGTCTGGTTGCTGAGCAGCATCTCTGCTCTGATTCATTACATCAGTGTTGGCTGCTCCTTTCACCAGGAATTAGACTGAAACACACACACACAGGCAGAGTTAGTAATTAGAACGGCGACACCTCCTCGCGCTGATTTGAGAAACTCTGAGTATCAGAGGACCACAGCAGCTCTGAACCGGTCTCTCTCTCTCTCTCTCTCTCTCGCAGCTTACAACTTTAAACCCGTTAACCTGACATTCACAGAGGAAGCAGATGTCCAGCTGAAGCTGAATATGTAGCGCGTGTCTGCTGCTCTCTCGCTTTCTGTGAAATGAATATGTGTGTTTGCTTCGTTCAGTGATGAAATGAACTCATAGCTGCAGCTCGTCTGTGTCGTCACGGATCAGCTGATCGCACGCAATGGGTGTGAACGTGTTTAAACGTTGAGGTCCACTGTGTTTCTATTTAATTTTCTCTCTGTCTTCTGTGTGTCTTGCTGCGCCTCCTTCATCTCCTCCTTCATCTCCGTCCTGTCCCTAACCCCCCCTTCCTCTACATGCTGCAAATTAGATATGACAGGAAATATTGTCCTTGTAATGGAGACTCTGGGCACTCAGCCTCTGTGTCACACACACACACACACACACACACACACTCACAGCTGTGTTTGAACCTGTGCAAGGCTCAAACTCTCCTTTTGTGTCTGTGCTTCTCGTTCGTCCTGAACATCAGATCATTATCACAGTCTGACACAGAGTGTAATTAAAAAAATCTTTTTTTATCTCGTTTCTGTCACATTTCCATGGTTTGTTTGTCAGAAACAGACTTCATGTTCCTCATCAGATCGATACCTTGGTTGGAATAAACACAGCTGGATAACGAGCGCTGGTGTTTGCTGCACTGGGACATTTGTCCTTCTGCTCTCGGTTCGTGTTCTCGTGAATGCTCTGATTTGTGAGTTTGATGTCGGTGGTAGAATTCAAAGCATCCCGACGCGAGGCAGGTGACACAGAAATGTAATAAACCGGGTTTAAACCTGTCTCCGCTCGTTCGGAGGCTACGTCTGCTCTTCTGAGGATCCACACAGCGCAGCACATTCCTACAGATGACTGTGTTGGATCAGATGAGTCGTTTTCCGACACCGTCTGCCGTACGCCGGTTTCAACCCGACAGAAACAAAGCAGACTCGACGGGGCGTCGTTGTTTTCCAGCTTTTGTTGGGGAAGAATTTCCAGTTCTCTGTGGGTCTGTGTGCCTTTAAACAGTCTCCATCCCCAAAAAATCCAGGTCTTTAAAAGACACGTCGACAAAGGAAAGTCACCCTTCTCTCCTCCCAAAATAACACTCTCTAACTCTCTTTGTGTCTTTTAACCACGTTTTAGTTCTGCCCTTCAACTTGGACTTCAATCCAGCACTCAGATGTCGTCTTCCTCTGTTTGCCCCCGAAACTTCAGTCCAAGATTTATTCCCTTTTCAACAAGTTGACGCGTGGATGGAGACGATGTTTTTCACTTCTCCTTGACTCTGAAGCATCTGGAGATGGAGAGAGAGAAGGAGGAGGAGAGAGGTGGAAGAAACAACAACAGAGAGACGGGAGAACGAGAGGGAATTTTGGAAAGGACTTCCCTGTCTTTCACATTTACTCAAACCACAGACTGGAAAAAAGGAAGACAGGGGGGGGGGTGCAGCGGCAGGAACCAGTGTTTTCCCCACGTTTCGCCCAATCAGAGCTCTGGGTAAATGCCTCTGATTGTATGAGATGTGAAGGACGAAGCGACCGCAGGCGACACGTCGGTGAATTATTAACAAGGAGCATCAGTCTATCCATCACTTTACACACACACACACACACACTCAGATAACTGTATTAACACAGATATGAATAGAGACGGATGGAAAGAGGAAAGACAAATCTGTCCTTCTTTATCAGCCGCGTTTTAAACGAGCAGCTCTGGACTGGGTGGTTTCACATTAAGCCAAACGATTTTATCAGCCAGACGTCTCTTTAGTGTATTTAAATGGGCTCTTAGCAAGGTTAAAGCAGCTGCTCTGCCTCTGTGGGAACCAAACCTCTGCGTGTCTTATCCCAGCGAACACATACCTGCACTCCTTTTTAACGCGTGTGTTTGCACCTGTTGATGCACAGAGATGCTGCAACAGGAGAAAACATCCGTAAAGTCTCAACGAGTGTCACAGATAGATTCACTTTCCTAAATCCTAAAGGAAAAGATGGCTTATTTTTAAAAATGTCTCCAGACCCAAGTGTTCCTCCTGCTGACTCTGCTCCCACCTTGTTTGTCCACTTTCTCTTCAGACGCCTCGATGTGTGGACGGGTCTCTTCAAATGTAAAGTGGATAAATGGCTGCTGAAATGCAAATACAGGCAGTGTGTGTTTGTGCGGTTTGATCAACAGATAGGTCTGTGTGTGTGTGTGTGTGTGTGTGTGTGTGTGTGTGTGTGAGGGGTAAGAGCAGCTTTATTCTGCAGCTGAAGCCCCTCATCCTCTCTGTTTTCATACTGACACACTGTGAATGTCAAAGAGCTACATGAAGCCAACTCTGTCAGTCAAGGACCAAGCGTGTGTGTGTGTGTGTGTGTGTGTGTGTGTGTGTCAGAGAAAGAGAGTGTATTGTAAGATGCCAGAGGATCTGTGTGAACAGTCATGTGTGACAGAGAGAGTGAGAGAGAGATTTGGAGCTCAGCGAGAGAGAGAACGAGGGATCGAGCTACAGAAAGAGAGCTGTAAAGAGAGAGAGAGAGATGGGGAGGGGGTGGCCGGAGCGAGAGACAGTGGGAGATCGAGGTTGACTGACAGTGCTGTGCTCTGTGGCTGGATTTACTGGATCAGACACAGACACTAAACTCCTCTGTCTCTGTTTCTTTGTCCTTCATTCTCTCGCTCTCTCCATCTCCTTTCACCCCTCCTCTCTTTACTAACTTGGAGGCATTATGAAAAATTGATAAGCCAATAGTCAGCCTGAAAATTGCCACATTCCTACATTATCCAGTGACTTTGTATTCTGGACGGAGTCAGTGTCCAGCAGACGAGCGGCACCGGGACCTGCAGAGTGAAGCTTTATTTTGTCTTTGGTCTCATCGACGTGTCGTCCTATATATTAGAGTTCTGACACAACAAGCCCACAAAGGATACTGCTGTGTGTGTGTGTGTGTGAGAGAGAGAGAGAGAGAGAGTCACCACAGTCATTGGGACGGGACGGGCCTGGACCCCGCTGATGGTAACGCTCTGTGACTCGTATGAACATACACTTGTTGGCTGTGTCTCCTGTGGGGGGGCAGAGATTCTCGGTCCCTCTCTCCTCGCGTCTCCCGTTGTCTCTCTCTCTCTCTCTCTCTCGCTCCCTGGGGGGGGGGGGGGGGGGGGGGGGG
>JAUMHF010000014.1:827696-846609 GCA_032359275.1 Microctenopoma steveboyesi | reverse complement strand
CTCTCCCGCCACTCACGCTCCACTCGCTCCCCTCTCTCCTCCTCTGTCTCTCTCCGCTCTCTCCCTCCTCTCTCCTCCTCTCTCTCTCTCTCTCTCTCTCCTCCTCTCTCTCTCCTCTCTCTCTCTATCCTCTCTCCCTCCTCTCTCCTCTCTCTCCTCTCTCTCCTCTCTCTCTCCTCTCTCTCTCCTCTCTCTCCCCTCTCTCCTCCTCTGTCTCTCTCAGTGCCTGTTTCAGATTTCAATTTCAAACAAACTTCAAATGAAACCCTCTTTCCTCCCCCTTCTTTCTTCCTCCATCCCCAGCTGCAGCTGTGGGTGGGGGTGAGTTGGGGGTGGCTGGAGGACACCAGCGGTTCCACCTGCAGTCTACTGAACCTTGAAGGTGTCAGTAGACTGGGTTACCTGGGCGTGAGCGTGAGTGCTCTCTCTCTGCTCTCATACTCACCGATGACGGAGCTGCTCCTCCGGGTGGAGCAGAGACGGCTCCGGGCACCAGAAACAAACAAAGTGGTGTTGGGGGGACTCTTGGTTTGGACTTAAGATCGGGGGTTGTGTGTTGGTCTGACAGTTTCTCGCGTGTTATTGGGAAATGGCGTCGTCGTCGCGGGTCGGGTTTAAGTCCACTACAGTCGTCCCCCGCAGAGAGACCCCCCCCGTCACGTCTGGTGACGCCGAGGAGTTTTTGTTGGCCGCTCCACCTGGAAGACGAACAGGGCGGGGTCAGGTCATGGGCGCTCGGTGACAGTCCAACACTTACCCTCCTGCTCCTCCTCTTACCTTGCCCCGCAGAGGAGGAGGACGGGTTGCCCCCCCCTCCTCCCCCGTTGGTCTGGGAGCAGACGTTGGCGTGACGCGCAGCGGCTTTCTGTTTGTAGTGGTTACTGTGCAGCTTGTACTTCATCAGGAGGATGAAGATGAAGACGAGGACCGAGGCCACAATGATCCCTCCGATGATGATGATCATGGTGCCCCCCAGGAACTGGAGAGGAAGAGTTGGATAACAGTGAAGACATCGTCCACAGAGAGACACGCCACAGACAGACAGACACACCCACCTGGTCTCGTATGGAGTGACACCGCCCGTACTCCGTCTCCGTGGTGAAGGACACGCAGCCCACCAGCTTGGTGCCCGTCAGCGCCGTGACGCCGTCGTCGTACACGGCCAGAACGCACAGCTCGTAGTCTCGCGCCGACGCCAGGTCACTCAGCAGGAAGTACTTGTGGTTGGCCGGAATCATCCTGAGGAGGAGGAAGACAAAGGGTGAAGGAGGTGTCTTCGATGAGACTCAGGTTTAGCATCTTCTCCCTCTCAGGGAGCTGCAGAGGGAGGACCCGTCACTTCCTGAGACCTCCGACTCCTCAGGGACACAGGTGTGCACACGGAGAAAAGGGGCGGAGCAAACAGACAAACAGGAAGTGATGGAGTCGGATTCTATGATGGTGTCTGTATAACACAGGAACCGGTTTCACAGGAGTTTATATCCACTTTGAAGGCGCGATGGAAACCCAGAGGGCAGTGTCTCCACCCCCACCTGCATGACGTAGGGTTTATTCACAGACACTGTGCTACACCTCGAACATCCCGGAGGAGGGAGAGAGAGAGAGAGAGAGAGAGAGAGAGTCCCCCCCTCAGCCAGCGGTGCTGATGGAGAGTGAATGAGCTGAGGATGAAGCCTCTTCATTTAGTCGACAACATGAACTCTCTCCACTATAATGAGCTGTAAAATAAACATCTCTCCTTCTCTGTTCCTCCATCGTCTCCCAGTCGCTGCCCCGGTGGACCAGTATCTATATCTGACACCATTATCTCTCGACCTCCTGCTCTGTGCCACACACACACTCCTGCATGTGTGGAGTAGTTCCTACAGTAAACGCGCTGACCTTTTCCCACTAATGATGCCCACTCTCTCTCTCTCTCTCTCTCTCTCTCTCTCTCTCTCTCTCTCTCTCACTGCCACCTGTCTCCCTTTTTATCTCCCTCCCTGTGCATGACTGGCTGGTTTTTTCCCAGCCTGTCAGTAACACAGATGAGTATGTCATGTATGTATATCGGTGTAGTCATTATTCCAACCCCCCTCCTCTTTCTTACAATAGAGAGGGAGACAAAACACAGACGATCTGCTTCCTACCTGTTGGTAAAAAAAAGAACAAACCCAAAACAGCCGAAACAGCAACGACCAACATCTGTATTAACCACAGTAACTAACACGTGTTCTCGTCCTGCATCTGCGTCTCTGCTTCAAACGGCTCCTGTATTCCGTGTCTGTATCTCCAGAGGGCTGGTATCGCTCTGCCAGGTCGAGGATGACCAATAAGAAACGGGACAAACTGACGACAGATTAAACGTGGATGTTTCTGTAGGTGCTGTCATCTCTGCTCATTACGTCCGTGTGTGTGTGTCTATGAATAAAAGCTGCTGTTTGGTTTCTGAGACTGGTTCCACCAGAGGTTTCCACATGTTCTGCCCTGTGCGCCGTGATCATCTTCCTCATCTCTCTCCTCTGTTCACTTTCCTTCCTTATTGAGATTCAGAGAGACTCGTACTTTGACCTTGTGTCTGGGAACGAGAGGAATCATCTACATATATATTTTATACCCATAGGATTTCCATAAAGTCAACTTTTAAAGTAAGCAGATAGACTTCAACACACAGACAGACATCAACACGCAGACAGACATAAACACGCAGACAGACATCAACACGCAGACAGACATAAACACGCAGACAGACATAAACACGCAGACAGACTTCAACACGCAGACAGACTTCAACACGCAGACAGACATAAACACGCAGACAGACTTCAACACGCAGACAGACATAAACACGCAGACATCAACACGCAGACAGACATAAACATGCAGACATCAACACGCAGACAGACATAAACACGCAGACAGACATAAACACGCAGACAGACATAAACATGCAGACATCAACACGCAGACTTCAACACGCAGACAGACATAAACACGCAGACAACACGCAGACAGACATCAACACGCAGACAGACATCAACACGCAGACATCAACACGCAGACAGACATAAACACGCAGACATCAACACGCAGACAGACTTCAACACGCAGACAGACATAAACACGCAGACATATTTAAACACCTGATGTTCATTGTGTGTATATTCATGATATGAAGATATGCAGCTGTTTGTGTTTTGTACGTGACGACACCAGAGGAGATGTTCTGTCCGAGGGAATTTATTTCTTTAATAAAACATATTCAAAATCATCTTATTTTCAGTTCAGCAAAAACAGTACATGGGAAATTGAACCAGCAACCCTGAGAGAGTTTCTGCTAAGTTCTGTTTTGAAGCCTCAGGCAGAAACATGAAGCACCTCAAGCTACGACGAGGCCACAGGCAGCAGAAGCACTGTGTGTGTGTGTATGTGTGTGTGTGTGTGTGTGTGTGTGTGTGTGTGTGTGTGTGTGTGTGTGTGTGTGTGTGTGTGTGTGTGTGTGTGTGAGAGAGAGAGAGAGGGAGAGAGAGTGACACGGAGCCTTAGGCACATTCAGCCATTAGCCTGACCCAGAACGCTGCATCACTTCTGGACCAGACCTGTAATAGTCGACTAGACCCCCCCCCCCCACACACACACACAGACACCTCAGGTTACGCTTTGTCCTGCATGGTTTGACCCCTGGCTGTGTCTCACCCAGAGGACATGGACAGACCCTCAGAGACATGTGTGTCATAGACAGAGATCATTTTAAATGTTCGAAGGAACTTTAAGCTTAAGAAGTTTCTTCTGCAGCCGAAGCAAAGAGGTTCAGCCTGATCACCAGGAGACTGGGGACACAGCCTGTCCTGAGGACGTGCAGAGACACAAACTCCTCCACTGTACCTTCCTGTCATGGTTCTGCAGAACTTGTGCAGACACCGGATGTTTGGTCTCCAGCGCGTGTCCCTGTTCCTTTAGCGTCTCTCTTCACCAACGGGTCTGTTTGTCTGGAGCCGGACGCCGCGCGTATAGTTCATAAACTCTGATGACAGAGCTGTAGGATCCACAGACCACCGCTGGCTGGTAGAAGACTGAGCTGCGTGCACAGTACGTCCGCTCTGACTCCGCCCCTGCGTGAACAGAGGAGGCGCTGCGCCGTCAGCAGTAATCTGGGTTTTTCAGAGGGTGGCCTAGTTCACAGCTCCCATGTTTCTCCACTCAATTATTATTCCATCGACAGCATCTCCTTCTCCCTCTCTGCACCGCAGCGCTCTCTCCATCACCATCTGTGCTAAAAGTAGTCTGAGGAATCTCATCACCGCGGCTCTCTGCTGCTTTGTTGTAGAACATGGAAGAAGAGTAAAAGTCACATTACAACACAAGAGAAGTTCCTCCTGAAGGAGCAGAATGTGCTGGTGGTGCTTATTAGCAGACTCCTGGTGCTGTGGAGGAGGTGACCACTAAACGAGGAGGTAGGAGATCAGCCGTCATTTCCTTGCTCTGCGACCTTCCTTCCCTTCCTCGCGTCCTGCTACCTATCTGTGCATCAGCTGAGTCAAAGAAACACCTCAGCAGCCTTTCTCTTCTTTAATCTCTCCTTCAAGGAGCAGGCAGGAGGGTAATTAGGAAAAGCAGCACACACACTGTGCTTCGTGGGGCTTTTCTCCTGGTGCAGGGCAGACAGAGAATGAGGAGCAGGAGAGAATATTAAAGGAGGGAGAATCAATAGATTCATTTCCTGCTGCTCACAGAGGTTCTCCTCTCCCTGGACCTGTAATCCCTGGACAGCATGTGTGTGCGGGTGAAGGATGAAGCTGCTCAGGTTATTCTTACCCCGGGGCAGAACAGAGAAAAGGGAATATTGTAAAAACACTTCTGTCCGTCCTCGTCTGCCTGACCTCTACCTCCACAGAGTCTGACGGAGAGATGAGGAGACGTTGATCTGTTCAGCGCAGCACGTCGAACTGAAACCTGAAACCTCCAGGAAGAAACAGCCGAGGAGGCTGTTTCTTCCTCTGTTTGTTTGGTGGAGGTCACCTCGTGCTGATCGACAGTGACCCGTCTCTCAGGTCTGAACGCTGCTCCGTAAGGTGCTGATAAATAAGCTGAATGAAGCTGAAATGATTTCCTGTCAGAGGAGCTCGCAGCCTGGAGAAGAGAAGTCAATGCCCCCCCCCGAGCACGGGCAGCAGAGGTAACCACAGTGCTGGTCACTGAACTATTTTCATTGCCCCATTTGTCACGGCATTATGATGGGGGGGTCCTAGAGGGACCAGCCGCGGCTCCGGCCTGGACAATCAGCAGTAACCCATCCGCGCCTCCCCTCCTCTCCCAGAGGCCCAGAGCTGTTGCTCTGCAGCTGCTCAGTTCACACAGTTAAAGCAGTTGAGCAGATCTGGACGGTTCCCGGTGAACAACGGCAGGCAGCTGCACCGACTCTCCCTGGAAGGATGAAGGTCAGAAAGAGGCCGTGCACAGTTTGGGAGAGCCGTCTGCGGGTGAGAGGGCAGCTTCTAACGAGGGGGGACTCGTATTTCCTCCCACTGTGTCTGTGTGAATCCACTCAGAGTCTCATGAAGCTTGAGATGACTGCTTCGTCAGGGTCCACACAGAGGATGATGCTGGCTCATCCAACGTGTGATCTGTTCCACCTGAGGAGGACAGCTCTGGAACAAGCAGGTAGAAGAGAGACGATCCCGTTCTGCACCACACGTCTGCTCCTGGTTATTTGGAGAATGAACCAACAAACGCTGAAGGTGAAACACAACACAATCCAGAATGTCCGCGGAGAACGAGATGAGAAAAGGTAAAGTGTCCTCTGTGGTCCAGAAACAACAGGTTTCACCGCGTTTCTACATCTTCACGACCACACAAAACGCGTCACACGCCGCAACACTTCGCCTGAGAGGAAACACGAGAGCGTGCTGCTCAGAAAATAAGCTCTGGGAAGTGACAGTAATTACGCCGAGGCGCCTGTGAAGTGTCATGACGAACAGCTGACTGGCTGCGTCTCTGTGAAGCCTGGACCAGACTGCAGAGGCGGGATGGGGGGGGCAGTAACTCTGCCAGAAAGCTCCACTGTTAGAAAATGCTTTGCACTTGAAGTCAAACGTGTGAGTGCTGAGTGCTAAAAATGTTCCCGAGGAGTTAAGGAAAAGCTGACGGCCCGTTTCTAACGACGACAGAGAGTGTTGGGCTGGAAACAGCTGAGGAAAAACACATCGAACAGCTGACGCAAGCTGCAGCAAACGATAAAAGACGCTTCCTGAGGACGTCGTACGTGAGGAAGGAGGAGGAGGAGGAGGAGGAGCAGTAGATTAAAGGATGAAGACCAGCACATGAGGGTCAGTGTTTCAGAGCGACGTTCTAGTGAGGAACACGGCTCCTGGTGCTAACGCACCGCTCTGACTCGACTCGACCGAGTGCTGACTCTCTCTCTCTCTCTCTCTCTCTCTCTCTCTCTGTCTTACTCTCTCTTTCTCTCTCTCTCTCTCTCTCCCTGCCTCACTCTCTCTCTTTCTGACTCTCTCTCTCTCTCTCTCCCCCTCTCTCCCTCTCTCTTTCTCTCTCTCCCTCTCTCTCTCCAGGCTCCCACAGCCTTTTATTAAATAATCAGAAAGCTTTGTTTGAACACCTGGCAAACACCTGGACTCAGACATTGTTGGGTTGGAATCTGCAGCTCCTACGTCACAGTGACACCGTCCATTCCAAAGACCACACGGTGCATCGGCGCCTCAGCGAGTGTGTTATTAGAATATAATGTGAAATGTGTAAAATACAGCGGCGTGGATCAAAGACCCATCGTGCATTGAGAAATACGAGAAGTTATTGTACGTCGACCCCTGTTCATCGATTCTGCTCAGGTCTAACTCGTTTCAGATGAGTCCGATTTTCTTAAACGTCGCCATGGCAACAGCTGGTGTGGGGTTAAGCTGACAGACGGAGGATTATATACGGGCAGTTGTTGTAAAGTGAAGTGAGACTGTGTGGAAGCTCTCGCAGGTAGTGTTTAGGTGTGTTTGCAGATCGAATGAACGAGACGAGAAAAACACCCAGAACAAACAGAGGCGCGAGGGGGAGAAGCAGTGTGTGTGTGTGTGTGTGTGTGTGTGTGTGTGTGTGTGTGCGCGCTTGCGTGTGTGTGTGTGTGTGCGCGCGCGTGCGTGTGTGTGTGTGTGCTTGTGTGTGTGTGTGTGTGTGTGTGTGTGCTTGTGTGTGTGCGTGTGTGTGTGTGTGTGTGCTTGTGTGTGTGCGTGTGTATGTGTGTGTGTGTGCGTGTGTGTGCGTGCGTGCTTGTGTGTGTGTGTGCGTGTGTATGTGTGTGTGCGCGCGTGCGTGCGTGTGTGTGTGTGTGTGTGTGCGCGCGTGTTTGTGCTTGTGTGCGTGTGTGTGTGCGTGTGTGTGTGTGTGTGCGCGCGTGTTTGTGCTTGTGTGTGTGTGCTTGTGTGTGTGTGTGTGTGTGTGCGTGTGTGTGCGCATACTGTGCACGTGCGCTGTAGAGTGGTCGTACCTGTAAATGTCAGGCAGCTGTTGACGGCTAAGAACTCTGCAGTAAATCAGAGCGGTCGCTCGGCTAAAGAGGTGATTAATAAACATGTCTTCTGTGTGCCCCCCCCCCCACAGACCGTATTTGTTTAAGACAGGTTGCGAAATAGACTGTTGAAAGGAAGCAGCCTCCTTTTGAAATAAATAAGATCCTCTTGTCTCTATAAAGGGCAAAGTGCAGTCATTTCCATTATATTCCTCTTTTTCCTCATAACATTAATCAGACTAATGTCCCCCTGTCTGTCCAGGCTGAGGGGGGGTTGAAATGCAATATGAGACAGAGGACGCAGCTTTTTGTGTGTCGGCGTTAAAACAAAAAAAGAGACGGCGAAGCTTCGCCTTTCATCACACTTAGAGCTGCAGCCGCGCGGCTCCTAATGGAACTTCATTCATTTCAAATGACAGAATCCATTACAGCCACATGCACCGCTCTGCAGCGTAAGTGTTGCATGCACTGGATTTATTCTTCTTATTTGCTGATAATATGTGCAAACTACACAGAGACTTTTTCTTTTTTCTCCTTCTCACGCTGATAATTAACTTTCCCACACGGCCTCATTCAAGAGGTTCCGAATAAGTTTGTGCGAGAACACGATAAACTAAAATGCTTTTTACACGTCCTGAGGCTCACCTGCAGAACATGGAGAAAAAATGTCCTCCCTCCAGTGTAACTAACCAAACCCTGCTTGTATGAATAATTAGCAGTGACCAGACCGTGGTCGTTGGCAAATAATGCTCCACGATTCAGAAACGAGGAGTTGTTGTGGTTTAAATGCTGCGTCGACTGTCTCCCTGTCTCTGTCTCGCTCTCTCTCTCTCTGTCTCTCTCTCTCTCTCTGTCTCTCTCTGTCTGTGGTCAGCAGCTCGTTATGTCTGATCATGTCGGTACCCGTTGGTTTAATCCTCGCTCAACATTAAATATTAGACTTAGTTTAACATCTCAGCTGTCATTAATTTCCCTGCTGCGGTACAAACTTCAGCGGGGCCTTTATTTGAGCAGGTGACTGCAGACGTCAGTCGCTCCCACCTTCACACTTCATTTAGGTTTTAAAGTTTATTTTGTCCTTATCTTACAAAAATATATCTAAAGACATCGTCACTGTCAGAAGGAGTAAAGCTGGAGTCGCTCTTCGCAAACAGGAAGCAGCGCAGCGCGCGGGAAACTCTTAGTTCGAGAGTAAAACCTTCCTCTGGCTTTACTGCTGCACTGGAGCAAGACCGAGCGGCTAAACCTGGACCAAAACACGGAGGCCGCCCGGGGACAAAGTGTGTGTGTGTGTGTGTGTGTGTGTGTGTGTGTGGAGATTTGACCTGGAAGTGTTTGAACAGACGGGTTACAGCCACTCAGCAGAGGCGCACCAGTGTGTGTGTGTGTGTGTGTGTGTGTGTGTGTGTGTGTGTGTGTGTGTGGTGTTGCTCGCTAAACGGACACATTTTCAATCATATGGTTTATTCCGGGGAAATTGTTGAAAAAGCGGGAAAAGAGCAGATTTCTGTAGCTCTGTGGGCAACAATAGGACAAACCAGGATTAGTTTTTCACTTTGTGCGTGTGCGAGCCCATGAGTGTGTGTGCGTGTGTGTTTTTCTCAGACAATGCCCTGGTAGCCAATTTGTAATATATAGTCAGCCTTGAAAAATGGCCCAGATCTCTCCTTCGCTGTCTGCAATTTAGCTCTGCCGGCGCCCCGCAAAACCCATTGTGCTGCCTCCCACCACTGCCATTTGGGCCTGATGGAGTGTGTGTGTGTGTGTGTGTTTGTTTACTTGCTTATGTGCATCTCAGTGTGCATTTATGAGCCTGTCTCTGTGTGTGCGTCAGTGTGCATGAGCCAGGGACCGTGTTTATACTCAGGTTATTGAATTTCTGTTAGTGCGTCTGTGTGTGCGTGCATGTATTTATGCCAGTGAGTGTGTGTCTGTTTGTGTAGTTGGATTGTCGATGCGTGCCCACGCTTGTACTGTTTATTTAATGTGTGTGTGTGTGTGTGTGCGCGTGTTTGATGTAGCGCAGTTACTCGTCCACTTTCCAAAATGACAGCGGGACACCTGAAGGCATCACTCTGGAACTAATGGACAGACTGCTGAAAGAGAGAGAAGGATTTAAGGATGTGAAAAAGGATTTCAGATTGTGTGCAACACGGAGGACAAAGATACGTGAAAACAACGGAGGGAGTAGAGAAGGTAAACATGGAAAAGGGGCAGCAGATGATGGCATAGACAGGTGAAGGGTGGAGGAGGAGTGAAGCAGAACAAAGGGAGGAAGAAAGGAGGGAGAAGGAGAGCAACGTTGAGTGTTGAGAGACAACGCGGAAGAAGTGATGTGATTGGTTCCTCTCTCTGCAGATAGAGATCAATTCAGCAACGGCCTCTGTTCTGTTAGGAGGAGACAGCCGAGCGGAGAGGTCAGCGCTGCGTGTGTGTGTGTGTAGCGCTGCTGACTGCTCAACAGCTCCTTAAACTTAACCAGAAACCAGAGCAAACAGCTGTGTGGCCTCAGCGCTGCGTGTTCCACCCGGAGGAACCTGTTCCTACTGCAGAATGATGAGAAGCAGCAGGAAGCACAACAGTTATTTCATTACCACGTGAATCATTACGGTAAAATAATGAGAAGTGCTTCGAGATAGACTTTAGATGAAATGAAGGCGTGAAGCAGGCGACACCTCGACCGAAGACGTGTCCCTCACAGGCAGATATAAAGGCGACCGACCACAGGCTCCAAACCAGGAAGTGCTACCGAGCTGAGGAAACAACGAATTGAATTAGAAGCTGGGTAATTACTAGAACCAGAGTTAGGTGCAGCTACAGTCCCACGTTACCAACTCCTGACGGTGGAGACGAGTGTGGAACCGTCAGGAGCTGCTGAGGAGGAGGTGGACACTTCACCGGAGCTCGCTGACGTCACGAGCTGCTGTGGGGGGGCGGTTCAGCTCAACACGAGGAACAGAATCAAGAATCATTGAAGCCAGTTTAAACAAACGTAGGGACTGTTGGTTTTACCCTCAGACACATTCGGGACGGGTGCAGCTCCACCTGCTCCCGTTGCTCGCACTGAGAGTCGGCCCATTTCATTCAGACTCGCCGTCTCTGGGAACCGGCTCAGACCTTGTTATCTAATCAGGACAGAGAGAACAAACCTGCTTTTCTTCCTGCATCTTTCTCTCTTTTATTGTTTTTTCTCGCCCCCTGACAGCAGTGCTGTGTTTCCTAGTCATGCATCAAGAGATCAAATCTAAAAGTAATACAATCTCTGGACTTACATCTCGGTGGTTTAATTTGAAAACCAACTCCCTCTGCTTTCTCCCGGAGCTTTAGAAGTGAAATAAGTTATGCCGGCGCTGCCCTCGCTTCACCCTCTGACAGGAACAATAGCAGCCGGCGCGCCTCAGAAAACTGTGTTTTACAATAATACTCGTCCACAAAGCAAGACCGACAATGTCAATGGTTTTATGGGGCACTACACAGTGCAGCTAATGTTCTCCTGCAAGCCAGCATCGCTTCACTGCCTCCCCCTCCCTCTCCCCGTGTCTCTCGCCGCCTCCTGCTTCTCTCTCCCTCTCTTCATATGAAGAATCCATTCCGGCATGGCTTTTGACAGCCTGTCTTCGTAGGTGTGTAGAAGTCTAATAATTCACTGTGCATAGACAGTCACTCCGGGGCTGCTTTGTATTTGACTCGGTGTCACTTCGCCTGCCTGTTGAGTCCCAGTTGGCGGCGTTTAGCTTCTCAAAGAACGCCACCAAACTCCAGCTTTATTTACTTCTGGGAATATTTCCGAAGGCAGCAGCTGTTTTAGTCGACCGGCCGTCGTGGCGTCTCAGGATCCACCGGCGAGGAACAAATGGGATTTGGAGCACACTGATGAGTAGTTGTGCTCTCAGACTCCTTGAGTCCCGGGGCTTCAGATGACTCGTTGTTCTCCTATGTTTTGCTCGTGTACCTGTAAGTAGGAGAGTTTCTCCTCTCCGCTGACACCTGGAGAACACACCTGGTCCAGGTGAGCAGCTGAGCGTGCGCCTGCACTGACTGGTCCCTCAGTGAAGGTAGCAGCTGACTCGTTGTTTAGGGTGGTGTTCTGTGAGGCCCACACGTTGACGGGTTATTAAAGAAACAATTGATCCCTGCGGTCTTTGGGTTTGTCCACTGAGCTAGAAATGTCCAGATTCTCCTCCCATCATTTTCCACACGATGCTGTTTTCAAATTGTTATTTATTTATTCTCTGACATCTATTTGCTTTGGGTTTGTGTCTGCTCTCCTCCTTCACTCATCTCCTCTCGTGCTCACCCAGACTCCCCCCCCACCCTTCTTCTCCGGCTTGTTGTCTCTTATGGCTGTCATTAAAGAACCTCTTCACATTTTTTGTGTTTCACAGTGACCCCTACTGGGAGCGGCCGGCTAATGCAGGCAGCTGCTCCGCCGCCCGGCCCAAGACCCTTCACCTGGCCGGCCAGCAGCATACCTCCTCACCATGGTAACGTTTGCGTCCTAGTAGTAGTGGTAGTGGTGGTAGAAGTAGTAGTAGTGGTGAAAGAATGAGTGGGGTTTGTTTGACTTCACACAGTCACCGTCTGTGTGGAAGGACCCAGCTTGGCTTAAATCACCGAGACGCGTTAGCGAATATTGAGATGAGGATTATTTTTAGGAGTTGTTGTCATTTAGTCATCAAAATCAGCCCTATTAATGACGATTTACCGTCTCCTCAGCCAGTTGTTTTGTGTCTGTGTGAATGAACATAACGTCTTTGTCTTGATAGGGTGTGTAGTTACTGCATGGTGTGTGTGTGTGTGTGTGTTTCTGCCGTGCTCTTTTTCTTTTGTTTTCTCCCTGTTTTCTTTTTCTTCCTTGACACAGGAAGTGAACTGGGCCCCAGTGCATTGTGGTTGATACTGTGTGTGTGCGTGTGTGTGTGCGTGTGCTGGATTACAGCAGAAGAAAGGAGGGATTTGTGCCAGAGTCAGATGGAGAGCTGAAAGGAGGCTGTAGTTAATAGCTCATTAAAGGAAGAGCTTAACACCACGTAGTCCCAAACACGTGCTGAAAGCTGCACCGACCGTTAGTGGGCTGGTTCCACGTGGGAGCAAGTCAGCGTGGCGTGTGTTGCCGTAACCATGGCAACACACTCACAGTGATAACGGCTGGTTAATGGGTCGATGGTTTGTTTCCCGTTTCCTTCGGCCCTGACGTTGAACTTTGATCCTGTGGGTTTGAGGTGAAGATGGAGAAGCTGCTGACGCTCTGCAGGTCTGTTCTTCACACGCACCTCCTCCTCTTCTTTTCTGTGCTCCTCCTGCTCTCTGTTTTTGGACATTCTTGCTCATGTTCTTCTCTCTTCATATTTCCTCCTTCGTATCATCTCCCTGCTCCCTCCTCCTTTTCCTCCACCTTCCTCCTTCTGTCTTTGGCCACTTTTCCTTTGTGTTGTTCCTCCATCCTAAATTTGCCTTTTTACTCCTTCATCTCACTTTTTCTTTTCCCCTGAGTCTGTCTTGTTTGTTTCCTTCCTCTGCAGTCACATCCTTGCTTCCTTCCTTCCTATTCTCCATGAATTTCTCCTTGATCCTTGTTTCCTCTCTCTCTCATGTTTCTGTGACAGCAGAGGACGGATGTGTTTTTTCTCTCCCGTGTCACACGAGTCGACTCCTTGCATGTCACTGACTTTGTTCAGCTTTCTCTCTTTGATGCCACACCTTCCTTCTCACCTTGCCTTTCTCTTCTAACCTACTTTCCTCTCCAATTTCTTTAAGCCTGAAAAACAATAGATTCTCACTCTCATGCTTCGAGACAGCACCTCGAATTCAATAATTTAACCTTTTCTCTTATTTTGTCTTTTATTTCTCTATATTTTATTGTCTACCTGTGTCTTTGTCTGGCAGGAAACATGTTAATAATAGATTGTGTAGATTTCGACAGAGGGAAAAGTGTGTGTGTGTGTGTGTGTGGGGGAGCGGGCAGCAGAGGTCTTTTGAAGTCCTGATGTGATGATTGTACTGATCTCTCTCCTTATTATTCAGCTTATACCACCTGAAACCTTATTTATCAACCTCATTACCCGAGTGGTACCTTCACTTTCAGCTTCTGATTGGCTGAAGAAACCTGAACCAGCTGATCAGCAGTGAGCAGGGGTCCTCGTGGACCAGGACCGGGCCCTGTGCTTAACGTAGAGTCGCCGTGTTGCAGGTTTCAGCCTGTCTGTACCCTCTCCACTGGCAGTGCGTAACTTACCGTACTGCTTCGTTCAGGCATTTTTACTCAACCAATCAGCTTGGCTTTTACTCCTGACCCGCTCGAGTCGGGTCCTTTAAAAGTGAGAATCTGCCAGTAACCTATTTATTCAGATGCATGTCGGTATTATAAACCCTGCTGTGTGAGGAGTTTTGTTCATGCAGCATATATCAGACTGAACATTTCATAGTTACCCTGTCAAATGTCGGTTCCCTCCCTCCCTCCGTCCGTGCAGCAGCAGCAGCAGCAGCTTCCCACTGATGCGTCCCCGCTGGGCTTCCAGTACACCGTTTAGAACAGAACACCTGATAAACACCTGAACTCTTCATTTGGCTTCTCCTTAGACTTCTGCACACACAGGAGCCTGTCAGTGAACGTCACATCACTGGTGCCTGGAATTCCCCCGCTTCACCCTGACATCAGTGTGCGCTGCCACTAACTCATCCCTGACATGTGATGCACCTGAGAGGCGCAGCGAGATGTGGCGTTGTCCCGGATGGCTCTCAGAAAGCTGTTGAAAAGGCGCGTGTTTTCCTTTTGAGGAGCCTTCAGTAGCGGCTCTGAAGCGCAGCCTTTCCCCTCGCCGCTCTCTGATAACAGCTCCCTCCTCTCCTCGTCTATCCGTCCTCATAACGGCGAATCCCTCACCTCGTTGGACAGCTACCCACCTGTGGTGCCTGCAAAGAATCTCTCAGACGCTGGGCAAACACGCGGACATTGTTTACTTTCCTTTATTCCCGGGGTCTTGTTTACAGTGAAACGATTTGACTTTCACCCCGTCTTCACCTGCCTGTGCTGCTGCTGCGTTGCTGCTCACTGTTGCCTGCGGCACTTTTTCAGCATGGCGCGGGCTTGTTGCTGCAGCGAGCTTTCCCCCTGAGGAAGACAAAGCGCCACAGAGACGCCGCGCACATGAAACACTCCCGCTTTTGTAGATGGTACAGATGTGTTTTAGGCTGTTTTAACAGGGGGAGAGGGAGTTTCCGTTTGTGTTTAGGGACGCGTTGTTGGTTTTGTGCTAATAGTGACGCAGAAGAAGCAGGATGCAGCTCCTGGGATATTTACCTCCTTTAGTTTGACTCAGGAGAAGAATTAATCGTGGAATCGGTTTAGGTAGAAGTCACCGTGTACCCATAACCCTAACGGGTCATTGATCCTAATAAATGAGTTTGACGTGGTGGGAGGGTGCGATTAATTGATCTTACTCCCTGTCTGATCAGCAGCTTGTCTTCTCCGGCCTGGTCTGACGCCATCACCTGTAACTCACCAGTGAAATTAAACTTTTTTTGTTACCTTTCACAAAACTTTAACTTTTCTTCATTTAAAATCTAAGTGGATAAAAACTCTGCTTTAAAATTCCTGATATCTTCTCCAATACAAACAGTTTCCTGCTCAAACTGCCTGTTTCAAATCACCGTTAAAAAATAACTGACTTCAAACACATGAAGACTTTTATTTTATCCCATTAAAAGCTGCGTGTCAACCAGAATCTCTTTAATAATTCAGCCTGTTTGTCGAGGAATGGCACATTTTCAATTAGTGTAAATATATTATAAAAACATGAAGAACCTGGTGTTCGCGCTGAAAGCCTACAGCCAGAGCTCAGCCACCGCCTCTGATGTACGCCTTATTAATTTCATTTACTCTGTCCAGAGAGGGAAGGAGAGAGAAAGACGGGAATTCGTAATTCAGGGTTTTTGAAGGAAAAAAAAAGATCAAAGGCAAATTAAGTTGAGCAGGTCCATGTAATGTGTGATTTAGAAGCCTGCAGCATTTATTGCTCTGAGTACAGCAATGAGGCTTCTCTTTAGCTGGGCGTGTGTGTGTGTGTGTGTGGGGGGGGTAAATTAGCATTTTAGCACACACAGGGCGTGCATGTCTGTTTGTGAATTACCGTATCAGCGTAGCTTCATTAGTTTGTGTTTATTAGTTTCAGGTGTGCATTGGCATTGGTATTAATCACAGAAGGTATTTATTCTAATCGTTGCAGTGCTGCTTTCACACGGGTACTTCTCTTTTTATTTTATTTTGAAAGGTCCGTTTTTCTTCCTTTAAGTGCTCACACAGTAAAGTTGCTTTTATTCTACAGTTAGTGATTCATTAAAAACTAATTCTAAAAAAAACTGATGAAGCCCCCAAAAAACGTCATTTGTGCTCATTTTTTTTTTGTTTTATTATTTTATTGTTGCATTTTTTAGACTTTGATATAAAAGCTATTATAATATATAACAAAAAATAAAACTTACATTCCACAAACTCTTCAAGTAGTAACTGCTGCAGCAGTAATATTTGCTTTGTTACTCTATGTTTACTGTGTGTGTCTGTGTGTGTGAGATTCAACTGTGTGCGGCTGCAGCAGGTTGATTGACAGGCAGCAGCGGCTGCCGTTATTCATGAGCGTCTTCACATTTCAGCCATAATTAATAAACCCACACGTGCCTGTGAAATAACAACAACAGCACACTGAGGGTGTGTGTACTGTCCACTGCAGAGAATGAGAAGGAGGTGTGGATGGATGGAGGGAGAGGGGGGGGGGGCATGCAGGGAGGAAACGCAGTAATAAAACCAGCATCAGTGGTACATTCAGGAGACGTTCGAGCAGTGGTGAGACGGTATGAGCAGCTTTTGTTGTGTCACAACTCAACCAAACACACACACACACACACACCTGCATCACCCTCTATCTGCATCACCCTCAATCCACAATGATAGACAGGCCAGATGTGAAGGTGTTTGCCTTTCCCTCCACCTGCATACATTTGTGTGTGTGTGTGTGTGTGTGTGTGTGTGTGTGTGTGACAGCCAGTCACCTTGCAGGTCTGCAGCTCGCGGCTGCATGAATAAACATGACTATCTGTTCACATTCTCTCCTCTTCTGCTCTACTCTACTCCACTCTACTCTACTCTGCTCTGTTCTACTCTGCTCTGTTCTGCTTCGTTCTGTTCTGCTCTACTCTGCTCTGCTCTACTCCACTCTACTCTGCTCTGTTCTACTCTGCTCTGCTCTGCTCTGCTTCGTTCTGTTCTGCTCTACTCTGCTCTACTCTGCTCTGTTCTACTCTGCTCTGTTCTACTCTACTCTGCTCTACTCCACTCTACTCTACTCTGCTCTGCTCTGCTCTACTCTACTCTGCTCTACTCTACTCTACTCTACTCTGCTCTGTTCTACTCTGCTCTGCTCTGTGCTCTGTTCTACTCTGCTCTGCTCTACTCTACTCTACTCTGCTCTACTCCACTCTACTCTGCTCTGCTCTGCTCTACTCTACTCTGCTCTGCTCTGCTCTCCTCTACTCTGCTCTGTTCTACTCTACTCTGCTCTGCTCTGCTCTCCTCTACTCTGCTTTGCTCTTGCGGGGTGTTTCACACCTTCACACCTCTTTGATGGTTTGTTCTTATACCAGAACTCAGGTGCCGCCTCGTCTTCTCAGAGCACATATTTGAATCCAGGCATTAGTGCTGTGTGCAGACGCAGACGGTGGATGAGTAGCTTCTCGTCTGAAAGCAGCTGCCTGCTGCGAATGGAGCGATGCTGTGAGTGAACTGAAACAGTAAAGTCGTGCTTTAGAGCTGAGGAGCACGGTGAAGCTCTGTAAAGCTGCAGGGAGCTGCACACTCAGCTGGTAAATCTCTGAAGGTTCTGTTTTTACTACATTTGTTATTATAAAACTATGTTTTATAGACGGGAAAAATGGAAAAGAAGGGAAATAGAAATAAGAGACGAGTGATGTGACAATGAGCTGATGTTTATGAAATGCAGGATGCAGTCAGCGACGCCATAAACACAATTTACCGAGCTTCACTACACTCTTTACCTTTCGCTCGTGTTTTGTTTGTGTGTGTGTGTCTGTGCACAAACTCGCTCCATTTACTCTGTTAACTATTAAGCTCCAGCAGCTTACCTGAGGACTCCACACACCTCTGCCTTTGATTTCTGTTCCAGCCGCCATTCATTCGCAAATCATTTATGATTGGAAGCTGAGCTTGATCTCTAACTTTTAATTGGATTCAGATTCGCTTGGCTCCGGCACAGGAGGCTGCCGGCACTCGGCTGTCAGAGACTTTGGGGAGGTGAAGCGGCTGCAGCACTGCCTGGGGTTAGCTCTAATTAACCGTGCATGCTGGTTTATTTTTTAGGCGATAATTCGTGTTTTTAGTGAGCTTGTGGTTTTATTTGATCTTTAGCGTGGACTGAGAGGAAGGTGTTTAGTGGATCTGTGAGTTGGAGTCGAGGCCTGTAGGGGTCGTCCTGGCTGCTGTAACAGCACAGAGATTATATTGAGTTCCATAGGTTTGATTTGTGTAGATGTGTAGGACATGACCATGGCTTCAGATGCAGACTCTAATCAGTTCATCTATGACTTAAATGAGTCTTAAGGCAGTCCTGACATATTAATGAGATTATATTAATAATATTAATGAGACAGTTATGTCTCAGTGACTTTGACCAGTTAAATCTAATCGGTTCATCTTTGAGCACGTGTCGATGCTTGTAGTAGGATGGAGGTTATGTCAGTGCACGATCAGTTCATCTGAAGAAGTTCCTTCAAGAGAGAGATCACAATAGTCTCTCTGTCTCTGTCTCTCTCTGTCTCTGTCTCTCTGTCTCTGTCTCTCTCTCTCTCTCTCTCTCTCTCTGTCGTTTTCTCTCTCTCGCTCTGTCTTCCTTTTTCTCTCTCTCTGTCTCTCTCTTTCTGTCTTTCTTTCTCTCTCTGTCTCTCTCTCTCTGTCTCTGTCTCTCTCTCTCTGTCTCTCTATCTCTCTCTCTCGCTCTGTCTTTCTTTCTCTCTCTGTCTCTCTCTCTCTCTCTCTCTCTGTCTCTCATCAGAGCACAGTGAACTGTCAGAATAATCTATTTAAAATACAGCAGCAGTTTGATATTAGTGATATCAACATGGCCTGTGTTTACTGCAGTAGTATTTCCTTTCAAAGTATTATCCAATGTAGTATCTGTATTACTGTTACAGTTATAATACTAATATTAGTATTACCAGTGGTAGTGTTCATGAACTAAATGAATATTAGTACTGTAGAAGTGCAGTAATAATAAATGTAGTAGTACTAGTAGTAGTAGTACGATCACAACAAAGCACTAGTCTCACATTTTACACATTAAGTAGTACTTTTAAAAATAGTATCATATTAATGTGTACTTGAAGTATCAGTTTTAGTAGTGTTAGTAGTAGTAG
>JAUMHF010000014.1:813207-815690 GCA_032359275.1 Microctenopoma steveboyesi | reverse complement strand
CGCTCCCTCACTTTCTCTCTCCCTCTCTCTCTCTCCCTCTCCCTCTCTCTCGCCCTCTCTCTCTCCCTCTCTCTCTCTCTCCCTCTCTCTCTCCCTCTCCCTCTCTCTTCCATCTGATAAATCCTGGTTTTATTTCAGCAAACGACAGAATTATTGCGTCTTTATGATCAATACAAGTTTGCAGCCTAATGATTAACACACACTCTCTCTCTCTCTCTCTCTTTTGAGGCTCATTCCTCGTCTTTCTTCCTCCTCCTTTCTGCAGCTCTTCCTCACTCTTAACTCCCCTACACCTCTCCTCCTCTCTCCTTCCTCGTCTTCCTCCCTGACTTTGCCCTCTCTCTATCCCTCTCTCTCAGTTGGTAGATTGGTTTTGGCACTCAGTCCCCTGATCAGTGATCACACACACTCACACACAGCGAGCCGAGGTGTCATCGCCATGGCGATGTCAGCAGGCGGGGCTTAATTCAAAGTGACACTTGTTCTCTGCCTTCCTTTCCCATCGCCATGGAAGCAATTACCCTCCTCCTGAAGGGCCTTTTGTCTAAGTGAGTGTGTGTGTGTGTGTGTGTTCCCATCGTTCCGAGTTGACGGGGCGGAACCTCGGCTGCGGGTCACCTGATTGGCTGAGTTGAAAGGCTCGGTGAGAGAGGAGAGTTTTGCTCTCACATTCTTCCTCTTCGACGAACGAATCCAAATGAGATGGTTTAAATAAAACACACGGACTCAACAGGGCTCAAAAGTAAATGGGTTCTGTTGGGTTCTGTTCCCTGTAAGGAGCATGGAAACTGGTAAAATGAACTGAAACTTCTTCTGATGTTCTAAATCCAACTTATTATATTTAATTAACAAACACACGTGTGCCCCCCGCCCCCACCCGAGGCTCGTTCTGACGGTGCTCGTTAGCTGTGGTCTGAGTCTTTGTGTCGTTTGCACTGTGCGTGTTCGTGTGTCCTCAAACTTCAGGTGGCGAGTTGCCCCCCCCCGGCCACTGTGCAGCAGGTTTTATCTCCCGCCTCCATCTCTCTCTTCATATTGCTTCTTGCCGTGTTTCTGTTTATCTCATCGAAGGCGCTCCTGCCTGGCGTTCTGTGTTTTTAAATAAGCTTCCTCCCCGTTTGGCCTCTGGATGGACGCGCTGATCGTGGAAACAGATGCCATCATATCCCCACGGAACAGAAGAGTTTAGCACAGACCTTATTCCCAACAGAAAATTGACAGATATGAAAGTGAATTTGTTTTAGTCTGAGGAACAAACTCTCGCGTGATTCTGGTTCTGAAGCGGCCGGTGGGTCTCGACCACAGAGATGTTAAATGTGCCTGCTTCCAGAACACCACGTTGATGTTGATGAAGACCTACAGAGCCCATGGATCTAGGAACTGGGGTTCTAATTATTATAAGCTGGCGTCCGTTTAATTTAGAAATAAATTATTGGTTGTTTGAAATAAACATAATCAAACTCAAACAGTTCGTGACTGTTATTGTGAACTTTGTAGAAAAGGTCGAGTCCAACAACGTGAGGAACAAATGATTTGTCATGAAGCCTGTTTCAAAAAGGTTGTGTGTGTTCAGACAGTAAATGTATCTGTCACATGACTCAGCGTCAGTTTGACCTCACTGACCCGGACATAATACGTTGGTCATCCTGTAACACACACACACACACACACACACACACACACACACACACAGCTCTTCCTTTCAGCTGACAAGCTCTTTTCAAGCCATCGACCCACCTCGCTGAACTTTACGACATGACACACACACACACGCACTGGTGTGACAAGCTCTTTAAAACACCATCAAGTCACCCAGCTGAACTTTACGACATGGTTTCATTTCATGTTTATATGACCCAAACACTGACACACACACACACACACACTCCACAACAAGTGCTGCATTTACCTACTCAGCCGGCACATGATAAATATGTCTGTTTAAGTCAAGGTCAAACAACCCTCCTGTCCACACACACACACACACACACGTTTGTCGTCTATCAACATAATTCTTTCCAGGAACAGATCAATCTGGTCCTGCTGGCTGCTTCTCACTCTCTCTGCTCATGTTCAGGAAACACTTCATGCTCACACAGATCTACGTGAAAAAAAACGCTGGTTTAGTTCTAAATAAAAAGTGTAAATCCAGTAATTCGTGGTTAGTTGATGCTACGTTTTATTAGTAACGGACCATCTTACATGTAGCATCTTGTTATGAGTCAGTAAAACCTGAAATAAAATCCGCGGTCGTGAGAAAAGAAGCTCTATGTACCGAATCTGCAGCCGTGTAGAAAAGTGTTTTTGTGTCTGGAATAGGTTCAGTGTGACTTCCTGTCTCATACTCTAACAGATCGCTGCAGTGTGACGAACGCGCCAGGTGACGCGTGGAGCTTTGAGCTCCTCCGTCCACGTAGGACGAAACAGGCCGGTTCCCCTCGAGTCTTCTTCGGTTTTGTGGAGGTTCCCCGGGCTGAAAACCA
>JAUMHF010000014.1:795707-808207 GCA_032359275.1 Microctenopoma steveboyesi | reverse complement strand
TACTGTTCGATAAGAATTAGAATTATTTCTTCTGTTTCAGTGTTTCACTCTAATAATTTAAATGTTCTTCTAGTTCCAACAAATGACTTGATAATGAAAGAACTTTAAAATGTGGAACTTTTCTGTCGAATGCACACAAAATGGACATTTTTCATTTGTCTCTGTACCGTCCTGGTTTCAGGACACTCGTCTCACACGGTGAGACTGCAGCGAAGCCCACGAAGCACCGAGCTTCCTGCTGTTCTGACTACTCTCATGGTGTGATTATTCCCCCCCATCCAGTGGTAATCGCTTCAGCCTTTTACCCACACACTGCATCTTAAAGCTAAAGAGATAAGAGCGAGGCAGCAGCTGCTTGTTCACATAATAAACTTGTCAAAGTCTCTCTCCCCGGCTGCAGAGACCTGCGGTGTGTCTGTCGGCCCCCGGCTAAGCCGCGCTCGGCTGCGCGGCGGAGGCGTCGTTCCATCCCGCCGGCTCAAACTGCTCTGCGTGCATGCTCGCACTTAATAAACGGAGAGTAATTTGGCCAGCTGCAAGTGTGAGATGTTTTGATTCCCTGGTCGCAGTGTAAAGAAAAATGGAATGACAGAGGGAGAGGGAAACAGCAGTAATTATAAAACTAATTACCAAATGCTGATGATGCCCATAGGCTTTGCATAACTAAATTTAGATGAGGAAATTGCTTTCGGCTGCCGACGTGGCTGCCGGGCATTTTGTTCATCTCTCTTTCCGCTGCTCTCTCGTCCCGCATGCTGTCACACACCAAAGAGGAGAAAATAATCACCATGGAAACAATTACTCCAGCACCTCTGTGTTCTCTTTTTTTATGTTGTTGGCAAACACAAAACCGCTGCAGGAAGCGTTGTTGTCCAACAATGTGTCGTAATGACAGGAAGTAAAGTCCCCCCCCCAGCGACACGGAGAGAGCGCCGTCCTCTTACTGAATCAGCCTGTGTCTCACAGGAGATCCGAGCAGCGAGGAGGCGCAGGCACTCCTGCTCTGTCAGTCTGTGTGTGGACGGTCAGCTGTTTGAAGACAAGGAGTAAAGCTGCTTCTGTTTGTTGCGTTGCTGTGACCTTTCCCATCAGCCCCGGCACTCCCTGCTTCCAGGAAACCCCGCACAGCAGCGCTGTGTATTAATCATAGTGAGACTCTCGTGAAGGACATTTGTCCATTAGAGCTGATGTCCTTACTAACCCAGTTATGCATCTAATGTCCTTTTCTAATCTGTTTATCCCACTTTGCCTTTATACCAGACAAATGGGACTTTATTGGCTTATGCACTGTTCACCGTGAGGCCCGAGCAGTCAATCATCCGCTCTAATATTCACAAATGCTTTGACACGGAATTAAAAGTGACATGAAAAGCACATGTTGAACAAAGTAAAGTATTTCCAATCAGGTGTAATTGGCTTGTCAGAGCCAGCTGTGATATATGTTGGTAATTAGCTAAACGGCCTCAGTTTGTCTCAAAGGGTGTTTTTTATGTTTTAAATAAAAAACAGCTGATCATGAATCAAAATGTCAGAATAAACTGGGGAATAAGGAGCTTTTTAAAAAGCCGCAGCACCGATTGGAAATACGCGTGATTGGACTGGAAAGACTGTTCAGCAGAACTTATACACAAACCGTGTGAGCTGGGACCCCCCCCCCCCATGTGAGGCGCTCACCACTAAATCTCATGTAAATCTGAGTGTGTATGGACGGAAAATGATCCACAGTCAGTGAGGATGTCTCCGGGTTGGATGAAATAAACTGGTCAGAGAAGGTGACGTCCATGTCCCCCAGTAGAAGGGGACGTCCATGTCCCCCAGTAGAAGGGGGGGGCGTACAGGGTGTGATCGGTGTACGTGTTCCTGTCTGGATGGGTTCAGCCTGTTGACCTGAGATATCTCGCTATAAGAGGAAGCGACACGTGTAGACTGATCCTGTGCGTGAGGAACGTTACGCTGGATGATGATCCCTCCAGTCAGAGCACGCACACACACACACACACACACACACACACACACACACACACACAGATGAACGTCTGATCAAAACCAATGGAGCTGATGCGTTTCTACTATTTCAGATGTATCAGGGAGAGTTGGAGGACACACACACAGAGAGCGAGAGAGGGAGAAATGAGTGAATCAGGAAGAGAGAGAGAATTAGATAAACTGAGGAGAGGGGGGGGGTGTTTGCTGGGCCGTGAAGCGTGCAGCTGTACCACCATCTGAACGCTCCGTTAGCAGTGGAGCCATTTCTTAATAACACCCCCCCCCGCCGTGTCGTGGTCAGAGCAGCGTCGGGTCTGAACCTCTGACGTTCTTCCTGTGTCTGCTTCAGTCAAGCTGCAGAAGCTTCACCACGTCAGTCTGACCACCACCCGGAGACAGTCGTTTCCCTCCTTCCTTCCTTTTTTTCTTTCCGTCCTTCCTTCCTTCCTTGTTTCCTGCACTCCTTGCTCTCTTTTAAACACCTTCTCCCGTCTCCTTTTCCCTCTCTGCTCCCCTTCTTGCCATCGTTGCCCCCCCGTGTTCCCCTTCGAACCAAAGACAAGCTGCTGTTAAACTAATTGGACGTGTTGTTTTGTCGCTGCGACACTTGGAATCCTCTGTTGTTGTTACCACAGTGCAGATTTTAAAAGCAGTAGCTTTCAGGCTACGAGCAGAGCGAGTTCATTCCGGAGCCGTCTGTCCCTCAGGATGCTGATTAATGTGTCACTCGGCCTGTTTGATCTGAACATGTTGTGAGGAGGAAGATGCGGGATGAGCTGACTTTGATGAGGCTGTTGATCAGAAGAACGTTTGTTTAGCGAGCAGCATCAGCGTGTTTAGTCTCAGCTGAATCAAAGACTGAGGTTGGACTTCAGACTACGTTTAAGCTCTTTATTGTCTGAGAAGCTCGTTGTGAACACGCTGTGCTTCTCTAGCGTCACTGTGGCGTTCAGCATCCACTCGTTTTACAGGTCTGTTGAACCTAATTCAACCACTAACATTTCATTTCGTTTTAGCTTTCTCTGACTGGCTGACTAACTTCCTGTCAGAGGACGTGAAGCTACCAGACGAGGTGTGTGTGTCAGATAAAGGCTGAATGTGGAGACGTGTTCGTCTTTCCTGCATCTGTGAGCTGGAGCCACGACACAAGTCAAATATGAGACGCAGCGTTTCTTAGTATTGTCACAGTGTTGCATCAGTCAGACACACACACACACAGACACACACACACACAGACACACAGACAGACACACACACACACACAGACAAACACACACAGACACACACACACACACACAGACACACACACACAGACAAACACACACACACAGACAGACACACACACACACAGACACACACACACAGACACACACACACAGACAGACACACACACAGACAGACACACACACAGACACACACACACAGACACACAGACACACACACACAGACAGACACACACACAGACACACAGACACACACAGACAGACACACACACACAGACAGACACACACACACACACAAAGCGCACAGCAATGATTAGGGTGCTTGTGTGTGTGTGTTTGTTTATATGTGTGTGTGTGTGAGTGTGTGTGTTGCAGCAGGTCAGGAGACTAATGGTCTCTTCATCAACTGCATCTGTTTCATTTTTTGCCTCCGCTCTCGCTCCACACACACAGACACACACACTGATAGCACTGCTGTTAAGACTAATGAGAGCCTTTTGTGTGTGTGTGTGTGTGTGTGTGTGTGTGTGTGTGCAGGACCTGATGTTATTAAATGATATCAACATCAAGGCTCCTGTTTGAAGTTTAACTTCCCTTTTTGTTCTTTCTCTCTACACACACACAAACACTGTGATTGTACTTGGTACGTTTTTGTGTGAGGGAGAATTTATTGCCGAGTTATCACGACTGTGGATCAGCTCTGAACTCTGTGTGTGTGTATTTCCTATCAGTGCTGCGTCTCAGTGCAGGGATGAGAACCATACATCATAGTTCTACTGTACCAGATAGCTTATCTCTCTCTCTCACACACACACACACACACAGATGTGTGATTTCCTTGTTTGTAATTGACTCACATTCTGTTTATTGGTATAAATGTGCTGATACATGTGGGACTGTTGTTCTGCACATATCCTTTAATCCAAAGCACCTGGACGTGTTTGCTTGACGCCGTCTCACCCTTCCTTAATCAGAGGACCTCATAAAGTCTGAGCGGTGGGAGCAGCAGGTCCATGAACCCTGTAGAGTCCTCAGATCGGTGGTTGTCCACCTGGGAGTGAACGGGGGTGAAACGTCCTGGTACAGACCTGAGGTGTCAGTGGGTGATAGCGGGTGCCTGAGTCCACGCCCCCTGTTAGATAAAGGGTGACACGTCGTCCAGGAACCAGTCCTATTGGATTAAAGTCTTTTGGGATAACCATGACCTGGATGACCGGAACCTCCACAGATATTTGTATTCCTAAACCTTGAGACGACCTTCCTCGTGAGTTGATGCAAGTAAAGATGGACTTGGATAGGAAGTCTTAGGGGAAACTCAAACCAGACCTGAGGGGACCGGGCTTCAGATCAGCATCAGGTTCAGCCGCGTACATAACTTCAGGCTAAGTGCTGTTGAAATGATTCGTTTACTACAGTGTCAGTTAGGAGACGGACGTGTTTCTGTCGGGCTGATGGAGGACGACTTCTACTCTGAGCCGCGAGCTTCTCGTTTCTGCTGTGGACACAGAAGCTGCAGCTTCACTGCTGAAACACCTTCAAACCAAGTGAGCCGGTGATTCCAGCAGTGGGAGAGCTCGTAGAAGATCATAATTCTTCTCTGTTTCTGATAGGAGGCAGTGACACGGATCAGATGGCGTTGTGTTGAGAAATGGGGTGTTATTTACTTATTTGGGTTTTATCTGGCTGTGATGCAGGCTGCAGATATCCGCTGCGTTTACAGCAGAGCAGATACACACAGCCGTGTTTGCTGCTGCGGCTCCACCTGTTCCCCCTCTGTTCTCTGTCTGCACAGAGCCTCCACCTTCCTACCCGTCCACCCCTCCGCCTTTTAGTTTGGTCATGGTGAAGAGCTCTTTTTTATTTCCTCTTCTATTTCCAAAGTCTTTCTTTCTCCATTTCCTTGATTTCATGGCAGCAGTATGAGTGTGTGTGTGTGTGTGTGTGTGTGTGTGTGTGTGTGCGTGTGTGTGTGCGTGCTGTCAAGCCACGGTGCTAATCAATTAATGCCAACATGTCTGAACCAGCATCGCATTAGTCAACGTCACACAGCCACCTGCACAAAGGTGTGTGTGTGTGTGTGTGCGTGTGTGCGTGTGTGCGTGTGTGCGTGTGTGTGTGTGTGTGTGCGTGTGTGTGTGAGCACGAATGCCTGCAGGTGATTACGGTCTTTGGGATATGAAGGAGAGGGGATTGTAACCAGAGACGAGGACGTGTGAGACAGAGATGAGAAGAGGAGCAGAAGGTGATGAAGGAACAACTGTGAAACTTACTGTGTCTCCTCATCACTTTTAGTGTGAGCGCCCCCCCGACATGTGTCCGCTGTGACTGTTCTGAATGAGGCTGTAGAGCCAGAGCGTGGACAGTGGACCAGACCTGGTCCAGCTTCAGCATGTACCCAGAACCAGCGAGGTCCAGCTCTGCTGTTCAGAACAGCTCATTCACTCCAAGCCGGGAAAACGCTCCAGGAATGAGGAAGCGAAGCTTGTTCCTCGGCTTCCCGGCATCTTCCACCACACATTCCCGGTCGTTGGAATCTGCGCCTCTCCAGGAGTCTGGAGCTGAAATCAAAGCAGCCGCGGCGGGTTCCTCTGTGATGAGGTCTGGATCACAGGACGCTGCGCTGCGAGCTGTAACACCTCCGCCTCCGTGTGCCTGGGCCAGAAACACAGGAAGTGTGTGTGTGTGTGAGTTCTGTAATCAGTGACATTCACTTATAAAACCATTTCTCTCATTATCTCCATCACATCTGCTCCACTCAGATATGGGCGAGTGTCACTCTGCCGTGTTCACCCGCCCTCAGCGGAGTGGTGATATCCGTCCTGTCAGGCTGGAGAGGGTGGAGAGGCTGGAGAGGGTGGAGAGGGAAGGTTGAGCGTCCGCTCCGTGCTACAGCGACGAGCGCTCGGCTGTCTGCTCGCTCCCACTCGTGGGACGTAACCACCGGCCAGGAGAAGCAGGCCGGTGTCATGTAGATGCTCCACCTCTGGGTGTGTGACGGAGCCTGAGCTTGGCTTCGGCCTGACGCGTCACCTGTGGGGGAGGAGCCACCCCTGTGGTGCGAGGAGAATCACTTTCTTAGCGACTCTTTCATTGGTCGGCGGACTCCTTGTGTCACGTTGTGGTTTCGACCTTCCAACTGTTTCCTCGGAGAAACGCCAAACTCTAAATGAGTCTAACTGTTTCCTCCCGTGTCTCCTTCCTCACTTCCTCCCAGGTCTTCACCCTTTCCTTTTATTTATTTTTCCTTCCTTCTCTTTCTTCTTTCAGACCTTTGTCTCTTCCTCCGATCTGTCCCTCAGATGTCTCCTTGCCTTCCTCTTCTGCTTCCTTCTCTCCCGTTATGCCCCCCCCTTCTCTCTTCCAGTCTTTGTCTTGTTCTTTTCTTTCACACCTCCTCATTTACTTTATTCTCCTTCCCACTCGTCCTTTTTCTGTCCTCCTCCCTTCTCCTGGCTTTCCCTCCATCCTTTCCTTATCAACATGGTTTTCTGTCCTCATTCCCCTCTTGTCCTCCTACTCCTCATCCTCCCATCCTCCACTGAATAGTAAAAGTCGTCCTGGCAGCGAATCCACTATAAAAGTTGTGACATTGAGACGTCTGGAGCTATTTTTAGCTTCGGTTTTTACTTCCTGGAACCGAATGAACCACCGGCGGCCAAAAACTCTGCCTCCTGCCAGAAGTGTTCAGACCTTCAGGCCTTCATCAAATGAAGAGCGAGCGTGTTTCCTGTGTTTCGTGGCTCAGCTCTAAACACCCTGCGACATCATAAAAACTAGACTCAGGCTCTAAACAGTCAAACGAACAAACAGTTGCTGCTGAGTCAAAGTGGTCCCAACGTGTTGCTGGAGCGTGAGAATCAGGGAGGAGGTTTAACATGAGCTGCTCCAGCTCCACATTTAAGAGACGATGATTTGGACCCTGACGGCTTAGAATTAATTAACCCCCCCCCGCTGCCCGCTCCACCCGCGCTTCCTCTCTCTCATCTTCAGCCGTTTCCCATCGGACACATACTGTTTACCTCTGCAACTTGATTACTCAGCTGACGGAGGGATGGAGGGTATTAGACCAGATGGATGGCAGCGAGCAGAGAACGGGAAATGTATTCTTTGAGAGTGAAAATATATATTTAAAACAGCAGCCCCTGGTTCCCCTGTATTGCTCTCAGTCCCCACGTCAGCCGCCGCGCTCCTGTCAGACTGTTGGTCAGAGTTCATTAACTTTTACTGCTCAGTTGGTTTCCTCTGTGGGCCCAGAGCCAACACACTCCTGATGGGTTGCTACGGTTACCAGCGTGCCATCGGTGGTGAAACGAGGTGAAAAGATGACTGCGGCTCAAATTTACAATCAGATGTTGAATCAGGAGTCGGAGAGATGACTCGTTCAGCACGTGTGTCCACCTCGTTGTCTTTAATAACTCAAAAAGTACTTCAAGTGAGTCCAACCCACACACACTCACTATGTTATCTAGCACTAAACAATCTCTTAGCATGTTCTTTGTCTTGACGAGTTAGGCCTTTTCAGGGATCCACGTCTACGAGAATTTACATGGTAATTGCTGGTGTCTTCTCCTTGTAAGTCGCTTTAGATAAAAGCGTCTGCCAAGTAAAGTAAAGTAATAGTCACGATGAAGACACTGTCTGATGGTCGTACGTGGTCGAGATCACTGTTCCCTCTAAGCTCACACAGTCTTTGTGCACAAAAACATCCAACGTGAACTGAAAATCAAATAAATACTTTGCAGTGTGAGTCGGTGAACGACCGGTGATGATGCAGGTCATCCACGTAACTAACAGGCTGTCCCACCTTTTCTGCCACACCTGTGTTAAAGCTGCGGAGACACGCGGCTTATGTTGATCCTTTAATAACTTTGATGAATGAACGGGCGGTGGCGCATCCCCTCACCAGGCCAAAGTAAAAAACAAACGCGATTCTTTTAAGGTGGAATGGTCAGAGTGCGAACTGAAGGTGAGAGTCGATGAGAATTTTCCTTCCCAAATACTGATGATTAAATACTGTGACTAGTATATACTGTATTTTGCAGACAAAGACTTACAGACTCTCACCCAGACCACAGCAGGAGCTTCACACGGGCTCAAACTCACAGCACAAGTCAGAGCTTTATGGACTTTGTAGCTGGTTTGGTCGGCAGGTCATGATTTGCCATAGTTAAAATAAAAGATGTATACTAGCATCAACATTACTACACAGATCATGAACAAGAGTTTTGTTCCAACAGAAATGTAAAGGCTGTAATTAGATTCTTTAATGAACCATGTAACCATGGATACAACGCTGGCGTGACCACTGTGCACACGTGTGATGTTGCTCACAGCGGTCCAAGATACCGCTCAAGACGTTTGTGTGTTTTCTCAGACACATGAGAAATTAGACGGGACACTGGTTGAGACGCCATGTTGTCTTTCCTCCTGCTTCAACATCCACCGCAGGGTCGGCAGACAGACAGCGAGGAGGCGTGGCCTGTTCCCGTTCACATGTAAAGATGTCAATAACACAGAGAGATGAATCATTACACAGAAATATATTCAGATAGGCAGAAATTCTAAGACACACACGCACACACACACACACGCAGCTCCAGCCCTGCGGCGCCGTTATTATGTGTGGTGACAGTGTGACAGAGAATAATGGAGACACGCGGCCTCGTTCACCTCTGTGTCTGTTAAATTAATGACTAACAGCTTCACACTAAACTCCTGCAGCTCACTCTGTCTCGTGTTACAGTCCAGACAAATTAACAGCAGATTAGCAGCGAGAAGAGCAGCAGCCTGTCTGCTCGCTTCATGTCGGAGAGAGATTCCCGCGGACGAGAGCGTGCGGACAAAAACACGTGGAAGCAGCCTGGTAAAGAGGTCTGAGGCCCCACTCATAGCTCTGAGGTCTGAGGCCCCACTCTGAGCTCTGAGGTCTGAGGCCCCACTCTGAGGTCTGAGGTCTGAGGCCCCACTCTGAGCTCTGAGGTCTGAGGCCCCACTCTGAGCTCTGAGGTCTGAGGTCTGAGGTCTGAGGTCTGAGGTCCCATAACCAGCTTGCCGTTGCTTCGCTGCTCTCCATGAGGAGGCGTGAAGGAGACATTCACCCTGAACTGAAGTGAGACGGTTCAGGTAACGAATCATCGCTGACATGAAAACACTGAACAACGAGGAGAGGGATGTGTGTTGAGAACTGGCAGGTGGACTTGTGTTAATCCTGACTGCTGCTGGTCCACGTACACTCCCTCTGTGCTCGTCCGCCGCCTTGTTCCCTTCACGCACAGTAGGCTGCCACTTAATTAACACGCTGTGTGTTCTCCCACATATTATAGTCCTCAGCTGTTCCCACTGCGGGTATTCAGGGGCTTGTTCAGTTCACCACTGGGGCATCAAGGCCCCTGCCCAATTACAGTGTGTGTGAGTGTGTGTGTGCGTGTGAGTGTGTGTGTGTGCGTGTGCGTGAGTGTGTGTGTGTGTGTGTGTGTGCATGGTACAGTAGGCTGGTTCCTAATTACTGTCTGCTCCTTGTATTCCCTCAGTGCCAATACCTTCCAGCCTCACTGAACCTTACCGTGTCTGGTGTGTGTGTGTGTGTGTGTGTGTGTGTGTGAGAAAGAGAGAGACACACACACACACACACACACACAGAGCAGTGTGGTCTGTCCCCTTCCATCAGCGTCACATGTAAGGTTCCCACACCTCTTCCCTGAATATCCAGATTTGATCAGGTGTGTGTGGACACAGGTGTTACCAGGAGAACAGCGGTTGTAGTGATGTCACTTCCGACGTGAGTGTGTGTCTGTCTGTGTGTGTCTGTCCCTCGGTACAGTGGGAGTACTGGAAGGTTTAACGGTCTCAAGGAGTTTTTAATTTTCCCTCATTGTTTATCATCTCGTCCGTCCCTCTCTCTCTCTCTCTCTCTCTGTCTCTCTCTGTCTCTCTCTCTGTCTCTCTTTGTCTCTCTCTCTGTCTCTCTCTCTGTCTCTCTTTGTCTCTCTCTCTGTCTCTCTCTCTCCCTGTCTCTCTCTCTCTCTCTCTCTGTCTCTCTTTGTCTCTCTCTCTGTCTCTCTCTCTCCCCGTGTCTCTCTCTCTCTCTCTGTCTCTCTTTGTCTCTCTCTCTGTCTCTCTCTCTCCCTGTGTCTCTCTCTCTCTCTGTGTCTCTCTCTTTCTCTCTCTCTCTCTCTGTCTCTCTCTCTCCCTGTGTCTCTCTCTCTCTCTGTCTCTCTCTCTCCCCGTGTCTCTCTCTCTCTGTGTGTCTCTCTCTTTCTCTCTCTCTCTCTCTCTGTGTTCCTCTCTGTGTGTCTCTCTCTCTTGTGTCCTCTCGTGTCCTTGACTCCAACACAGACCAGCTGGCACTTAGCCAAGTAGAGAGACATCAGAGATGATTACACACACACAGTGTGTCTCTGGGTGTGTGTAGAAGTCAGTAAGCGACAGCAGAGGGATGTGATCAGAGAGAGAGATTTAGAGATAGAGAGAGCAAAGCATTAAGCACAAAAGACCTGCAACGTAACTGGAGTGTGTCTCTGTCTGTCTGTCTGTCTGTCTGCGTATGTGTCTCTGTCTGTCTGTCTGTCTGTCTGCGTATGTGTCTCTGTCTGCGTGTGTGTGTGTCTCTTTTTTAACACTACTCACGGAGGTGGGACCAAGTCACGGGTTTGTGTCGAGTGTTTGTAGTCTTTTGTCCCAAGTCCTGCAGTGGTGTCCCGGGACTCGAGTCCAAGTCCCGGAACTCGAGTTCATCTCTGAGTCTTCATTATAACAAACTGATGTTACACACGTATCATGTATAGACACAGATATCATTTATTTCTAGATTATATTTCTGCATCAAATATAAACTTTACTTTAAATGCAGGTTAATGACTTTTTAATCGACCCTGTGATGTTTAAAAGTCTTTTAGAGCTGAGACACTGCAGACCGCGTGCGTGCGTGCGTGTGTGTGCGTTTGTGTCTGTGAGTGTGTGTGTGTGTTTAGGAGCCACCTCTCGTTCTCTGGCTGCAGGTGGCTGCACCGTAAAACATCCCAGCGCTCAGCAGTAAAGCATCACGCGGGGAAATGACGCAGCTTTGGTGGAGCCACAGTTAATCAGCCCAGACGTCGAGGAGAGAAACTTCAGGCCGACGGATTCTCATTTCTGTGACGAGCCGTAAACGTTGTTATATGTAACTCTTTAGTTTAGCTGCACAAACAGAGCGCAGAGCGCTGCAGGACAAACGTGGAGCACCTTCTCCTGTCAGGAATGTGCGAGGAGCGACTGTTCTCCCTCCGTCTCCTCCTGGTGTGTGAGAGCTCGTTACCGAGGGCGAGTCTGAAGATGGTCGAAGGGAGGGAACATGGTTTATTAAGCAGAGCTGCTCATGAAAGACACTAATTAAAACAAATGTCTCCACTGCTGATGACTTTCTAAACAGACCCCCCCCCCCGGGCTCTTCTCCCTCTGTAATTGTATTGATTGTCCATAAGACGGCTCAAAACCAGTTTTTGGGAATTCTTTTTCCCAACGTTCATCGCATCCCTCAGCAGTGTCAGCGCTGCTTCAGGTGTCGGCGTCTCCGTATCCTTCTCTGCTCTCTCCTCTTTTCCTCTTTCCTGTTCTTCCTTCCTCAGCCGATCGATGTGCCTTTGCCCCGGGAATCCTTCTCTCTCTCTCTCTCTCTCCATCCCTGAAGTCCTTTGTTAGGTCCTGACAAATTAGCTCTGACATTCTGCCAAAATGGCTGCTCTCTCTCTCTCTCTCTCTCTCCCTCCCTGCACCCCCCCCCCAGTGTTCTTGAACCTAAAGTTAATTGAATTTTCAATTTGTGCAACAGTAGAGATCCCTCCTCCTTTCTCCCTGTCTCTCTCTCTCACACACACACACACACACACACACCTTCCGCGTCCTGTGGCCACCGGCACGAAACAAACACACACAGAGTGGACGATCCCTGTTTTTATTTAGAAGAAGAAAATTAATTAGCAGCACTAATATTTGATCGTATGCTGCCAAAGTGACTTTTCAGTATCACACACACACACACACACGGAGCTCAGCAGCTGAACGCTCTGGGCGTGGCTGGAGGGCTTCGCTGAAACACACACACACTTTGTTTGCAGAGTTTTACTGTAATTCTCTGTTTTGATCTTCCTCACTCACCCGCCTCCATCACTTTCTCCCATCCCGTCTTCTTCCTCGCCTCACTTTCTCCCATCCCGTCTTCTTCCTCAGCTCACCTCACTCTCCCATCCCGTCTTCTTCCTCAGCTCACCTCACTCTCCCATCCCGTCTTCTTCCTCAGCTCACCTCACTCTCCCA
>JAUMHF010000014.1:784464-795607 GCA_032359275.1 Microctenopoma steveboyesi | reverse complement strand
TCCCGTCTTCTTCCTCAGCTCACCTCTCTCTCCCATCCCGTCTTCTTCCTCACCTCACTCTCCCATGCCGTCTTCTTCCTCACCTCGCCTCACTCTCCCATCCCGTCTTCTTCCTCAGCTCACCTCACTCTCCCATCCTGTCTTCTTCCTCACCTCGCCTCACTCTCCCATCCCGTCTTCTTCCTCACCTCACCTCACTCTCCCATCCCGTCTTCTTCCTCACCTCGCCTCACTCTCCCATCCCGTCTTCTTCATCACAATCTTATGATTATGAAGCTCCTCCCACCTCGTGTAAATCTTTTTCTCCCTGTTTTTCTTCTCTGTCACCACCACCCTTCATTCTTCACCTCCTCAACCAGCTCCAACACCCTCCACAGCTCCTCCTCGCATTCTCCTCTTTTTTGTTCACCCGCTCTTCATCAACCTTATATATATATGTGTGTATTTATACACACACACACACACACACACACACATTTTCAGTTTTACAGTAAAACATCGTACTTTATTTTCAGTTGACAGAAAACAGTACTTTTACCCCCCCCACACACACATGGTCTGACTGAACTCCCCACTCGCCCCCACTCGTCCCTCGCCTGCGTCAGTCTTCCTCCTCCTCCTCCTCGCCTCCCTTTGTCTTCTGTCTTTTTTGAAAGTGTCTCACTCATGAGGGCATTTCATTACATCAGTGATTGAGCCTAATTCAGCTACATTACACCCCCACCCCCACCCCCCGACGAGAAGGATGACAGCAGGATGAGAGTGAGCGTGTGTGTTGGGGTGTGTTTAAATTCGATGTAATGAGGTCTGCAGGGAAACGAGGACGGAGGCTGTGTGTGGAGAAGAAAATTACCTCAGGGCAGAAAATCTCTCTCTTAGTGAGCTTTAATGCCCCCTCTGCCTGCCTGTCTCACCCTGTCTGCCCGTGTCCCCGCCGTCCCTCTCTCACTGTGTCCGATTCACTTCCTGTGTAGATGTCAGAATGACGTGTCTCCTTTACCGGGCCAGAGTCTGTGGGGCGTTACCCTGCAGCTTTAGGTGGGCGTGGCTTAGAAGCTCCTGCCCTTCTTTACCCGTCAATGACCCGTGTAGCTCATGTCTCCTGGGACCGGGTTCAGGTGTCTCACCTGGACATGGGGTCTGTGCTGTGGACTTTGAGTGTTTAACGGTGTAAATGTGGACGAGTACTTTAATTATCTCTCTCGCTCTGTTTTCTTTGGGGAAGGAGAGAGACAGTTTAACCTGAGGGCAGACTGTTCACACAGCCCTCGCTCTCTCTCTCACACATTGGCTGTTGTGCTGTTTTTTTCTCTTTTACAGAGTTTTTTGCCTTCAGGGTAAAATTTTAGAAAGCTCTAAACTATTCCTCTCTCGCCCTCTCTCTCTCCAGAGATGAGCAGTGATGGATAGAAAGATGAGAATAATTAAAGAGATTGAGACAAACAAGGCAACAGAAAGAGAGAGTTGGACTTTGGTGTCTTTACTTTCACACTCGCCGTCTTTTCCTCACGGGGGAACACACACGTCACCCTCTTTCAGCTTTTAATCCAACAGCGTACGATCGTTGCTACAGAACAGGAAAACGTTTTTTAGTGAATGATTCATAACATTTGACTCGTTCAGGACAGTGACGCACAGACACAGCGCTGCCATAAATGTTACAGGCTTGAGTTAACTTTGAATGACAAACGTTAGCGTCGTTAGCTCCTGGCGCTATCCCAGCAGAGCTAACGACGCTAACCTGCACTGTTCCATGTTGTTCTGCAGAGCTGACCTCACTGGTTCCTCTTGTCCTGTGCCATGTGTGTTCGTCATGCTAGGCTGTATAAATGTGAGTGTGTGTGTTTGAATACGTATCTGTGTGTGTGTGTGTGTGTAGCTTGGCTTGTATCAATGTGTCTGAGTCTCACCGTTCTTCTTCTGTCCTGTCCTGTGCTTTTTCTCTCCTTGTTTGTGTGTGTGTGTGTGTGTGTGTGTGTGTGCGCACGTGTTTAGCTATCGGTACCCAGCGGAGGAGGAGTCCCAGCACCATCGCCTCGGACATCTTCGAGCCTCACATGGGCAGCCACATTTTACAGGTAGGCCCTGCTAAAGTAACTGTGCACACACACACACACACACACACACACACACACACACACACCTCCTCCTCCATGTTCATGCAGCTGGAGGTTCCCTTCCCTGTGCTTCTCCATCCGTGGCTCACAGATTGGCCCCAGCACTGATTAATACTAATAAATATCTATTCCTGAACGGCTGTAATGCGATCGTCCAAATCCCGTCAAACATTCTTTGCACAATGAGGATTTGAAACCATTTTGTTATTTAAATGGTTTCTGAAGCTAATTTATTCTTCATAATGTGCCTTTATGTTATTTGCACAGCGATTTCTCATAATTCTCCCTCAGATTTTTCACCACAGCCAACTTCAATTATTCCTCAAGATCCAGCTGCTGCCGTGGCAAAACTGAATTATTAAATGGGATTATGAAAGTATGATAATGACTGGGTTATCGCCGCTCGCTCCCTCGGGTGGGTGCATGCGTGTGTGTGTTTAATCCCTAACACCCTCCACTCCTTATCTGTGTAACATACAGCCCAAAGGCTGAGCTTTTAACATCACAACCAGGCTGACGCGATGCAGCCGATACACACTGCTAATCTGTGTGTGTGTGTGTGTGTGTGTGTGTGTGTGCGCATTTCTAAACAAAGTGTTGGTGTCCTTTCTTGTTCTTGGTGCACCTGATGATTATAAGAATCTGCGAGTCTGCGCTCTGGAGAAATCCACACTTTTCAAATCCTTTCATCAGGCACAAGAATCCAAACAGATATGACCAACGTGAAACGTGCAGTGTTTGAGCATCAGGGAGTAGTCGTCGGATATGTGACCCAGAAGTCCAGCAGAGGCACCTCGGAGCTCTGTAGGACAACACAAAGGACGTAGAGTCAACACATGTGTGCTCTAGCTCTGTTTCAATGGCTGAGACAGAAACCAGTCTGAAATCTTGTCTGCGGTTCTCCCAGTGTAAACACTAGAGGGCGTCGCTCCCGTGTCCAGACAGTTTATTCTGTGGTTGCTAACAAAGTAGAGAACAAGATACTGCTGCACAAGTCCCCATTGTGTTTGTTCTTCATCTGTCCCGCTCTAATCCTGCAGACACCCGCAGCAGAGAGCCAGCATGTCGTCGTGACAACCATCTCTCCTCTTCCACCGCTCTGCACATCATGTTGTCATGTGTGAGTGTTAACACGAGTCTGGAACACGGAGCCACCCCGCATCCGCTCACGCTGCACTGAGCATCGCTGCCGCTTCAAGTGTGTGTGTGTGTGTGTGTGTCAGTGTTAATAGCGTTCTGCCCCTGCAGCTCAAGACAGTAGACATCCCATAATACCTTGTTATAATCCCTGGAGAGTCGCTATGACAACCATATGAGGCAGATCCCGAGGCAGATTGAAGCAGCTGTGAGATTGGAAGTGACATGAACAATGTGGGCCTCCCTCACCTGGAAGCAGCGTGTGTGTGTGTGTGTGTGTGTGTGTGTGTGTGTGTGTGTGTGTGTCACAGAGCACATTTCTTCTATTAAACAATAGCTCCTCAAACACACGTCTTGGCAAAACAAGCTTCACATGCACCACCCCCCACCCCCGATCCTAAACCGGGTCGTCTGACCCAACACGTACATTTACCTACACAACCCAGTTTGTCCGTGCACAGTGAAGACAGACTCAGGATCAGCTCTGTGATTCTTTAGTGCAGCTTCCACCTGATTCTAGAAACTTCCACTGCAGCTCGTGTGTGTGCGTGTATGTGCGTGTGTGTGTGTGTGTCTCCTCTATGTACATACATTATCCCAAGTGTGTTCCTCCGTCTCCGTGTGTGTGTGTCTGCGCGTGCACGCGGCCTTTCCAGCGGATAAGGAAGGCCGACGTGTTGGTGGCAAATTGGCCTCATTAATCTCCCACTTAATTGATTGTGAGAAGTTTGAGGATGACATTTTAAGAAAGCGTGGCGGGCCGGGTGCGGCGTGATTGATTTGGCTAAAACGCGGTGCTAATGAATGCCAGCCAGTCACTTAGGTGGTGGAGACCAGACACTAATTTCAGAGAGATTAGGCCAGAGAGCGCTTAATGAAGAGAGAGCGAGGGAGCAGTCATTAAACAGGATGTAAAGCTCCGTGTGTACTCTCCTGTCAGGGCCCGGGCTCCCGGGTCAGTGAGTGGAGCTTGTCTTTGTATGAAACACGGACCCGTCTCTGCAGCAGCAGTTGGTTTAATGCTCTTATCTTTATTAGGAGTTTGATCTAATCAGGTGTGTAACCTGTCAAACCTCTTATCTGACCTTTTCAGAGAAAAATAAATTCATATTTAACAGCTGACAGGTCCGCGCCGCTGCAGCCACCAGGACTGAGCCGCTCAGGAAGTTTGGCTGCTGCTGATGGAGGGAAAGTGTTTGTGGACTTGAAAGAACAGATTGATGTTTGTGTTTTTAAAGACACCATGTGGTGTTTGAAGATGAAGCGACAGCGGACAGACGGACACTCGCTGAACAGAGCGGGAGGGGCGGAGCAAAGTAAACTGTGTGAGGGCGTGTGGACAATGAAGAGAGAGAGACCGTGTGTGTGTGTGTCAGAGAGTGAACTGTAAAGAACTGAAACAAAGAGGAAGAGCGTGTGAGTGATGTTGGTTATAACAGCCTGGTGGAGCACCTGGCAGGATGAGCGTCTGGGGGGGTTCAGTGCCACACCTGCTCAAACACACACACACTCTCTCAAGTTGACTCGTCGATCTGCAGCAAGAAAACAAATCAAAGGAGGGGGACACAAAATGGACGGAAAGTAGTGTCAAAGAAGACACAAAGAGCAGCTGGAGAAAGTTTGTCCTGTAACTGAGAACGTGCAGTCAGGCCTCTCACTGCTGAGTAAAACTATCCACTCAACTACCAGAGGACGTTACATCACTAGTTAGCAGGTCCGCTAATATTCAGCAGCACTAAACGTACGTTAGGTCTCTGGAACCGTTCAGTACTCAGCTACTGAATGAGCTTCTCCCTGACAAAAACTGGTCCGACTGACTGTAAACAACACAAAGTGCAAACGGGAAATGCATCACACGACCTTTCAGGCGCCGCAGATGAGAGAGAAGCATTTGAAACTACACATTGATGCAGATCAAACACAGAACTCACCGTGTGTATAATACATAGATAACTTTATGTTTTTCTAGAATCGTTTTATGTGCTTCTTCTTCTACCGGTGGGGCGGTCGACGTGCCGCCACTGGTGATGTGTGAATCTGGAGTCAGCACAGACTTGTAGTTCAGACGTGTGTCTGCAGAGATCGCGTGTGTGTCTTGTGTGACATGCAGACTCGGGTCTGCAGCGTTTGTTTTGGCGTGAAGCTGGAGTTCAGTTTCCGTCCAGGTGAGACAGTGAATGATTCTCTACGCACGGTGAGAGTGATGCGTCCTGCTCCGCTGTAACGGATGGTTTATGGTAAGTACTTTGGCTGTTCTTCAGATGCTCTCATCCATAACACACACATTTACAGCATCGCTCATGGCGCGAGGTGGACGCACACACACGCACATACACACACACACATGCACACACACACACACACACACACACACACACACACACACTTTTAGAATAGTTTTTCTAATGTGAGGTTAGAGAAAATTAAAATTAGCCGCGCTAAACTTCTTTGTTTAGAGACTAATGGTTTTTTAGACTCTGTGTGTTCGTGCGCTGTTTTATCCTGTTTTATTTGTGGATTTTGATGTAACGTCGCCTGCGCGTCACGTCCTCCACAGGTAACCGGAGAAATTACGGCTTAGAGATGAATGTGGAGTGAACAGCAGCAGTTTGTTCGACTCTCTGTTTGACAGGAAGTGTTTGAGACCTTCACCTGCAGCTGTTAACTCTGCACCGTGTAAAACAGATGTAAGGGGCCTGTGTGTTGTCATGGCGATGAGGGGGAAATTAAAGACGACAGCGATGCAACGAAGACGCGACACTGTTTCCTGTCAGGCTGTCAATCAAACTGACAGCCAATGAGTGTCACCGTAGGTAGAAATTAGACGCGGAGACATGAGAGGACACTGGGATGACAGGACGGATACGCTGCTCCCAGTGGATTATGGGATATTACTGTGGAGGTGTCTGAACAGGAAGTAGTGTGTGAAGGTGAGACAGAGAGAGGAGACAGACAGGTAGGATATTTTTAAAGGAGTGTGTGTGTGTGCGCGTGTGTGTGTGTCTGTGTCTGTGTGTGTGAGTGTGTGTGTGTTTGTGTGTGTGTGTGCGTGAGTGTGTGTTTGTGTGTGTGTCTGTGTGTGTGTGTGTGCGCGTGTGTGCGTGTGTGAGTGTGTGTGTGTGCGTGAGTGTGTGTTTGTGTGTGTGTCTGTGTGTGTGTGTGTGTGTGTGTGTGTGCGTGTGTGTGTTCTCAGACTAAAAGAACCTTTGTGGTTTTCCCTCATTTGATCATCTCGTATATTGAGTTTGATCTGATGAACACAATGTTGAGAACATGTAAACACGTAGATGCTGCTGAGTCTTTTGGGGTCATTGAAAGATACTGACTCTAAAAAGCTCATAAACTGTCCATCACTCTGTTGTGTTTGTGTGGTAAAGATCCACCGAGCTGCAGCCCACCACAGTGAGAACGTGACCTGAGGGAGACGTGCGGCGTGTAATATAGGATGATGTAATGATATGTGTGTAAGACGTCTTCATTTAGCTCCGATGTGTCAGACGTGATATTTCAGATGTATTTCACTCACTCTCTTCCGAGCATTGAACTCCAGGCCTTGAGTTTTAAGAGCTGCATATTCAAGAGCGAACACGTTAGCGCACGTGCGCCCAGCTTCACAAGTCTGCATGCACAGATGACTCCAGAGGCGTTGACGTGACCCGGCGGCGCCAAGACTAAAGGTCACGGCGGTGAGCGTTGAGCTTCGCATCCAGATTACCCATAACCCATCCCCCCCGCCCCCACCCCGGTTTCTGACTTCCTGTGAGGTCCAGCAGGTTCGTTAGCAGTGGGAATAACTGCAGAGAGATGAACGAGGGGAAGAGGTCTGAACTAATAAACGAGGCGTCCAGAGAGCGAGAGAGGAGAAAGCGAAGGAGGAAAGACGAGTGCGGGCTCTTATTATTCATGCAGTCAATAGGCCACGGCTTGTCTGCATCTCTAATTGTTTGATTTTAGAGGCGGCACGGGCTCTTTAAACAAACACGCTCTGATGCTAATGGCGGCGCCACGGCGCCCTCCTGACGACGTCTGGTGGGAGGGAGGAATTTTTTGAGGTGTGGGGGGTGTCTGAAGCTGAATATCATTTGGATAATTAAAAATGACAGAGGAAATGCCCCCCCCCCCCCCCCCCCACACACACACACACACACACACACACATTAAGGCCACTTTGTCTTGACAGGTGCAGTAGGAGGAGGGAGGGAGGAGGGAGGGAGGGAGGGAGGGAGGGAGGAGGGAGGGAGGTTAGTCCTGATTGCTGTCAATCAAGCAGTCCGGTGGGAGGACTGTGGAGGCAGGCGGATCGCTGTGAACTTTGACCCCTCCGTGGCCGACGTGACGCAGATGTGAAAAAGAGAGAGAGTTAACAACCTTGAGAGACGGACTGAATTTCAACACGCTCAGGGGGTGAGAGAGGAAGAGGAAGAGGAAGACAGGAGAGAAATAAAGACGTGTTGGTCAGTGCTGTAAGAACTCTGAGTTCTGAGCATAGATCCAATGTGATCACCAGTATTAATCAATTTACAATCACTATGGTAATAAAATAGAAGCTAAAAACTAGGTTATGAAATAAATAAACTTGTATTTTCCAACCCGATGTTCGATGTCAGGTGGCATTAACCAAGTTTTACATCAAGCTCCGGTTCCGGTTCGACACAGTTCTAAAGAAACGTGTTGGGACAGATGTCGTTGTGGATCCGAACCTCTTCAGCGTCTCGCGTTACTTCACACTCAGCATTTAAGAAATAGGCCCGTTTATTAATGAAGAATTATTTTGGTAAATCTACTGTAACCACGGCGACTTTCCTGCTTTAAATCCAGAACCAGAACACAGCATCTGCTCCTACAACACAAAATCCATCAGTGTGTTTTCATACGGAAACCTTCACTCTAACATGGACACACGCGCTGTGTGTGTGTGTGTGTGTGTGTGTGTGAGAGAGAGAGAGTCAGACAGAGGGTGATGAAAGGAAACAGAATCACTGGAAGTCAAAGTGGCAATTGAACAAACAGCAACAATGAAAAGACGATCAGATTATATCTCTGAGCGTCTGTCGCTTTGTTCTGTTTGTGTGTCTCTGGCTGCGTGTTTGTGCGCACTGCTCGGTGTAATTGCATATTTATTGATGTGTGTTTCCTCATTTATTTGTTCCACCAAGATGTGTGTGTGTGTGTCGTTGTTGTGTCCATCTGTGTGTAATTCAGAGCTGAAACAACCCCCCCCCCCCCACACACACACACACACACTTATTCTCCAGATGCAGGATAGAGTGAATCCTCACCCCCTGCCAAACTAATCTGCTCACACACACACTCACACACACACTCACACACACGTTAATGATTTCACTGTCACAGACGATTTTTTCCTTTCCTGTGCTTTTATTTTGTTGTCCGCTCCCCACTTCCTCTCCCTGCTGTTAGTTGTGTAGATGCAGGAGCTCTGTTTCCATCGGGGAGCGCCTCGTGTGAAGCTGCGTGTTTTTCAGGTCGTGTCATATGATGTGTACGAACACAAGCAGCCGCGCGTTCAGTGGCTCGTTTAGGTAAAGCTGCCGTATGACGTCATTAATTAGACCTAGCCCTTCCTCTGCAGACTGTCACGTGCTGAATGAGAGAGAAAAGACTAGAATCCGAGTTGTGATTGTTCATTGTGGGAACACTGGGTATTTGTTGTTACGTGTGTCTCCACGTGTTTCCACATCTGAAGCCTGACGAATGCACAACACCACACCGAGTTGTGTGACGGGCTTAATTTCATTGATCTGAGAACTAAGACGAAAAGTTTCCATCACTTCATAATAATCATCGACGTCCCAGGTTAGAGACACAGTGTGTGTGTGTGTGAGGGAGAGAGAGACAGACGCTGGCATGTCTCGGTCACCTGGCTCTGTCACCCTCCATAATCACTACAATCCAACAGAGGAATCTGCTCTAATCAAACGGGGAACGCCTCTGTGATTTTGGCTCTCGTTCGCCCTCTCGGCCGTGTTCTCTCACCTCATTCACTCCGAACGTCGCTCTCTCATCCTTTTCTCTTCCTCTCTCATTTTGTCTCTCTCTAATTTTCTCTGTGTGTGTGTGTGTGTGTGTGTGCGTCTGGTGCTTTCAGTCAGGGAAGCGGCAGCAGCAGCTGGTGAGAGTAGTCCCCGGGGGGATTGTGGGTAGGGAGGGGAAGGTTATGGCTTCACACCCATCACAGATCTGTTGCCTGCCTGCCTGCGTGTGTGTGGCTGGCTCTGTTGTTCTGGTTCCAGTCGAGTGTTACCAGAAGAGATTAGGACAGATTCTTACAAGCTGGTCTGAGATGGTTTTGATCCGGTCTTGTTTGGGTTGGTTTTATTCTGGTCCTGGCCTGGCTCGGTGTGGTGTGCTTTGGGGGTTTGCCTGGTCTGAACAGTCATTTAAAAATAATCCTTCGGCTCATGGGTCATGTGACATGTGATTTCTCTCCAGAAAAACCTGATCCTCCAGGTTGTGATCAAAGAGAAATTCCTTGTTCTTCTTGCAGCGTTTGTTTTACCCTGCGTGCTTCACCAGACGGGTGGGGTTTACTGCACCACCAAGCGCTTGCTCTCCTGCTGTCGGACTCTCCGCAGGCTCACAAACAGCTCGGGTGTTGGACGCCTGCCGTAAACCGAGTCTCTTTAAATTTTTACCGTGAGAGTTAGCGGTGTGTCAAACATAACCTCTCGCTCCGCCACCGCCTCCGCTGCTGCTGGAGGCGTTTATTTTCCACTCCAGTACGTGCCTCGGCACTAAATCAGCTGGTTAGAGAGAAGAGAAAGGAGACTGAGGCGGCTTTCATGCAGCTATTAAAGCCGTGCGTGTCTTATTTTGATGTTACACATGTATACCTTTTGATTTTGTGTGTGTATGTGCATCTGTACATGACTGTGTACATGATTTTACATTAGTATGCCTGTGTGCATCGAGCAATGTGGGATCCAGAAGAAAAACTTGAGCCAGACAAATGAAAATAACATCAAAACAACAGGAGGAAACTAAAATCGAACACGAGAGGAGGAATTATTTGATTGGATGGGATGTGCATGCTGAAAAATAAAAGCAACCTAAAAGGGATGAAATGGAGGAACGAGAGGAGACCAGGAGTTGTCTTAATGGGATTTAGAAAAGAAAAGAAATCGTTTCAATGTGGGAGAATAAAATCCAGGGAAATCATTAAAGGGGAGGAAACGGACAGAGCTGCTGTTTTTGCTGCTCGTTTATGTGTTAATAACTGAAGCACAGACAGAAAATCACTGAACGTTTGTTTGTGGAAATGAGAGTGTTTTGAGTAAAGACGGAAATCTTGAAACTAACGAAGAGTCTGGAGCCTCAGGCTGCTGTAACCGCCTGTGGTGGACCGTCAACAGGGGGCGCTGTGGAGCATGCCCACCAGTCTCACGTGAAGAAGCAGAAAATAATTTTAGAAAATCTTTAGAAATCTTTTTAAATAATGTAATATACAGAGTAGCATAGTGGGAGCTTTTAACAGTCACCGTCAGAGTAAGAGTAACAGTAACAGTCATAGTAACAGTCACCGTCAGAGTAAGAGTAACAGTAACAGTCATAGTAACAGTCACCGTCAGAGTAAGAGTAACAGTCACCGTCAGAGTAAGAGTAACAGTCACAGTAACAGGCGTTAATGTAGCGCCGACACGGGACCTGCAAACGCGGGGAAACAGGCGTGATTGACACGTCGCAGCTTCACAGCAAAGTAAATTTTGGAGGCAGCACTGAACCTTCTGACCTCATCAGCAGCTGAGTTCAGCATGTTTAGAGAGGTTGACGGTTTATTCTTGGACACTCCTTCATGTGTGTGTGGGGGAGGAGGGAGGAAGTGAGCAACGGGGAACATCAGGCGACAAATACAGTGAAGAGAAAGACGA
>JAUMHF010000014.1:765946-780946 GCA_032359275.1 Microctenopoma steveboyesi | reverse complement strand
CAGCTCTGACTCTCTGCAATATCACCCTGATGCTGTTATGTCTCTCTCTCTCTCTCTCTTTACCTCGCTCTGCCTTTAGAAGCTACTTCCTGTCCTGCTTCTTCTACAGATATTACATAAAAATAAAATAAATCCGATTTTCACACTTTTCCCACGCGGTGATGAATTTACAGAACAGTGTTTAGTTACCCCCCCCCCCCCCCTCGTTATGTACTGATCTCTCTCTTTCCAGTATTGACATGTGTTGACCTTTCTCAACCTTCTTCTTCCCTCAGCTCTTCCTCCCATCCCTCTCTCTCCCCCTCCTCCTCCTCCTCTCTATATATTGACATGTTGACCTTTCCGGCCCCTTCTTTGTATTTTCCCATCCTCCCATCACTCTCTCCCCTTTCCCCCCCGTCTGCCTCCCTCTCTCAGTCCGAGCCTGTGCCCCCCCCCTCCCCTCTCTCTCTGTGCCACCCTCTCAGATTTGTCCTCCTCGCTCCCCCCCCCCCCTTCTGCTTATTGATTGGTTCATTTAATAGTTCTATCACCAATCAGGATGAAGTTGACCTTTTTGCACTTGGCAATGATAGCGATAGTGTGTGTGTGTGTGTGTGTGTGTGTGTGTGTGTTTGAGAGTGACCTTTGAGTGTCAGCCTGTTTTTTCACGCTGCTTGTCAGCACGTTAGTCGGACAAGCGGAAGCAGTTCCGCTCTCTAACAGGAGCTTAGAACTCCTTTTGTGGCGTGACTCCTCCCATCCCAGCAGAGTAACGGAGGGGAGGAGCCTGTGTGAGGAGGAGTGTCCTACAGCGCCAAGCATCCCCGTAAATGTAAACCAGTCATTTACTCTATGTCCACACCCCAAGAGTGCAAGATTTTTAAAGTCGCTGTTGCTCTGTCAACCTTAACCTGAGGATTCCCGACGTGACCTTAGGTGACCTACATAGTCTCATGGACTCATCAATGACTATAAAATAAATGAAGTGAAGTATAAACCTCAGCAGCCACTTTATCAGGAACACATCGCTGGTACCGGGTTGGACCCTTTGCCTTCAGAACGGCCTTAATCCTTCGTGGCATAAATTCAAGAAGGTCCTGGAAACATTCCTCAGAGACTCTGGTCCATGTTGACGTGACAGCTTCACATCAGCAGTCTGCTGCTTATCCATGATGGGAACCTCCCGTTCCTCCACATCCCAAAGCTGCTCTATGGGACTGAGCTCTGGTGACTGTGGAGGCCATTTGAGTGCAGTGAACTCTTCGTCATGTTCAAGAAACCAGTCTGAAATGATTGGAGCTTTATGACATGGAGCATTAGCCTGCTGGAAGAAGCCATCAGAGGACGGTACACTGGTCCTAAAGGGATGGACGCGGTCAGCAGCAACACTCAGGTAGACTGTGGCGCTGCAACATGATCAGTTAGTACTAAGGGGCCAAGGCCACGCCACGTTCACAGTCATGTAAATCCCCTTTCCCCGCCATTCTGAAGCTCGGTTTGACCTGCAGCGGTTCGTCTTCATTGTGCCTAAATGCAGTGAGTTGCCGCCATGTGATTGGCTCATCAGTAATTTGCAGTTGGACAGGTGTGCCTAATAAAGCGAGTGCATCTGTACAGTCTGTGATGGTTCCAGAATCAGTCTGGTCTTGTCTAATATGACCCGCCTTGGCTGACGTCCAGCACACCAGGCTGGGTTGAAGCAGAAGCAGCTGACGACAATAAAACCAGCAAATATTGTGATGACAGGAGGTTTTATCGTCCCCGTGCAGCTGAGGATCTGCTGCTCCAGTTGTTCCAGTTAATGTGTGAACTCCAGAGGGTCGGACGGTAAAGCCCACATGTGAAGAGACGGGGGGAGGAGCACACCACCCTTCCTCGATTCTTCCTCCGACATCCTCGCCCTCTGTCCTCTCACAGCTTCTTCCTCATCGTGTTCAGTCTTCTGTTTCAGCCGTTTTTAATGACAACTCCATGTGTTCAAAGACAAAGACGTTATAAAAAATCATCGAGGCTTCGTTTCCGTCATGTAACTCGCGTTAAACAGCAAATTTTGTTGTGTTTCGCGAGGGTTAGCGTTAGCAAGAGGTGTTACGGCCGCTAACTTTATTAATTATTCATTAACTTATTAACTATCGCTCAGTGACAGTAAGTTAATGTGAAGCTTTCACATGCTTTCGTTCGTTAACCCCCCCCCCCCAAGGGATGTTTATTTGAACTAAGTCAAACACTAGCTAGCTATAGCTAGTTATAACGCAGCAACAGCTCTTATAACAGGTCATGTTATAGCACAAAATACGTTTCATCTGGTTTCTCCGAAAAACCGATTTTAAAAATACTCGACAGTCGCATGTAGTGTTTCATCTTCATCAGGACTCCTCTTCTCCTCGTGGTTCCTTTATTTATAGTTTCCTGTGAATCACCCTCTCCACATTTTTGCCCTTTTTGTAATTTAGGCCTGTTTTTCTATTTGTTTTTAAGAGACAGAGAGCTACACAGAAACATTTAAACCCCCGTTCTGAATGGTTAAAAGATGGCCGTGTGTGTGTGTGTGTGTGTGTGTGTGTGCCGATCGATGCAGTAATCTGCAGGAGGTGGGGAGCAGAGGGAGTGAACCATTCAGCAGCGCTCACTAATCAATCGCACTTCTTACTTTTACTGTCTGAACGTCCACATTTAGACATTTGTGTGAGTCGTTAATTCTTTCTTTTACCGTCTGTGGCCAAACATTTAGATCGTGTGTGTGTGTGTGTGTGTGCGTGTGCGTGTGTGTGTCTCCACAGTAAAACAGTCCAAAGCAGCTTTATGAATTTCATGGTGTCCCTCTGTTTTCTGTTTGTTTCCTGGTGATTTCATGGCGTTATTAATATTCATTAATTAATCATTTTTATATTTAAATAAATTGTTATAAAAATGTCAGTAAAATACGTCTAATTAGATTTAATTAGGGTTTATTAGTCTAATATTTATGTTGATGGAAGGTGAAAAAGTTCAGAGGCTTCAGGCTTCAATCTGTGGATTTCAGATAGTTGTGTTGTTTAATAGAACAAAACATTTCATCATGACAGAGGAGTAACACAAACACACACACACACACACACACACAGCCCCCACCTCACTGCCACACACAGAACACATCAATACAATCCGCTCACACACACTCTGAATGAAATAAATAAATGTACAATCAAAATTGCAATTACCTGCAGAATTTGTGAAGGGTAAACAAATCTGTGCCACCCCCCGCCCCCTCACACACACACACAACCACCCACTCCCCGGCTACACCCACACACACACACAGTGACGCAGAGAGCGGCGTTAGCGTTCTAGTTAGCATGCTGAAATGAATACAGTTAGATCCAAAGCAATTTCCTTTTATTTATCTTAGCAGACGCGCATAAATAAAGGCAAGGGCATCCAGGCAATTAGCATAATTACTATGAGGCGGTCAGACCCTCTGTGATTTCATAAAGAGACACACACACGCAGGCCGGTGCCACGGGCTGTGTGTGTGTGAGAGACGGTGACTGTGTGTGAGAATGTGTGTGTCATGTCCATTTGTTTCTCCTCGTGTGTGTGTGTGTGAGTGTGAGTCGTCCTTCGTCACATGCACACACACAGACACACACTCTGAGTCTCAGTGCGTCTCTGTGTAATTAATATGCAAATACAAGTGAAAAACAACAAAGGGCGTCAAACCCGATCCCTCAGAAAACAGTCAGCTGATGCTGCGCCTGCTGCGTTCAGTGCCGGTTCTGGTTCGGCACTCTCCACATGTTGAATGGGTCCAAACGGTCTCTTCTGGTTTCAGTGTGAGGTTTTTTGTGTCTCCGGGGACGGGGAACAGATCAGTGTCTGAACCTTAGAACTGGTCTTGGATCAGGTCCAGAATTTTCCCCTTGGTTTATCTTTAATTGTAAAGCTCCACTAATAAAACCTACGGGTCAGTTAGGGTTAGGGGGTGGGGGGGGTGGGGGTTCTGTTTTAGCAGTACTTGCTGGTAACGGGTTGAACGTTGTGGGAAAACTCTCGTCTGGACTGAAACCCGGTAGTTGGTCTTTCAAACACACATTGGCCTGAGGGTTCGGGTCTTTGACGAAGAGGTGTGAGCAGAGACTGGACCAGTTCAGGTCTTTAGCTTGGATCAGGTTTGGGCTCAGTATGTGTAGTGAAGCTTGCTCTCTTCCCACTGTGGTGTCAGAACCAGACGCTCTGTGCTGTGAGTGGAAGAATGTTTGAGCCCGGTTCAGAGATGGCATTAAAATCGAAGGTTCTGCTATAACGAGCGTCTGTTGCTGCTGCATGAAATGTCAGTTACTGTGTGTTACACTGACCTTTGTGCATCTTCCAAGCTTCCACTGACCTTTTGAGTCCTCGTCGACCTTGTAGATTATTCCTGCTGCAGACGAAAAGACAAACACGGAGCAGGAAACGGTGTTTGGTGTGAGTCAGTGCTCGAATAATCTGAGGCCTGTTTAACCTCTGCGAGGCAACCTGGGATTTAACGAAGCACTTAGCAAGGTTATGTTTGTTTACATCTGTCTGTGTGTGTGTGTGTGTGTGTGTGAGGGATGTGTTTACATCAGCATCATATCAGCATAATTTACACACTTGCTTCCACTTTTCAACTCGCTTTCCAATTCTAATTAATCCGTTTTAATCCCTCTGAAAGGGGCAGATTTGTTTCCCTTCACCTGGAGCTGCTCGTTGCTAAACCTGGACCTCAGTCAGACGAGATGATAAAACTGCAGAAAGTAAAACACAGGCTGTGATTATCTCCACATCTCATAAATCCACGACCTACGGAGGATTAGTGTCCGGGTCACAATATTCTAAGAAACAGCAGAGAAATATCTGTTGAAGGCAGCTGCCTAGTCCCGCCTCCGCGTGCGAGTCCGTGCAGACGATCGGGTTCGTTTCATCCCGCATGTCAGCGTTAGCCAGGAGGTCGAATCGTCAAACAAATCAACAAACACATCTGTTCCATTGCAGCGTTGTCACCTACACAGTGGCTTGGTAGGTAAAGCATTCGATGCTAAGCTAGTTAGCATGAGTGATCTGTCTAAATGTCATCTGAGGATAATTGACTCGTTAGAGGACACAGACTCTTAATGTGAAGGGCGACAAAACAGACAGCAGCAATCTGGACCTGAACCTGACACCACACAGATAAACAAGTCTGTATGCAAATCAGAGCAAAGTGGTCCGAGCGCGCGCGCACACACACACACACACACACAGCGAGTCAGGCTGTGTGATAATGATGGAACCAGCATGGATGGTCATCGATGAGGCGCATTGACGATTAACATCTCATTTGCATGTCATTAACTGAGAGGGCAGACGAAACGGACACAGGGAGCTGCTGCGACAGACACACACACACACACAATGGTAAATTGTCCGTTTGACTAGTCAGGCGTTAGAGGTCAAAGGTCAGCACCAAACACTACTTTATATTTGCATGTTTTTGAATATGTTATTTTGAAGAATCTGTTTCGCCACACGTTCAAACAAAGCTTCCAAAATCCGTTTCCCCCGTTTTAAACTGGCGCGGTGATAATCAGGTGTGTGACAGCTGACTGTACACTCATTACTACACTATTAGGAAACAAAAAGAGGGCAGAGGAAAACATATATGCAGGCATATACATGTAATTATTAACAATTAGGAAGTGACACAGACCTAACTACAGCTCTGTCTCCGTCTCACCTCTCGCTCGCATGCACACATGGCAGCAATTAATATTAATGACAGAAACAGTCACACACACACACACACAGAGCTGGTGTATTACAGCAACAGTAGGGAACCACATGTAATTAACCTGCCTGACCTCAGGAGTATTAATGCCTCCGTCTGTGTGTGTGTGTGTGTGTGAGTCAGTGTATTGTGCTCAAGGAGTCAATTGTTCTGCCATGATCTTCAAATAACGACAGCATTAGACACACTCCGACCTGTGTGTGTGTGTGTGTGTGTGTGTGTGTCGTCTGTGAGATTTGTTGCTGAAGTCGAGTGTCCTGTCGTGATCTTCACATAACTACACCATTAGACACAGTCAGGTGTGTGTGTGTGTGTGTGTGTGTGTGTGAGCTTGTGCACTGAGCTGATCTTTGACTCAGTGCTGGAGCGTCTGCCCCCGGTGGCTCACCGTGGTATTACAATAACAAACCCTACTGCTGCTCCCGGCGCCTGTGAAGCTCTTTAGTGCTCGTTGTGCAGGTGATGTGTGAGAGAAGTTCAGCTGCAGCCTCGTTATTTCAACGTGCTTCTGAAGGGGATGACGATTGCGCCTCTCACCTGTGTGTGTTTGTCTGTTTTCAGTCTCTGGACGGGTTTGTATTTGCACTAAACAAGGAGGGACGCTTCCTCTACATCTCTGAGACCGTCTCCATCTACCTGGGGCTGTCGCAGGTAAGTCGTACACCTGTGTGTGTGTGTGTGTGTGTTACCGTATTCAGATGAAGCTTCTCCTCTCTCTCTGTCTGTCTCTCTCCTACGGTATCATTACCAAAGACAATTCCCAACAAATTAAGGCTCATTTAAAATCTCATCAGCTCGTCGGACGGTTGTTGATTTGTGCAGCGAGCGACGACGCATATTTTACTGCTGTGTGTTTGTGTGTGTGTATAAGTGTGAGACACATCGTACTTTGTCAGTGTGGTAACAAATTATGTGTCTCGATTGGTTCACTCACCACCAGTTCCTGTTAATAGAGACAGGCGTCCATCCTCGAGGTTGACACATCGACCTTGGAGGCAGTAATATGTGTGTGTGTGTGTGTGTGTTACTGAATTAAAGAGGCTTTGAACCATCACATTTCCCTGTTCACCTCATGGCTTCTGTCCGATTCTACCAACTAAACATTTTTCCAGGAGCACACTTCCAGAAGTAAAATACCGCAAGGCGTTCACTGGGAGTCTGTAGGTTTCACCTCTCTACTCTGCATGAAAAGTGTTTTCACACAAACGACGTCAACGTCTTGTTCTGTCAAAATGTGTCAGTTACACCGAGTAAGTCTGAGATTCATGTACATTCCTACGGTGCTTAAATGCACCGCGGCCCGGCTCTTAGAGTCGAGGCGACTGATGGAAGCAGCAACAGCTTTGACTCTGGTGTAATGTTCAGACAGTTGTGTGTCTGTGTATATTTCCTGCCCCCCCCCTTAATTTAACCCATCGTCTCTGTAAACGAGACAAAAGACGCTCAAAGTGGGAGTGAGGAGAAAAAAGCCAGTTTTAACAAATTAAATGGAAGTCACATAACCCCTTAACCTGTTAAACCCGATGGACCCGGTACCGGGTCCACTTCCGACTTCCGGTTACAAAGTCATTCTGTGTTCCAAATTCATTTACTCTCACCCAGTGACATAAATATTACATTTTAGAACTTGAGAGCATTCTCTGGAGTCTTGCCTTTGTTTTGGTACCAAGACAGTTCCTGAGATATAATCAATTCATTTAGGGTACGTCTTTTTCAAGCAAATTCCTATAAAATGGTCTAGGGTTCAACAGGTTAACCCCCCCACCCTCCACCCTGTGTCTTCCTCTGACTCCGTGTCTCTACCCACCCCCACCCCCCCCCGGATTAATTCCCCCACCAAGATTGATTGATGATTTCTATCAAATAATTGATTAACTGTCAAATCAGGTCCCATGAGCTTTTCCGCCAGCTCCCCCGAGCTGCTTATCTTGTTCTCTCTGCTTTTATCAGCTGCTGTAGAAGTGGCACGCCGAGTAAAAAAAGTGAGAGAGAGAGAGAGGGAGGGAGGGAGGGGGAGAGAAGGAGCTTGTCTTTGCCTTGTACGAGTCTCACCCTGTAATCCTACATGTGTACACAGAGTTCGTCAACCTCCATCCTCTTAATTGCTCTTCTTCCTCCTCTCCTCCTTTAATCACAGCCCGTCCTTCTTCTTCTCTCTTTTTTCTTAAAGAAGGAAAATATATCGCTAATTATTTTCAGCTTTAATTAGATGGTGGCGTGCAGGAGAAATGGTGGGGGGAGTTTTTTTAAGCCTTCTGACAAATTGACGAGGTTATGAATTTCCTCGCTCGGTTGCCCGGCGCTAAAACAATCTTCAGGCAGATTTATGTGTAAAGAGGATTTTCTGGTTTAACTCGTTTCTTCGTCGCCTCCTCGACGTGGCCGGCCAATCAAACAGGCCGTTAATGGAGTCATTAACAAAGAGCGGCGCTGTAATTAAACACGACGGCTCAGTAAAGTCCAACACACATTCTTCTTCTTCTTCCTCTTTTTTTTTTTGCATTTAAATTCTCAGCAGTAAAAAAGTTGACGAGCTGCAGTTTGTTACAGTGGGAGAGAACGAGTCAGTCCGCACTGCTGCATCATGGGAAAACGTCCAGGTCAGGAAGCGTAGCAGCACGTGGAGCACCCACAGGTAGCCTCAGATACTGTGTGTGTGTGTTCAGCTGGAGGAGTGAGCCGCCAACCTACTGATGGAGTGTGTGTGTGTCCTCCACCCGAATGTGTGTCATCAGAGAGCGAGAGAAGAACACGACCCTGAACCTGCGTCTTTAACTCGGCCTTTCATTCAGATGCTCATGAAACAGCTGGATCCCGTCTCTCTGTGACACTCTGTCGATCCAACAACACAGCACGGTGTGTGTGAGTGTGTGTGTGTTTATGCTTGTGTAAATATTGTCGTGTGTGTGTTTATGAGACCATGCAACTCCTGCAGCTGCTCTCTTAGTGATCTAATTGAGACATGTGTGTGTGTGTGTGTCTGTGTGTGTGTGTGTGTGTGTGTGTGTGTGTGTGTGTGTGCGCAGCAGATGGCTGTGCGTCCTCTGCCTGATGGTCTAGAGGAAAATAATAACTGCATTGTCCTGGCCAGACCCAAATTAGTCTGCTGGATTCTCGCCTGTTACGCCCAAATGTGGTCTGCAGCCAGCTCTGCCTCATGCCAGGCCTGCATATGCAGAGTGGACGACACACACACACACACACACTCACACACACTCTCCATGCATGACACACAGGTGACTTGAGGAATTTGAAGAGAGCAAAGATGTAACAACAGATGTTAGAATAAAAGCTGCATTTAGACCAAACGTGTGCAGGAAAAACATCCGAACATTTGTAGATCTGAAAACCTGGATAATGGAAAACGTAAATATCAGCACATGCACCTGACATCAGCCGTGTGTCAGAGATGGTGGAATGAGCCTTTAAATCCCTCCTTCACACTATAGCAGGCGAGCCTCTCCTCCCATTGTTCACTGGATTGGATTGACTTGGCCTGCTTCCAGTGTGTGTGTGTGTGTGTGTGTAAAGCGATTTGTTTCTGTCTTTGTCGCATAAAGAGCCTCTCCAGTGTTCAGACCTGCTGCCACATACACACACGCATGCGCAAGGTCATTTTGTTTGCACACACACCAATTACTGTGCTCCCTGCATGCGCGCGCGCACACACACACACACACACACACAGGGTGATTGGAGGCAGAGCCTGATCTCTACTCTCTTTCAGTCCCGTCCACATTCCCTCAGAGGGCGCTGGCAGTAACACACACTCTCTCCTCCCAGTATTCCCAGTGGGCTGCTGCTGGTCTGCAGGGGAGCACTGAATGAATTAGCATTAAGCAGCTCCAGCAGACTGTCAGGCTGTCGACTGCCTCCTCGCGCTGCTCTCCCAGCATCCGCGCTGATGTCCACAGACCTGCAAACCCTGCTCTGCCTCCATGTCCTCTCACTGCCAAACGTCCTTATTTTGTCCTAAACCGAGGAGACGAGTGAGAAGCTCTGGGTCCAACAGGAGCAGGAGGCAGCCGGCCACGTCCCATTCTTAATATTAGGCACATTCACTCACGTACGTCCCGTGACTTTTATTTGTTTTGTTTTGTGTCTGATTCATTTCAGAATTAGTTCTTCTTCATATCCATTTGGTTTCTATCTTTCCTTCATTGTCTTTCCTCTCCGACTCTCTCTCTTTCCTTTCTCTGCATTTTTGAGACGAGGAGGTCGACCATTTGCATGAGGTCAAAGAGGGGCATTCAGGTAGATGGAGGAGGGAGGATATGGGCTGAAGATGATGATGAGCACGAGGAGGAGGAGGGACGGACAGGAGGAAGGTCACAGTTAATTGAGCCACCTGAATGAACTCACACACACAGAGTTTCATTCATAATTGATGGCTGTGACTCCAGAGCTGCCATGTCGTTCTGATAATATAATATGTATAATAATTCTAATAGGTGTGTGTGTGTGTGTGGGTCCTGTTAACGGGTGGAGGGATGGGCGGGGGGGTTAAAGGAGGAAAAAGTGAAGCTGGGAGGAAGTGAGACAGATCAGAGGAGTTTTACACTTTTTGAAAACTGTAAACGATGAACGAATAAAGAAAAGTGAAGATGAGATCGTTCAGAGGAGGAAGGACGAAGAAAAGACGAGGAAGAGGTAGGTGGACAGGAGAGATAAAGGGAGGGTCGAGGGGTGAGGGTAGAAAGTGGAAGAGGAGGAGGAGGAGAGACAGAGGGTGTCATTTTTAATCGTTAGTTTCCATCCTAACAAAAGATGTGTCTTTGGAGTGTGCGTCCCTGTCGTCCTGTGTGAAAGCCGGTTATTAGCATGCTGACAGGAGGCTGCAGGAGGTTATCTGGACCTCAGAGAGCTTCCTCCGGTCTTTGTTCTGACTGATCGCCGAGGCAGCGCACCAGGGAGACGCGGGGGAAGACACAACACGCGACGAGACCCTGTCGATGGCGCCACGGCGTCTGAGCGTCACAGACACCAGGAACATGTTGAGTTTCCTGAAAAATGGTTCAGAACCAAATGGACACATTAGGAGCTAAAGCATGGGGAAAGAAGCAGCAGGAGCAGAGACACTCGCACACTGACAGTAATTAAGACAAACACGCACACGGACGCTAACGAAGACGAAGAGCTGTGCGCTGATGCAAACACGCCGACGCTGATGAAGAAAAACTCCCGCAGTAATCAGATAGTGTGACATCGCTCTGCCGGGGTCAGAGCCGCACCACAAAATGCTACAGTACTACTACGTCCACATCGGGCTGCCGATGTTTCACAGGCTTCGTCAAAGTTTGTTAAAGGGCCAGTCCGCCCGTTTCCACCAGGAGCATCATTAACAGCCTGTCTGACACCAGAGTGTGCAGCGTGAGAGATGTGCACATTATTTATGGCCCATGTCAGCAGACACACACAACCAAAGCAGCAGCAGCAGAAGCTGCAGCGATGAGCCTCACACACACACACACACACACACACAGCACTGTGGCCATGTGACGTGTGTGTGCATCCATATGTATGCAGCGGCTGTGTGTGTGTGTGTGTGTGGTGTCTAGACAAGGAGCTTTATAGATGGCTGCCATTGAAATGGATGAAGCTGCTCAGGGAGCTGCAGTGTGAGGTCAGAGGTGACGCTCTGCTCGCATGGCGAGGATTTAAAGTCAGAGGAGACGCTTTCATACATTACAGACAGACAGCAGGAGGTGAAGCAGGGACTCTGACCTGCTGAAGGACACACACACACACACTCTCCCTCACCGCCGGTTATTTAGCTTCACACACTCTGGACTCTTCTTTTCTTGCATTAGAGGCATGAGTGGTGGTGTTGGTGGTGGTGGTGGTGATGGTGGTGGGGTGGGGGGGCGCAGGCTCGCCACTCGCTCCGTTTCGACCTCTCGCCATTAATGTGTTCCGGCAGTTGTTTCGCTCCTGCTCTCTTCCTGCATTTCCGGGACAGCGGAGGTGAAGCCAGCACGTTACTTCGGCGCCGTAAAGAGATCAACGCCACTGCACGCCAGAAGCTGATGCTTTTTTTCTAGAATCAGAGACGGGAATCGTAAAGCCGTGTCTATCTCAACATGGGTCAGAGGTCACGTGTGTTTAGTGACCTCACACGCATCTGTTCTGCTCTCGTTGTCACGACACAGAAACTTTCTTCATGACATTATCACACCTGAAAGGAGCGAGGGCGAGAGTCCTCCTCCTCCTCCTCCTCCTCCTCCTCCTGGATTATTACAGGAGCAGCCCCCAAGACGACAGAGGGAAGAAGGAAAATTTGTGGGTAATTAAGACCATTAAATGCAAATAAACGCGTCAAAAAACGATCATCCTCACCGACGGGCTCAAATTGATTGACGCTCGCCGCAGATCGATGGGAAACATATTGATCAGAAGGCGAGAGTCACAGAGAGTGTGGCTGCTGCTTGAAGGAAGTTTCAGGGGTTCTGCAGCGGGTCACAGGTGTCCTTGGAGAAATTTGACTCTCCTTCAGGAGACAGTAGCAGAGACAGTGGAGACAGGCAGGCCGGGTTTCAGACAAGTCCTCGTGGGTTCAAGGCTAAAAGTGGGCAACAGACTTCTGAGGGGAACCTTTTGAGTCCAGTCAGACGAACTTCCTCATGTTACAGGCGTTTGAGTAGTTCAGAGGTTTCTGGTCCAGGAACGTCTGAAGGCTCTGAGCTCATGTTTGTCTCTGTATAAATGAGGCCGCGACGCATCTGTGAAGATGGAAGAATCACAAACCGGGTTTGTGCTGAGCCTTAAAGGCCTTGGATGGTTTTCAAGGACCGTTGAGTTTGTAGCTGTGTGTGAGAACCTCCAACAGGTCTGTGAAGGGTTGTGTGTGTGTGTGTGTGTGTGTGTTCGAGGAGTTTGTCTTATTGTCCTCATACACTGCCGTCAATCAATAGTTCCCTAGAATCTATCAAACATTTTACGCACACACACACACACACACAGACACACACACACAACCGTCTAGTTTAGACTTCGGTGTGAGTGATATCTCGACCATTATGGGCCCTTTATTTACACTGGCTTTACAAATGAGCCCTAATTACTGGGTCTTAATGATGTAGTCGGGGCGAGCGACGAGCTAGGTAGCTCTGCAGAGAGATAACGAGAGAGAGAGAGAGAGAGAGAGAGAGGAAGGAGGCGTTTGCTTGGAGGGGTTTTTGTAAATGTCAAGAGCAGAGAGTTGATGGCTTCATCAATCCTTTATCCCTGCAAAACACCTGGAGGAGGAGGAGAGGAGTGGGGGGGGCGGGGGAGGAGATTATTCAGAGCGAGAAAGAGGAGGAGGTACAGGGTGGGGGTGGGGAGGGCAGCAAGAGGGAGAAAAAGGAGGAGGAGAGAGTGAGAGATCAGCCATAGGGAGAAAGTTGGTAAGGATGAGAGATGGGGAGGAGGAGGAGGTGTGTGAGGGGAGATAAAGGGAGAGAGGGGAGGAGAGGGATAAGCAGAGGAGAGAGAGGAGAAGAATAAAGATGCTGAGACGTTCTCCAGGCGGGTTCTGCACAGGTGAACAGAACCTCTTCTCCGGTTCCTCCTCAGAGCAGCTGTTTACTCTGTCCACTGTTTGAGGCCGTGAAGGCGGAGCTCACTCCTCCACCTCTCGTCCTGCTGGTTGTAGGAGGTGATGAAGCTGCAGGACTAATAACACCCCCTCCCCCACCCCCGGTTCATTACAGATCCATTTCTCTCTCTCTGTGTGTCTCTGTGCTGCTGCTGTCTGTCCTAATCTCCCTCGCCCTCTCCGCCCTGCCTCTTGTCAATCCTCCTCCTCCTCCTCCTCCTCCCCGTTCCCTCTCTCTCATCCTCCTCAGTGTAATACAGGATAAAGACACAGGGATCACATATGGCCGAGTGGCGGCGCGCCACTTAAATCCACTCATTTAAGTGCAAATCGGTGTCATTGTGGAGCTGCCGAGCAGATGCTTGGCCATGTCAGCATAACTGGATGTGACCACCGCTGGCTCCCAGTGCGTGTGTGTGTGTGTGCGCGTGTGTGTGTGTGCGTGTGTGTGTGTGTGTGGGTGTGTGTGTGTGCGTGCGTGTGTGTGTGTGTGTGCGTGCGTGTGTGCACGTGCGTGTGTGCATGTGCATGTGCGTGTTTGTGTGGGTGTGTGTGGCTGTGTGTGTGTGTGTGTGTGTGGGTGTGTGTGCGTGCGTGTGTGTGTGTGTGACCCAGCTGGCTCGCCGTGAAAGAACCTGCTCCCTAAAAGCAGAAAACGATTACAGAGGAGTTTGTGTTTGTGCCACATGATCCCTGACTGCAACAGAAATAAAGAAAAAGAAGAAGAAACGTGTTTGAAAGGAGCGAATGGTTGCCAGGAAATGTACTATCAAAATAAAAGCCTACAAATGGATCATTTCAAGGGAAAGACACAAGTTGCCATGACGAAACCTTCTGACTACTTCACCTGGATGAATGAGAATCTTCACAGACGCAGTCGAGTTTAATCCCTGATTGTTGTTTGTCCAGTTCAAGTCAACTGGGTCTGGTGTTTCCTCATCAGCTGACTTCAGTCTCAGGTACACACGACGAAACAGCTCAATTCTATTCACAGAGTCAGAGAGTGGGTTATGTTCAAATCATAAATGTCTTTTTGCTTCACTATTTATAATGAATCCAGCATCACAGGAAGATGAACTGATGAACTGTTGGTGCATAATAACAACAACAACAACAACAACACTAAAAGTAGTAGTAGTATTAGACAGGTGGACAGACAGACAGGTGGACCGACAGGAGGACAGACATACAGGTGGACAGACAGACAGGAAGACAGACAGGAGGACAGACAGACAGGTGGACAGACAGACAGGAAGACAGACAGGAGGACAGACAGACAGGAGGACAGACAGACAGGTAAACTCTGTGGTTCAAAGCTAAAGAATAAATGTCAGCTGAGGCTCCAACCTTTTCTTACCTTTAGTCGATGAAAACTGAGCAACATATTAACTTTATTACTGTTTGTCGTGGCCTTTGGAGTTTGTGCGTGTGTGTGTGTGTGTGTGTGTGTGTGTGTGCGTGTGTGCGTGTAAGAAAGCGTGGATCAATCGATAGTGTTTTTAATGGAACACAAGGGCAGAGACAGGAGAAGTGAAACAGCTCATGTTTGTCAATGGCCGCATGCACACACACACACACACACACACACACACACACACACACACACACACACACACACACACAGTCTATACTGTCTCATGTCGAAATAAACAGACACACACACGCTCAGGTAATGTTC
>JAUMHF010000014.1:735474-747437 GCA_032359275.1 Microctenopoma steveboyesi | reverse complement strand
CCAACCCCCCCCCCCCACCCGACAGATACGACATGTTTAGAACTAATTATCGTATTTATAGTACAGACTGAAGACCCCCCCCCCCACACACACGCACACACCGACGTCTCCCTGTTGACAAACGGTGAAGAAAGTAAATAACACTAAGTGACAGCCAGCTGGTACGTGCCCGCGCACTGGGCGTGCCCGCCGCCATTGAGCACGACACAAGCCGCATGTAGCCCCGCTCTGCCCCCCCCCCCGCACCAAACTGTGCGGAAGTAAACGGTAAACGTCACGTAGGAGACGTCTGAGGAGGACACCGGAGACCTGCGATCACAGACACGGGCCACGTGTGACGTGTTAGTTTGGTTCTGAACAGCTGCTTCATCTAAAATTACTTATTTTGATAAAAGCAAAAGAAAGGATCCACATCGTCATACGCATTTTATACTTCGGTTAATGTACCAAATAAAAGCGGAGGAAATCTCTAAATCCTGCTGTGATGTGTCCTTAGTAAAAGTGATGTGTAGGATATGATAATAAATCCAGTTTGAACAGTAAGAACGTGAACTTGAGGCTCCAGAGAAAGGGTAAGGGGACGTTTAGTTTATGACGCTCCGGTCAAATCTAGGTAGTGACGTGCTCACTGAGTCCAGGGAAAAATGTGTTATTCTTGACAGTAAACAGCATTCGTCTATTTTTGTCTTTCTCCTCGGAGCTTGTAACCAGCGGGAGCTGAAGTACAATAAACGTAGTATAATAAGTAACAGTACGAGCTGGAGTATTTTGTTATAAATAGGAATAGAAATGTGTGTTTCGTTAAACCAAACATCAAGACTGTGCCACAATACTTATAATTTTAATTCATTATCATCTTTAAATATTGGTGCCACAATTATTTGTCTTATCGTCACTTGTCCTTTTAAAAGTCTTCAACTGAGCTAAAACAGCAGCTTCTCTAATGACAGAATTTACTGTAAAATGACATCGATGATTAATCACGTAATTATCACAAGCGGGAAACTGTTGGGTTTTCTACATTATTCTGATTGTGTGTGTGTGTGTGTATACACACACACACTTATATTTTGCAAGGTCCTAAAACTTGTTATGTAAAGTGCCCTGAAATGACCCTTGTAAGGATTTAGCGCCATACAAATTAAGATGATCTGAATTAATAAATTGCTGTAATAACAGTGTAATTACTGCCTATACTAGTGGTTCCAGGACAGTTGTTACGGTAAATATTATTATCACAGTGTTGGCATCCATGTCAGCAGAGACACCCTGCCTGGTGCGTTCAGGGACACATGGAAAACGAACTCTGTTATCAGATTACAAAATACTTAATAAGGAAAGTGTATATCAGTTATTGTGTTTGTGCAGCCAGTGCAGACGTGTCACGTCGTGCCTCGTCACCGCAGCTGCTCTTTCCCCGGAGCTTCATTTCTGAGGAATGCGTGCATACGTGAGACTCGACACAGCAGCCAGCTTCCTACCACTGACGGTGTGAGAGAAGCTGTGCCAACTCTGCCAGCATGGTGACTCCCGCTACCGCCCGCGGTCAATCAGGACCTGCTGTAAACTGGTTTCAGTGTAAACACAGGATTTTTATCCGTTCCTGTTCAAACAGAGTTCAGAAACATGCTACGGGCAGCACGGAGGTCAAAGGGGGTCACACAAGAAGTGTTTAGGTAAATTCAGCTCATGAAACTGGACAGATGCCAGATCTGTGATGACGTACAGCTGATATGATTATTGATCAACAGAAATTTGGCCAACTAATCGCTGAAGTGACTTGAGATATGCTGTATGTGTATGTATATGTATATATATATACCCCTAATATGTATTTATTAGGGGTGGGGAAAAATTTATAGCATAGTATTGTGATATTTTTGTATCACCACAGGGGCACAAAATCTACTTCCCTCTGCCTTCCATGTAAAAAATAATCCTTTCACCTCACTCATTGTTAGTTTTATCTTTTCTAAAGTTTCAAGTCAATAAGTAAACTTATTATATTCATTCATTTGCAGCTTTGATTTTTGTTCTATTTTATTAATAAACCTCTTGAATCTTTATCAGTCCGAGATACACGATTCTGCACGACCATATTTACACGTACCATGTTCACATGAGAATTACTACTGCTCGCTGTTGCTATGGCTTCACTCTCCAGCTCAAAGACAATTTATATCAATACATATCAAATAATATTTAAGTAATTTCAAACTGTTTCCTGAGGTTCTCAGTCTGACCAATACTAAACACTTCCATTGTTCGGTGCTGGAGACAGACATCTACGAGACACACAACTGAACAAACGCTAACTCATCATTCAGACCAGTGACACAGTATTTAGCAGGGTGTTGTGCTAACTGACTGAACATATCATCTACAGACACAAACGGTGAAAAGCATTTTACAGAACAAAAACAACTAACACATTCTTCAAATATTCAGGCAACTAAAAGACACTGGTCTTTGCAAACTGGGTGAAATTCACCTCAGATTTTTGGACTGTGGATAGTGGAGGTTAGCTATATCCTCCGGTTCTTTTTGTCTGTACTCCGTCACTAACTGCTGAACTGCACCCGTCGCCCCAGCATGAAAGGACATCCTGACTCTGACTACAGCTGTAATGTATTTTATGTTGAGTAATTCCCTTCATCATTTCCAGCTTCACTGTGTCAATAAGGACCTCGGCTAAAGGGTCACCAGCTGCATGGCAGTTAATTATCATATCAGTGAACAAATAAATAAACATGCTGATTACAAAGCAGAAGTCCCAAATAATGAAAACTATGATCTAGAAATTGGATGGTTTCTGAACTATTTCTCACTTTATTTGTTTTCACTAAATATCAATTAGCCTTCTCGCCCAAGTGATCAAATACAGTAAGTAATCAGTGGTGACCCTACGCTTCGAGAAGTCACGGGAAGGTGGTTGGTTCAATCCCCTGCATCAGCGAGATTAAAATCTGGGTGGGACAAATAAAAAAATAACTGCACAGTATAAATGTTAACATGGTTTTCCTGAAGAAGAGACGTGACCTCCCAGTGATAAAAAAAGAAAGTAGGGCTAATTGAACTGCCAAAAAAGAAAAGAGTCAGGAAGTTCATGTGTAGATAGGATGCTACGAAAAACATGGAGTTCAATCAGCTGCTTATAAAGATGAGATATTATAAGTCTAAGCCTCCTGCATCATGTCTGAACTTGAATAAACTAAAGCCAACATACTAAAAAACATCCTGTCCCTCCAGTGCTGTAAATGTTTTGTTGATTCTGCAGGGAAATAAATTACTGGTGATTTTACGGGCATGAGAATGATCACAAATTGATTGTCAGCAATCAGGCAGCTTCAATTAAACCATTCTGTATTTTACTTCCAGGCTTTACAAACACAGCAGTTGCGCTCTGAAGTAAACCTCCTACATTATTTCTCAAATTACAACATGTACACACTCTGCCAAGGAATGGCTCTTTCCTTCTCGGGCTGGCAGCCGATCAGAGAGGAAACAGAGGTCTGGTTACTGGTTAACTCAGACGATGAAGCTATTCACACGTACGCACGGCAGGCTGCTGACTGGAGTTTGAACCTCCATCGCCAGCCTCACATAAACACGCCAACCCCACACACACACACACACACACACACACACACACACACACACACACACACACACATTTTCCACCTGTTTTTACATGCAGCTTAAATTCTAAATGTTTTTAGCAGAAAGTAGACAAACACTGCACTAAGCTTGTTTGTTCTGTAAATCACAACATGCAGAAAAACATTTTAGTTTGGTTTAACAATGGTGTTTATGTTAATAATGAAAAGTCCAATGCACAGGGAGATACACAAACATAGATAAGCAAAGACAACTTTGACCTTTCTCTATCCAGACCTAGTGTAAGGAGCTTCATGTCCAAGTTCACTAGACCTGCTCTCGTGATAAACCCAGTGCACCCAATACCTGTCAGACTTGTTTGAAAACCAGTTTCAGATTTCCTAAAGATCTGTTTGTAAGACACATTTTTTTCCATTCAGTGCATTCACATGCTTTCAACACAACACAACTATTTCATCATCCAGCTGGTTGACATTGTTAACATTGTAAACAAACATTCAGCAGTCACAAATATATGTAATGTCATATATTATTATATTTTTGTTATTTATTCTGTGGAGTGACATCTTACTAAATGTTTTTGGTCAATTCCTTATTTTAGTTTGTATAACGCTAAAGTATTAATCTTCTCCTCCGTTAAAGGGAGTTTTTTCTCTCCACTGTCGCCGCAGTGTTTGCTCAACTGAGACTGTTGAGTTTTCCATATTTTACTTTACTATTTGTTGTAAGGTTCTTGAACCTTACAACGTAAAGTGCCTCGAGATAATTCTGTTGTGAATTCGCGCTATATAAATAAAACTAAATTGAATTCATTCTTACTAAGAGGATGAACCAATAGGATTTCCCTGTTTGAATATTAAAAAAGGCCAATAATGTGTTTAAGAAATGATCTTTACCCAATAGAAGTGCAGATATAAACTGACCGGTCTTTAGGATTTAGTTACAAATTCTAGCCGTTTTTAAACGTGCAGTGTTTTAATTTTTTTTTAGAATCAAAGACATTTTCAGTTATTAAGTTCAGCATTAAACACAACAGATACAGATACTACAAAAAGAAACGCGATTCATTGGTCTTGTTTGTTTTAAGCTAACATTACAGGAAACCATGCTAGCTAGCGTTAGCAAGCAGCTAACCGCACGTCAACGAACCTGAACTACGAACCCGTCTGTTGGTCCGGAGATTCTCTGCGACGTCTCGTCAGAATCCACCTCAAGGTCCGGGGTGTTTTATAGAAAAAAAGTTTTTCACTAACACGCAGAAATACAAACAACTTGCGCCTGCGTGAGTCAACATGGCGCGTGATTTCTTCCTCCCTCTCCTCCTCACGTGTTGTTGAGCAGCGGTTCGCTCTGTGCTGCCCCCTGGTGGTCGAGGCTGAAACTCACAACTCATCCAGTGTGCAGGTGTTGAAACAATTGATCATTTTATTACTGCTTAATCTGTTCATTTTACCATATTTGTCCATAAATTGACATTAAACGGTTGGAATTTTTATAATAATTTATTATTAAAATGTATTTTTCTTCTGTCTGCTCAAAAGAAATAAGGAAAGAAAAAATCCTACCATCATAAATACAAACTTGGATTATAGGATGAACAGCGTGACAGTGATTTATGATAAAAAAGGGAAAGACGTGATTGATTTATACATACAGTATGTGTATGTTGATAATAAACATTATTAGAATTGTCTGTGAAGATTCTCCTTCATCCAGGTGAAGATGTCAGAAGGTTTAGTCATGGCAACTGGACTTATTTCTTCCAGAGACGTTTCGTTCTGCATCCACAAAACTTTTTCCATCATTATTAGAATTGTAAATGTATAACAGCACATTTTTGTCCCCTGTGCTCGTAATTTCATTCAGCAATGCTTCTTCACTGAGTGATAAATGAGTGATCTGAATCTAAATATCAATTTTATTCTATTTAAGGTGCTGGTGAAAAAGTGTTTTGTTAATAGCTATAGATATCATCATAGAAAGTTCCTTCTTTCAAATCAAATGTCCAAAGAGAAATAAAAAGTTTGACTTTGTCCGTTTCTGTTGCTGTGACACAGCTGAGAGGTTTAATGCTCCCCCTTGTGGCCATCAGATATAAGTTGAGAACAAATCACATTTTCTACATTAATGCTGCAGAAATAATAAAGTTCTGAAAATAATTCTATGAATTAATATTTCCAATATTGTTAGTTTTTACAGAAGGACATGGACATGCTCCTTGTTCACATGTAGCAGACAGGTGTAAGTGCTGGATATTTGTGGTTTACAGAATTTTTCCCACATGTTTTAAAAGGAAACTTGAAACAGACACAATAAAATCTTTTGTTTTTTGATATGTTCCGTTCTTCTCTTGTGAATGTCGACTTACAGAAACAACTGTAACAGGAATTTAGTAGGAAAAGGCTGATTAAAAAATAACACACGGTAATACAAACTAGCGTCATTACATGAAATATCCCTTTAATGATTTCAGAGCATTTAGTAGGTCACTGAAACTATTTTATTCTGTAATCCAACTGATCTGACTACAAAACTTTACAAATATGTATAAGAGTATATACAGGCAGGAAGAAATCAAACCTTTACAAAGGAATCAGCAGTTTTAGGAATGTGTCTGTTAAACGGGATGATATAAAAACTTTATTTCTGTGCAGAGGAAACATCGTCGTCTTCACAAAAAACGGGATTTAAAGGACGTCTCTTTAATGTGTTTCACACTACGACGCCTGCTCTCGGAACACACTCTCAGGAGATTTAGACATTTGTTCCTGACACGATCACATTCACTCTGAGCTTCTAAACAAACAGAAAAACGTTTCATGAAGGGGACACCGATTCTGCCTTCAGCTGCCACCGTGTCGTGCATTAATTTGTTCACTCAGGCACCAGCGGACATAAAGTGTCCAAGTGCAGTTTACAGCTGAGCAGGTGCTGCACGACTGGAGCAACTTACATTTATTATATAATCATCAAGGGTGTGATGAACTCGATGCTTCAAGGAGAAAAAGAATTAGAGACTGTAGCTTTGTCCAACACACAGGTTCTAGATTTCTATGAGCCACGGGGAAGGTGCCAACTCTTCACTCTGCACGTCCCGATCCAGGCTGAAGAAAAGCCAGAACAAACATATCATTCTAAGTAATTTCTGCATCGGAACCAGTCTCTAGTTTATCTTGGAACCTGCAGGTTCCTTCACAGGAAACCGCTTTTTATCAGGCACATCAGCTTCAGGAGGAGGCGTGTGGAAAGGAAACGTGGCTTCATCCTGCCAGTATCCTCCCGTCATTAACAGCAGCGAAAAGTGGAATCAGCTCATCCATCACGGAACTCCACAGAAGCCACTGGGTTTGGGCCAACAGATGATTCTCTCCCATGTCAGACACCAACCCACGTTTGCTGCTTCAACATCACTTGCCTTAAACAAACGTTTACACGACCTCTACCTGACATTTATGATGGTGCAGCCCACGTCAGAGAGGGAACACACACACACGTTGGGTTATAGAGCAAGTGTCTGGATTCAAACATGAGGTTCAGCTAAACAATCAGGCTTCATGCAGCCTCCTGCTTTAATAATCAGATATGACTCATGGAGGAAATGGACCAAGTTTTCTGTCCATCAGCCTCTGAGGAAAAACAACGATAAGATGTCTGAATGAAATAAAAATAAAAAAGTCCGGTTACGTTGCACAACCAGATTAAGTGAAGCGGATAAAAAACAAAACATTTCCTTTTTGTCCTCCGTCAAATGTTGACAGAAACAGTCCTAAGACGTAACGTCCAGGTCTCACATGACCTCCGCCATGAGTTGACCTTTCACAATAAATTAACTTTAGGAAGAAGTTCACTTTCAGCATGGTTGGAAAAAATCCCCACCTCAAGCCGAGGAGAGACAGACGGGCAGAGAGAGACTAGACCAGTGGACGGACGAACAGAGTCATCATGTCACTGAACGACCTCAAAGTAGTGCAGGATCGCCATGATGTGCTGCGGCATGAAGACGTAGCCTGTGTAAACCGCCATGCCGGCCACAGAGATCAGCAGGGAGTCTGAGGAGGAGACGTTAAGGAAAGGAAAAGAAAAGCTTCTGCAGGTCGACAGAAACACAGAATCTGTCCAGCTGTCTTTGATCTAATGTGAAAACAGCTCTCGTCGCTATAACAAATAGAAATCAGATCCCTGAGGAGTTGTTTGATGGGAGAAACTACTGCTGCACACAATAACACACCCTCCGACTAATTCCCACAAACACACCTGGGAGGAACCAAGCTGTGGGAAGATGACACTTTATAACACATCACGTGATGGTGACACGTATCGAACTACAGACTGAACACCATCAATTATTCTATACTAAAGCGCCTTTAACTCGGCGGTAACTCGAGACAAACACGACAGATTTTTTACCAATGCGACTTGTTCACTTCCGCCAAACACAGTCAAAACTGTGTTTAAAATTTAAATTTCATATATTTTACCTACGGACACTGGTCTAATCCTCCGCTATAGAACAGATATTAATACTTTTTGTAAGAAGTTATTCTTTAATTGTATAATTGTTTCGCGACTGTCGAAATCGATCCACCGTAAATCCAACAATGTCAAGAAGCCGACACATTTTATTTATGCCGAATTTATCATGAACATGTATACGACATTTTAAACGCAATCCACAACACAACTTCAGTCAATTATAATATATTCAACGACTTTTACATTATAGGAAGCTGCTGTTAGCAATGCTACGGCTGTAGTTAGCACGTTAGCTCGCTGTGAAGTTACTTTCGCCGTTAAAGGATACTGAACACCGTCCTCTCCCAGGGCTCCAGCATGTACAAGGCCGTAACCAGAAGATACTGGTAGTAAAACCAGGACAACTGCTTCCAACAGTCACCCAGGGCCATGGTCCCCACTTCACAAACGACAGTTTAATCTTCCTTTACCCGTTTTTATTCCTGTCGACGTAACTCTAGATGCGCGTGACGCTTTATCAGAAGGTGCCAACTCGCCAATGAGGAGGCCGCGTTCGAGCGCAGTTCTCTGACGCAATCAGGGAGTTCCAACATCCTGATTTCAAAATAAAGGGATAAAGTGGCAGCATGCTGTGGTGCGGGTAAATCGTTCGTGTGATGAGTGTTTCTTACCCGAATGCAGTAAAACACACAAGAAATATTCATCACAACACAACATTAATGCCACTGTTATGTTATTCGGTCATTGTGTTGTGGTTCATCTCCAATGTAGTATACAAATTTATTTTATCACTCACATTTTTATCAATGAGGATTCAACAAAAAATAGTAAATGCAACTCCTCACTTCCACACTGTCTAAAATTCTGTACGTAAAATTTGAATTGATTCCAAACATCAATGTTTAAATGTGTAAAAAAATAACACATTTTTAGTATTAGCTTCAAAAATCCAGTATCAGTGAAACGCAATGTTGACAACAGTGTCAAATTTCAGCTTTTGTTAGATATTCACAGACCTTTCACAGACAGATCGTTCTAGTGGCATGCTGACATTCAGCTGCTTTCCACACCCAGAAAAAAAAGTGTTTTCTTATAATGAGGCAGACTGAATGACCTACCAGGAGGCCAGTGGACAGTGGGTATTGCTGGTCATTGTTAAAAACATATTCGTGCTGCAGCTGTTGTGAGAACAGTCGGAAACAAAGTGACTGCAGCTGAAAAGCTCAGTTCGCTCAGCAGTGGCTGGCCAGGATGTTGAAGAAGTGGTACACCTCATCCTTATCGAACACGGCCACTTCTGTGGAGCACTCCGTGCACTGCACCGGGTGGTAAACCTCATCTGCATCCATTCCCGCTGGCTTCGGGTCAGCTGTCTCATTCACTCTCATTTCTGGTTCCTGTCCCTTTCTCCTCTTCCTGTTCCTCTGTTTCCTCTGAGGCTCGGTTTTGTAACGTAAAACCTCGTCTTTCTTCACCGTGCAGTTCATGACGAACATGGCTCGATACTGGGTTCTGTACTTTTCATGCCTGAGTGGGAACAAAGAAGATATCTCAACGTGGTCGACTGAGATGTATCATTAGCTGAGATGCTATTGTGCCAGATTTATCTAGTAGCTGAAATGTGACGTGAAAGGTTAAAGACATTAAATATAGAAGATCACCGTCACAAAGTTTTTCATTAAAGAAAAGTGTTATTTTCTTCCTTCTAGTTTTTCATTAATTTTCATGAACTCTTTACTTTGCAGACACTTTAATACAGAGCGACTTACAAGGAGCTAACGCTGAGTGTCTTGCTCAAGGACATACCTGGTAGGGGGGATGGGTTCAGAGTCTGGGCTGGGATTCGATAAACTCACAACATTTTCTTCTTTTTAAAGCCAATATAGAAAAGAATTCTCAAATATGAAGATCTCGTGCTTTTCTTGTCATACATGTGAATATGTTAGAGTTCAAGATGAGGCATCTGAAGACGTCACCTTGAGCTTTTACTTTTAAATATGTGCTTCAGTCAGCAACAGTAGCTTGTTCTATATCAGCACAGTTTAGATCTGTTGCACGTTCTACACATTGGGGCCATCTGCTACAATTTTTCTAATCTGACTGTGACAAGCTGCAGGGAACATGTCCATTAAACATAAAATAAAACAAACATTTGGAAGTAGTTTTTTGTCTCACCTCTGACAGTCGAGGCAGAGCGTCGTCATGCAGGCGGGACAGTTGAGAATGGCGTCGCTGTTGGGCAAACCCTGAGCCTGTTGTCGCCGAGACCTTATTGCTGCTGCAGGTCGTTTTCTGCTGCTATACCTGCACAAGACGACAACAAGTTAATTGATTTCAGACCAAAAATACACATTTAGCCTTGACGTGAATGTTTTTTATGAGCTTACTCTCCCCTCCTGGCATCCACCCAGGCCTGGTCCCTGTCGTCCTCATCGGGGTCGTACAGCAGCTCGTCATTCGTTGGTATGACCCGCTGTCTCCGCCTCTGGCCTGTAGAGCTGCCTGGAGAGAAAGCAGACAGATGCAACACAAATGACTGTCAGAGATTCAGAAGAATGATTCATATTCTATGCAGATAAAAGTTATAACTTCATATTCCACAGTGATCAACGTGTTTTTCAGTCGTACATACTTGCATCATTTTCTTCATCCGAGTCAGAATCAAAGTAGACCTTATCGTACATCCGAGGGTTAGGAAGTGTTGGACCGCTGCCTCCGCCTCCACCTGCAGAAGCTTCTGCTGGAGAATAAACACAAACTGATCTGTAATCACTTTACACCCAGATCCTGTCTCACACAGTGTGATTGGTTGCTTGACAGGTGAGTGTTACCCGATGTTGACGGCCCCCAGGTTCCCTCCATGGTCCTGATGGTGGAGCTCAGCTCTGCCTCCATCTCCTTCTCGAACTCATCCCCACTTGACGACTCGCTCTCCCCCGTCAGATACTCTCTGATCAGCTTCTTCTTCTGCTCCGGGGTCCCATTGAGCAGCACATCCAGCTCATCCTCTGAACTTAAACACAGCCAGAGAGAAAGCGACATTTTGTTCTGTTGCACAGGCTCGATTCACATGTTTTTATTTAGTTGTATCTGCCTTTTAGTTCTGTGATGGTCACCTGTCATTGTAAACCTGGTTAAATGTTACGCTACACACTTTAATAAACTATATACGGTAATGAACCGATAATTTCTGAAAACATGACCGATAAAATACACCGAACACGATTCGGGGTTTATATTAATAAATCCGTTTTTTAACGCTTTAAACCATGTAAACACTTCACTTTACTTTAACCGGCTGCAGTTTGTTTACATGTTAGCATTCAGCTCGTTAGCCTCGTGTTGCTAAAGCTAGGTCGTTTCTGAGATGTCTGTTTTTAATTATTACCTGCTGGCTGCTCTCTCCTCGTCGCTCGGCTCCTCGATCTCATATGAGTCAAACTCCTGTGATTTATTCAGTTTGTTCATTTTAACGTGTTCCTAAATTTCTATTACTACAGCATGCGCTGCTAGCGGGTTAGCAACAGCCGCGACTCAGTTTCCTGTTCTTCTTCTTCGTTGGTTTAATTAAAACAGAGGTTTTATCACTACCCCCCCCCCCCCACCGAGCCGGAGAACGGGGCATTTTAAATTACAATAAAACAATTACATAAAATGTTTGAACTAAATTTTAAGACAAACTCATCCATGACCAGAAAATATTCATTTCATACATGTGTTTAAAGTTCTTTTGGTTTCAGAGATTAGAAAATAACGATGAAAATAATGTGTTTCTCAAACAGATCTTACATGATCTATCATGTTGTTGTTTATGTTTATTGTGCTTTTTTAGTTGTTATTTCTATATTATTTATTGTTGGTGCTATTTATGG
>JAUMHF010000014.1:712186-727760 GCA_032359275.1 Microctenopoma steveboyesi | reverse complement strand
AGCTGAACAGGCATACACACAGCAGGTGGCCCAAAAACACACACACACACGCACACACAGACAGAAACACACACATTTCATACAGGCATAGCAACACACACACGCACACATGATGACACCTCAACACACAGCCAAGCATGAAAATAAGTGCAAAAGTACTGGTGTCCCTGTATGTCCCAGTATCTAACAGTATGCAACAGTATGTAACAGTATGTCCCAGTATGTCCCAGTATCTAACAGTATGTAACAGTATGTAACAGTATGTCCCAGTATCTAACAGTATGTAACAGTATGTAACAGTATGTCCCAGTATCTAACAGTATGCAACAGTATGTCCCAGTATCTAACAGTATGTAACAGCATGTAACAGTATGTAACAGTATGTCCCAGTATCTAACAGTATGTAACAATATGTCCCAGCGTGTAACAGTATGTCCCAGTATGTCCCAGCGTGTAACAGTATGTCCCAGTATCTAACAGTATGTAACAGTATGTCCCAGCGTGTAACAGTATGTCCCAGCGTGTAACAGTATGTAACAGTATGTCCCAGCGTGTAACAGTATGTCCCAGTATGTCCCAGCGTGTAACAGTATGTCCCAGTATGTCCCAGCGTGTAACAGTATGCCCCAGTATGTAACAATATGGCTAAATGTGAAACTCTGATAAATACTGAGGGGAAACAACACTGTGTTCTGTGTATTTAACACAGGAAAAGAATATTTTATTTGAGTTATTTTCAGACAGATTTTACTGGATTAAAAATAGATATTTGGGCAAAATAACATAATCATATCTCAAATCCCATTCAGTCAACAAAGGCCCGAAGCCTGTGACTCACATACATTCACCAGATGCTGGGGTCCAGTTCTGCAGGACCTGGGTGATGTCGGGGTGTTCAGGTCAGGAGGATGATGTTCCACACCCCCGCTAAAAAAAGCCTGAATCAGAGCAGATAATCCAGCCCTGACCATATGAAGACAAGCGAACGGGGTGGAAACTGTACACGCTGACAACACAACACTCCCTCCACTCCCTTGACTTTGACGCAGAGAGGACGGTACCGCCTGGTGTTCTTGGTCTGGCTGATGACAGAGGACTTTAGTCGTTTCTTAAGCTCGATGGGTCTTTTTGCTGTTTCTGACCTGAGCTGAGTGTAATTACACACAAAGCAGAAACAACCAGCAGCTACTTGAACACGAACCTTCATGGTGGACACTTCCCACGGAGCTACAGAGGGAGTCAACCGTCAACCTGCACGTGTTGCTGCGGTGCAGTGCTGGTGAACAGATGCTGCCTGACAGTCTGTTAGGAAACATGTCTGCGGCTGCTAGTCGCTGTCGCATGTTGTTCCAGTAGCAGCAACGTGTGATCTGAGGCGACATGTTTGGCTCCAACGCGCTAAGTGTCGCTCCCAGCTGTCAGGAGACGGACTGGACTTAATCTAGTTTAAATATTACTGTATCAGTATCAGACCGCGGCACTAAACACACGACAGAGCAAGAAATCCAGACAGCTCTGAAATCACACTGGCGTTTCCCCGCGTTTCACTTACGGACTTATAGCATTGAGAATTTCCTTGTCCTGCCTGAACCTGAAGTAAATCGGTACAACCCATTTAGTTTTAGTAGGGTTGTGCTGGGTTTCTGGTGGAGTTTGTCAGAATGTGAGCTGTTACCTCTGACAAGGAAATTAAGTTGTGGTTCGGAGCTACTTTTCTTTATGCTTCAACAGCCAAAGAACTGGTTCTCAGGCAGGAAAACTGGTTCCAGAGAGGTACCAAGTCCTTGCTGGGTTAGAACCAAGACCCGCGTGCATCAGGACCTGGAGGCTGGATCAAACCTGGACCAACAAAATCAACCAAAGCTTTGCTATAAGCCTAAAAATGAGGGCAACATTTATTAGATTTAGTAGCAGTGTGATTAAAACCAGCTTTTATCTAAGTAGCTAATGGCTAAAGCTAACCGAAACTTACATTAATGTCTTACATCCGGGGTTAATAGATTAAATTGTGCTTGTTGTTGTGCTTGGCGTATTTAGTGACGCGATGATGTGGCTCTTTGGTGAAATGGAATCAGTTCTTAGAAAGTCTCTGAGCCAGAAACAGCCAAAAACCAGCACATAGCTTTATCCCGAGCACAGTCCCGAACTGTGTTTCTGTGCAAAACGTTCATGCATCGAGGTGCTCGTGCACACGAGGGCTGCCAACGTACGTTTGTGTGTAAATGCCAGTGACCAAAAAAAAAAACAAGCATCACTACTAAATCCAAAACGCTAACCTAGAAACAGAACCCTGAACTCAGGTCTGACGGACTGAGGACTGTGGTCCAAAATTCAGGTTCAATTCCCTGAACTGTTCTGTTGCTTTGCGCTGGTAGGAGACAGGACGAGGTGAGTCATACACACACACACACACACACACACAAGCCGAGAGCTGTGAGAACATTTTCTTGGGGCCTCGAGGTGTCAGGAGCACCCATCAAACCACCAACAACTAATTATTACCTTCTTTTCCTTTCTCACTGTGTGTGTGTGTGTGTGTGTGTGTGTGTGTGTGTGTGTGTGTGTGTGTGTGTAGCGGCCCTCGGGGTCCGTTGCTGTACATAATGGCTTTCTGAAGAGATTGTCGGTTGGTGAAGACATTTGATTGACACCTCCTGATGTCTCAATCCAATTAAAGAGAGAGAGAGAGATGGGGGGGGTCTTTTGTGCACGTCGAGTGTGTGTTTGAGATGGGCGAACAAATAACGTGAGTGTGTGTCACTCACAGACACACACCTTAACATTTGGACAATGACTGAATTAACTGTTAAAATATATTTACTATAAAAATTATAATATATATTTTAAAAAACTAAACTTTTTGTTAGATATCTGTTATTTTTAAATTAGTAATTTTAAGCTGATCTACTGAGCTGTGCTGAGATTCAGTGATTATATTAAACATGTTTTAATTTGCTTTTAAAGGACGAGTACATTTAAAAATAAACAATAATGCAATTTATTTACTTTACTTTCTCTATTTCGTAACACACAGGCGTCTTCATCCAGTAAAAAGCTGTAAATGTAATTTCAGCTGAATTATTACGTTAGAAAAATGCTTCAAATTCAGACGGTGACACAGACAAATTTTAACACAGTGTCCATGTCCTTCATTTCTCAGCTTTAGATACTGAAGGTTGTGTCAGGACATCTGTGTATTTATTTAATTCAGGTGATATTTCTGCCTTTTGTGCGTATTTTACATTAATTTATGTATTTAGAGGAATCAAAAGATCTCACTTAATTTTTATTATTTTTAATAAAAAAAACTATAAAAATCTAAAAGGAAAAAAAAAACAACAGTTTGAAGTTTTGTGTTCTATAGAAAATAGTTTGTAGCTGACAGTAACTTGTGAAGTTGCAGAGAATAAAATAAGAATAAATAATATAATATAACTCAGGTTAAATGAAATAAATCAATAATAAAATAATTAAAATAGAAAAAAAGAAATAGAACCCAGTTGCTGACAACCAATAAATACAAATGAAAAAATGTAATAATTTCTCACAATATTAGACTAAAAAACTGGTGTATAACAGCATCTTTCCCACTTTTAAGAATTCTATTTCAGTAAAAATGTGCACACAAAAAAGCTAATAGAAAAAACACTCTGTGAAATATAATCTTCACCTAAAAACACAATTTCAACTGAAAAAAAAAAAACTACTGTGAATGGAATAAATAATTAAAATCTTTATTTGTTTATGGTGCATTCAGGGGTTGTCTGTAATATCTGTGCTACTTTGTACTGAATGGTTTCTCTAGTTTAAATTAAATAATAAAAGGCAAAATAAATCAAGTAAAGTCTGACATCAAGTACAGTTCACTATAAATGATGTGTTAAATACTCGTGACAGATGTTGTCAAACTCTGCAACATCAGACTGACTCTATATTATAATTCTGGTTTGTACTCAAACTCACATTTTCATTTTAGAATTAAGGGATTTTGTCACCAGCACACACACACACACACACACACACACACACACACAGGCCTCTCAGGGTCCTCTATTCAGACTGAGTAACAAAGCCCAATGCCTCAACCCAGCATGTCTGAAAAAACACTCTGAGTGTGTTTTGTTAGTGTGTGAGTGTGTTTTGTTAGTGAGTGTGTGTACGGGTGAGTGTGTGTGTTTTGTATTTCTGTGTGTTGCACTAACAAGGTCCAGGCCCCAGCATGATGACGATCTTAACGAGCTGTCTGTCACTCTTCAGCTCTCAGCTCAGACCTCTGTGTCATTAATGACTGTGAGTGTGTGTGAGTGTGTGACTGTGTCTGTGTGTCACTGGTATAAATGGAATAATGTCTCAGTGGGACAGAAAAAACATTTAGTCTCTTTTGGCGCCACAATGTCAAGGTTTCAATGGCTGCTGTCTTCTTCTGTGAGTGTGTGTCTGTCAAACTGCACGAGGATGCGGCATGTCAGTGAACTCAGCTTCCTTGATTTGGACTCACATGTTTTCAGGTGCACTGTGCACACGCTGTGTGAGGTTCGGGCTGCGCCAGATTCCTCCTTCGCCGTTTACTGTAGCACCGTCTCACACGTGCTAACATGGGCGCCTCGGCGCGGCGGAAGGCCGAGCACACACTTAGATGATGGAGCTTCGTCTTTTATCCGCAGTGTGCAGAAGAGAAACAAAAAACGGGAAGAGACACGATGATAATTCAGTATGCGATGACAACCAGCTGACGTGTGGCCAACATAATCATAATTATAGCTGTATAGTTTCATTTTGTTTTAATTTCATTGCTGATTATTATGTGACGATTTCATGTCTGCAGATGAAACCAGACGGATAAATTCATGTGTTCTGTTAGGGTTAACACGTGGTCCATAATACACGTCTAACACCGTGGGGTGGAGCATGCTAACATGCTAACATCAGTGTTATTCTAACTGAATCAAACGTCCGGGCTGTCTGTCCAACGAGAGACGTGAATGCATCTGTGCAGGCTGCTCATCGCGTCTAACCCTTTGTGCGGTTGGGCTGGAGGCAGATTGTTGGGGCGGAGTTTAAAAGAGCGACTTGCACGGTAGTTGTCTCCCACAGAGGGTGGAGAGTGTCCCGGTTCTTCCTGTAGGACACACGTCAGTAAAAACCATGTGCAGGAACTCTGTCTTTGAGTTCCAGTGCACGTGTTCGACATTAAAACCCACGACCTGGATCCTGGCAGCTGTGAGGATTTTGCAGGCTAAAGAAGTTCACAGCGATATGCTGCGAGGTGTGTGTGTGTGTGTGTCAAACCTGATGATTGAACTGTTGACCTGATGTGGACAAAGACACCTGTGGATTTAACAGTCAGCAGCCAATCAAAGAGCAGAACTGTGCTGCTGCAACTGAGCGTTAAATAAACTGTGTGAAACAAAGTGTGTGTTTCCACAAATATCAGGAACACACACATTACACGCACAGCACACGCTGCGGTGGTCACACCTCTGCTGTGTGTGTACGCGCTGCTGTTTGAATCAGCTCCTTCACACTCGGAGCAGCACCAGTTCATGTGGGAGTTGGTGCAGTTTGAGCAAAAACAACAAACACACTCAACAACTGAACCAAACAAAAACTGTTCGGTCTCTGACACCGGGCGCGAAGTGTAACGCCTTCACCGGGGCACGCCTAACGAGGCCTCCTTAAAACCCACGGGCACGATGAGAGGACAGTGAGATCCAGAGAGAAGGAACGAAGACAGCAGCAGCACTGGAGGATGTATAGTGACCCTGTTTCTAGCCTTATGGAAAAACGCTGAACTAGGCTAAAATGGGAGGGTCTCAGTGAAGCTCAACAAAGGTCCATTTGTGGCAGAAAGATGCGGTTCTTCTACGGGAGCTGAGCCAAAAGACTTTACTGACAGGGAGGTGGCTGTTATTAACCTCCTGTCCACTGGGCGGCGCTGGAGACACCGTCTGTGGACTTCCTGCTGCATCTTTGAAAGAAATATAAAAACAGTTTGAAATGAAAATGTAGACGTTTTACTTTGTTTTTCTAAACTGTTGTTTTTACCTCATTATGCAGATGCTCACCTTCTTTCCTACCCCCGCTCCGTCCTCTCTTCCTTCCTCCTCCCTCCTTGCTCCTCCCCCCTTCCCTCCTCACCCTCCTGGCTTTCTTCCGTTCAGAGTTTGCGTGCCGTTTTAGAGTGTTTTCATCGATGTCGAGACCCTGCTATCAAACATGACTGCCTCTGCTCTAATTCACCCCCAGGACACCACTCTCTCTCTCTCTCTTTCTCAGGGCTTCTCGCTCTCTCACACACTTGAATGAACATTCATATCCACACACACACACACATTCTTTACACAAACACACTTTTGGTTCACACACACACACACACACACACACACACACACATGAATGGTCAGGTCAGATCTGCAAAAACACACAAAACCAGAGTTGTGAGGACTTTAAAGTCCCTGATCACACATCTGCAGCACTTTGCATCAAGCACTTTCTAAAGATGAATGCTGGTATGTTTCATAGATCAACCATCACTTTTAGTCTTTTTCCTCTTTACTCTGATTCAGGAACATTTGCATTAGAACGTGAAAGTTAACGTTGACGAACATTTGGATTACTGCAGAAATTCTTTTTTTTAAGTTACTGATACTTAAACATTTTGACCAACACAGGTCACATGACCTCAGACTCACAAACCTGCAGACTTCCAACTTGTAATGTGATTCAACGTCGCTGTGTAATTAAATTAAAGAAATAAAAAACATGTTTAAATGATGACTTTTAAAAGAGCAATGGTCCTCAGAAGTAAGGAGAAAACCACCACAAACACACTGTGTTGTTACTGACACAGACACACACGTGAGTGACCTGTGACCCAGCTACACACACACACACACACACACACACACATCAGTGTCACAGACTGTGAATTTAATATTGACTCCATAAAGTAGTTTCAGTGTAACATGTCACAGCACGTTAACGTCAGAGCAGCGAGCCGGACGGAGAGGAGGGCCGCTAGCACGCAACGCCGCAGGAGACACGGGGGGGAGAAGGGGAGAGACGCAAAGGAAGGAGGAGGATATGAGCAAGCAAGGAGGAGTGGAATGTGGTGGAGGAGAAAGAGAAGGGAATAAGGAAATGTAAGAGAGAGCAAGGAGAAATGACCAAGAAGGAGGGGAACAAAAAGGAAAGGAAGAGAAGTGGGGGAGGAAAAGGAGGAGAAGGAGGAGAAGGAATGAAAGGGGAGGAATGAGAGAGGGAAGGAGAGGAGGAATCATGAGGGAAAGTCAAGGGAGGAAAAGAGGGAACAGGAACATGAAGAGATGGTTTACTGACACACACACACACACACACAGTGATTTGTGTAGCTATTCCTTTAAAGACAGTTTCTACATTAACATACTAACATGACTACATAACATTTTATATTAACTGTGTTTCTGTGTCTCTGTCCAGTCTTTGTCCTGGTCTCTGCCTGGTCTCTGCCTGGTCTTTGTCCTGGTCTCTGCCTGGTCTCTGTCCAGTCTTTGTCCTGGTCTCTGCCTGGTCTCTGCCTGGTCTCTGTGTCCTGGTCTCTGCCTGGTCTTTGTCCTGGTCTCTGCCTGGTCTTTGTCCTGGTCTCTGCCTGGTCTCTGCCTGGTCTTTGTCCTGGTCTCTGTCCTGGTCTCTGCCTGGCCTCTGTCCTGGTCTCTGCCCGGTCTTTGTCCTGGTCTCTGCCTGGTCTCTGCCTGGTCTTTGTCCTGGTCTTTGTCCTGGTCTCTGCCTGGTCTCTGCCTCTGGGCTGAACCAGCGAGGCGAGGCTAACGCGTCTCTGCGTCCTCACCGCAGCATAAATCATTCAGCTGAATCACAAACAAACACACAGCAACATGTTTACAGCAGCTCAGAGCAGAAAGTCTCTGGTTCCTTCTGTCATTTAAAGACGTTGGTCAGAGACACAGCGTCTCTGTGCAGCCTCTGGTTTGATGCATCTGAGGCCAGGTCAGAGGTCAGAGGTCACAGTCATCACCACTGCTCTAATCAATCGTTGTCTTTGGTAACAACAGTGACTAAAACTAAACTGAACAACGGAGAAACCATCCGAGTGTTTTTGTTAATTAGAAGCTGTGTAAGAACAGTCCGAGGATCCGCTGCGCTCACCTCTCAAGCTGCCGCAGTGTCGTTCACACAGCCGCTGATTCTGTCAAATTTATCACTAAGTGCCTTTTTGTCACCAGTGAAATGATTACACCGTGATCGTGGTAACTCTTTCTCCATAATTCATATTTCACACTGCTAAATGACTCACAATTCAACACTGTTTGACACCTGAAACAATGACAAAAATCTTTACACCTCAAACTAACGTCCCACCATCCTCTGTAATAATGATTAATTGTCGGGTCTTAAACTCAGTGCCGTTCATCTTTCAGGGGAGCTGCAGGTGCTAACAGCCGGAGCTAATTGGGGTGCAGAGCCAATTAGAGGCAGGAGAAGAGTGACGGTATTAACGGTGATGAGGCTCATAAACCTGGCCGACCTGCAGAGACGCAGTTTGAGCCTCTCATCTGCAGAGACGTAGAAAGGATGAGACGCAGAGGAGCGAGCAGGTTCGTGCCTGTCAGGTGCGGCACCGGGAAACATTTGTCAGTCGTATTAATACGTTCGATCCCCTCCTTTGCATATTCTAACCTTTAATCAGCCTCCTTCACTGGCTGCAAAGCAGAACAGCGACGCTTTCCTCACATTTCAACCGCAGCTTCCAGGAAAGAATGAAACCTGCATGTCGAGCGGCAGCGTTTCCTCAAGTTCTGTTTCACTTTACTACAGGTTTTCTAATTCAAGAGCTTCAGCGACACACAGCCTGTCAGAGGTTTAAATAATAAAGTAAAGATCATGCCACGTGATGGCAAAGAACGGCTGCTAAATGGACTCACACAGGTCATGTGTCATTTAGGGACAAACAAGACTAATCTCAATATTAACACTAATAGTAACGCTAACGCTAATGCTAATACTAATGCTAATACAACGTCAATGCTAATACTAACGCTAATACAATGCCAATGCTAATGCCAACACTAGCACTAAATATAAATCCATGTAACTGAGCTCATCTGTGTTGATCTTCAGATGTCTGCAGATAAAATATGCACCACATTTATACAATGAGCTTTTCGGGGGACTTTTCTAGGTACTTTTCCGGGTGTACTCGTGCACTAGCTGAAGCTTTTCTCAGATCTTTTCCGCACTTTCTCATCTTCTGTTTTTTGGACATTTCTGTCCATCACGTGAGGATTTTTTAAGCTCTGGTGATGAAGGTTCCAGAAAAAGCTGAGAACACCTCCTTTTTTGTTTGTCAGCTACCTGGGTTTCTTCCCGTCTCCCGTCTCTTTCTTTGACCTTTCTCTTCCACTTCCTGCCCGCGGCACAGCCGCAGGTATCACTTCGACTCTGACGGACATTTTGGAAAACTGTGAATCCCCCTCTCCCGACTTCTACTTCATCACACCTCTTGTCTTCTGAGCGTTCTCTGTGACACCTTGATGTCATCCCCGACCCTCCAATCACGAACCTCACCCCCTCTCTCCCCCCGACCCGTCTCTGTATCCGTCTCACCCTGGGCAGTTGCTAAGCGACACAGCCCTTGTATAATTCATTTACCCGCTGCATGCAAATATGTGGACAATTAACCACTTCTGTTTGCATAATAGATTTGGGGGGGGGGGGTATTTAACTCCCGGTTCATCTCATCCTGCCTGATGACACAAAGCAAACGAGGGGGGAGAGAAAGGTAACGATAAAGAGAAAGAGAGAGAGAGCACCAACCAAATAATTTCCACTCCCTCTCATCGCAATCATTGCAGCCTCAATACCTTCATTCTTCCTCTGTATTCGCTCGTCACGGAGAGGAGAGAGGAGGAGCAGGGCTGCAAATTACCCGACTGCAACACACACACACACACTGAAAGTACACATACATGTGCATGCATGCAGAAACACTGTAATTACTACCCTGCGCGGCGCTCAGCCTCCGCTCAGCAGCCATTGATGTGCAGATGAAGATGGCCGCCGCATGTTTTTGCGCTGAAAGAAAACCATGTTTTGGTTGGGCTCTGTCAACCGAACAGCTGGATTGCCATTTTTCACTCAAATTAGATTTCAGCTGAAGCACCGGCGCTGGGGGAAATTAAACCGCACAACAAGAAGCAGAAGGAGAGAGGAGCCACTTTCTCCCTTTCTGTCTTTTCATACTCTCCCTAATTTGGTACAAAGAGGGTTCAGAGCAGGGCACAGCGGCAAGTCAAGCTGCATCCATCCATCCACCCATCCATCCATCTATTCATCCGTCAGTCTATTCAGCGAGCTATCTATCATCCAAGGTTTTTACATTTCACTTTTTGCTGTGACTCAGACATTTTGTGAAATTCTTTTTTATTAGTCTATAGACATAAAAAAGCAACAATAGGATCTTTTCCCGTTGATCAGGAAGCTTTCACAATAAGAGTTGTGTTATAAAAAGATGAAGAGAAACAAAGGTTTTAATGCAGTGCACATTTCAGCACGAAGAGAAGCGTTTGTCCCCAGCATTCTCAAACGCAGCATGTGTAGGTACGACTCCAGTCAGTGAACACAAGCTGATTCAGCCCGAGAAAGAGAAGCAGAGCCACGCAACAGGCAGCCGCTCAGGTGAAGTGTCTTTACCTGAAGGACGGGACATGTCGTTTACACCACAGCACATCTGGTGTTTGCAGAGGTGGATGAAACTGCACAAACTGACCTTTACGGCTTCATCATCATCCATAATCACAACATATCGCGTCCACTTGGTGCAGCAGTGTCCACATTCAGTCTGATGGCACAAATGGAAGATTAAACCTCTGTGTCCAAAGACGTGAACACACAGCTCCTGTCTGACTGTTCAGTACGTGGACACGAGGACATGTCTTCCTGAGTCGGTCCGTCTTACACCTTCGACCTTCTACAGTTAGAGGGAAAAACAAAGGTTCTGTCTCTGATCAGTATCAACAAACACAACACCTCATGTCTTCAACTGATGACATCATTGTGAAGTCGCCCTAAGCTGCTGCACCACCAGCTTCTACACCCTGACCTAGAATTGGCTCCAGCACCGCTGTGACTCTGCGACAGGACAGACGGTTCGTTTTCTCCTGTCTGGGTCCAGAGGCAGAGAAATGAGTCACTGTCATTACTTTTTCCTGCAACTGTACATGTTCCATCTCATTAGCTCCAGGTGGACACGCGAGGTTGAACCTAAGCCTGTGTGACGCCCGGCGAAGGCTGTGACACAGAGGCAGGTAATTTGTCTCCAGTCTGATGAAGCTATTATTAATGTTGCCAAGCTCCACTGCACTGCGATGCACAATATATTAGTCACATTACCGAACAGGTTCTCTGCGGCGTTCGCTGACCTGTCTCTCACACACACGGAGACATGCACACGTCCTTCAGTGACAGCAGACATAATCATAGGTATGACACCGGGACGACACCTTTAATGAGAGCTGTAAAAGAAACACAGACAAAGTTCCTATTTTATAAATGATGGTGGGAAACCTGCTCTCCGCCTCCTCTGGGAGCTGCAAGTTCAATCCCCACCTAACATGACACCTCTGACCTTATAGAATGAAGCACATAATCATATGGTGGGAACTACACGTCTGCAACAAAGGACTCGCTGTAGCTTCCAGTTAGAAAACACAAAATACAGATTGAAACAACTTTCAGACCTCGGAAACGTAAACGTCCAAATACAAAGGTGAACGTCAAAAATACAGACACGCGGTTTTCAGTCCCGATAGCAGAATGCTGAGCTGGACGTGGCTGACGGGGCCGACCAGGGGGACCAGTTCCACCCCCAACAAAGATGACACATCTCCGACCGTCACCTCACTCTGAGGAGCTTTCACTGGCCGCCTGCTGAGGTCCAGCGGTGGTAGAATATTCACAAGGGTCAGACACATTTTCCATCATATGACAGGAAGTAAAGTGAAACAGGAAATCACCACCGCACCTCTGAACATCTGTACAATCTACTGGTCAAAGAGTGTTTATCCTCACTTCCCATGATGCTCCTTGTCAAACTCAAACTGACCTTTCACCACAAACGCGCTGAAAGCTGGCGTAGTGTCCCTTTAAAGTCTCAGCAGGTTCTGATCCTAATGTTAGTTAATGCACACAGAAAACACACAAACGCTTTGCACAGATTCTCTCTCTTTTCTCCACATTTCATTACAATCAGAAGAATTCAGAACATTTCTACTCACAGACTAAATATTCTGTAACGGGAACAGTGTTCAGTGTGTGTGTGTGTGTGTGTGTGTGTGTGTGTGTGTCCTGTGACAGATGCTGTCCACGGACAATTCACATTTCATCTTTTTTGATGCTGATGCTGTTTCTGTGCTTTTTAATTTCACCTGTAACGTGTGAGAAACTTTTTCACCCTGATGACACACAGACACACACACACACAGAGCCGCCTGCAGATGGCAGCAGAGAACAGCAAATGAACCTTAAACTAAGCTGTGTTCACAAACAATGACAAGGCCACGATCCACATCTATGCATGAACCTAACATGTGAAAACACTGAAACAGCCTTTTAATATTAACGGTCACATTTTCCACTGAAAGAAAATATACCATGTGGCCTAAATAATATTTGAATGTAATATTAATTTAATGTTTCAGTCTGCTGGAAAATAGCTCAGTGTATCATCAGTGTATGTGTCACAGAAATAAATTCTACATTACAAACATAAATATGTGTATTCACGTAACCACCACGCAAACGGTTTGGCACAAACTGTAACTTTGATCATTTTCTACATGAAATATTTCAGGGACTTTATGAGCTTAAACTCTTTGCTCCGTCTCTCTCTCCGTCTGTCGCCTCCTGCATCATGTTCTACATCTTTATTCTTCTTCTCATTTCTGCGGGCGCCTGGTTTTCCCTTCCCCGACCTCGTCCTGACCGAGGGGGCCATACAGTCAGCTTCCAACCAGAACCAGTTTCATCTCTGGGTTTCATGGTTTGGATCGATCTATAAAATACATTTCTACATATGTTGAAAAGAGCTTTACAGTAACACACGTATGGCCTCAGATGTATTAACCTTCTGACATGTAGCATGAATCTACAGCTGACAGAGGAAACCATCCAACCACAGAGCTCCACTGATGCACTGGGTTTATTAAGTGTTTATTAATGAGCAGATGATCTTTATGGTTTATGATATATGCACCAGAGGAACACATACTGTGCAGCATCTATTCACAGATGAGGAGAGTAAATGTGTGTGTGTTTGGGAGGCTGAGAAGGAGACAGTGTGTTGTATTGTTCCTGTCGCTGCTTCGTCCTCCTCTCTCGTTTTATTTGGTGTGTTGACCTCTTTGTTCCCTTTACGTTTACAGCAAACAGAGCAGAGCCTGCAGGCTGACGCCGCTGCTGTCACTGTGTTTGTAGTTCAGCCGTCCAATTATTACCCAGCACCAACCTTCATCCAATTATTACCCAACACACACGCGCGCACACACACACACACAGTCTATTATCATCTCTCTTTATGTGACGGCACTGAACAACGAGAATTATACACCTTAATTAACCAGCCAACATGTCAGTGTATTTATAATAACTACTGACACAGAGAGAGAGAGAGAGAGGTTCAACAACTCCAACACACACACACACACACACACACTGAAAAACACTCTAGATCTAAGTGTTTTCAAGAAAACACACTTAAAACGGCAGCAGATGTAATCTTTGCGGCGATGGTCTGGATTCCTCTCGTATGTCTCATATGTTTAGATGTTGAACATGTGTCATAAAGTCTCACAGCGCTACAGTCAGCACGTAAATAAAGAGACGGGAAACAGGTAGCTGCTAACAGGTGTGTCACTGATATTCGCACTAGTTGTTTGGGTTCATCTGATTTGCTGCCCTCTGATTGCCCCCAGCAAACCTCCAACCATGTGAGTTTCAGAGCGCGGAGGCTGCAGATATTCTCCGCCCACGCGTGACGTAACTGTTAGCGCTGACACGTTAGCGAACCAGCCGCCCACAGCGGCTTGTATCTCGTGTAAACCTCTTTGCAGACGACGCACAGCGTTACTTTCTCATCAGGCTAAAAACGGGGAACCTGTGCTCAGATGGGAGTAAACAAATCCAACTCTGTTTACCAACGATCGTTGTGTTAGTAAACGTTCTGATCACTCCGCCTTCATTTGTTTGTTTGTTTGACCAAACACACAAAACCACAAGCGACGTCTCACAACAAAAAGACGAAGGGAGAAGAGACTTTGGACAACTTCCCCTCAGATGAGGAGACGGGAGTTTGTACCTGAACCGCTGTGTACGTGTCACGTTAAACACAATTATCCCCGTCTGAACATCACTACGAGTGTTTGCAGCTAAAGTCAACTTACAATGCCTGTTCTCATGGAAACCGGTATAAATAGCTTCAAGTAATTATTCTCATCTTACATTTTATTTGACTTTCGCTGGTCACGTTTCATTCAAAAACCAATGCGTCTTAACTGAAAGAAAGATTAACTTGAAACAGCATTTTAATGGCTCAGTGAGGTGGAGTTAACCTGCGCGTTAACCTCTGAGAGACAGGCGGAGGTGCTGTGATGGTGTAAGGACGTGGGTAATAGAGTCATTCATTAGACTAATTCACATAACGCAGGATACGATGGGAAAGATAACGTTCTGCTGCAGTGATCTCTGGCTGGGTGTGAAGCGGATATTTACACATAACGCACAGAAGAAACTGTACAGTCTATCTGTCTCCATATAGAAGTTGTTCAACCATCCGTCTCCACTCCCTGAAAGCTAAAGGTCAAACTCAGCATTCGTCTAAAACATAACAGCTCATCATCACAACAGAGACGCCACATTCAGCGTTTTACCATCGAGAAAGTTAAACCAGGACTGGATGAGCACACACTGACCAGGAGCACTAAATGAAACTAAAGCTACGGTTGTGATTTCCACGTTGACTTTGGTCTGATGGAGGCGCTAAAAGAGCAGAAAAGCTCGATCTGACTCAGCAGAGTCAGATCGTCCAGAGAGCAGGAACGGGAGTTACAAAGAAATATCTGAAGAGGTATGTTGAACGTAGAGGGATGGGTGGAGGGATGGATGGATGGAGGGATGGGTGGATGGATGGGTGGAGGGATGGATGGATGGATGGATGGGTGGATAGGTGGATGGATGGAGGGATGGGTGGGTGGGTGGATGGATGGAGGGATGGGTGGATGGGTGCGTGGAGGGATGGGTGGATGGGTCTCCTTCCTCCTCCGCCTGCTGCCTCAGGTGACTTCCTGCCCATCGTCTGTTCTCCACAGGGATATGGTGAGTGGAGGGGGGGTGTATGGAGGTACATAAGTTGCCACATGTTTCCGGGGTGTGAGGTGTTTCCTCTGGTCCACATGTTATTATAGTTAAAGTGACGTCCAGCCCCCGTCCTCAGCCCAACGCGCCCAGTTAGACGTCCAGCCCCCGTCCTCAGCCCAACGCGCCCAGTCAGACGTCCAGCCCCCGTCCTCAGCCCAACGCGCCCAGT
>JAUMHF010000014.1:675914-697280 GCA_032359275.1 Microctenopoma steveboyesi | reverse complement strand
TGTGTGTGTGTGTGTGTGTGTGTGTGTGTGTGTGTGTGTGTGTGTGTGTGTCTGTGTGTGTGTGTGTGTGTGTGTCTGTGTGTGTGTGTGTGTGTGTGTGTGTGTGTGTGTGTGTCTCTGCATGTCTCTGTGTCTCTGTGTGCGTGTGTCTCTGTGTGTGTGTGTCTCTGTGTGTGTGTCTGCTCTTATTGCCGTGTCCTCGTCTCACCAACGTTTGAAGTGTTTATGTCTTAGTTCTCGCTTCATGTGTTTCTTTAATCAAACAAAGGGAAATTGATCCTTTATTCTCTTCCTTAACATTTATTTATTCCGTTCGATCTTCTCTGTCTGTCACTTCCGGATGATAATGTCAATTATTTGAATGATTTATTCATCTACTGATGAAGATCAAAGCTCGCCCTTCGTTTTATTAACCTTAATTACACACGTGCGCCTTAGGGAGAACAATAACGAACTAGTTCCTGTATTACTGATGCACACTGAACGCACCACCAGTGAGGGGGAAAAGTGAACGTGCCAACTAGCATTTGGTTCAGTCCTCTGTCCTCTGTCTCCGGCAGATACCAGAGTGCGGTTTCTACGGGATGTACGAGAAGATCCTTCTGTTTCGTCATGACCAGACGTCGGAGAACGTGCTGCAGCTGCTGCGCTCGGCCTCTCAGATCCAGGAGGGAGACCTGGTGGAGGCTGTGCTGTCAGGTGAGGGGGGGCAGACGTTCCTCGTTCTACAGATCTGCTGCAGTGCCAGCGCCTCGCTCGGGGAGGTGACCACATCCTAAACTTTACCGCGTTCTCTGGGTCGCTCCTGGTCCAACGCGCTTCAAATCCCTGCTTCTCCTGTTCACTCCCAGGTTTGAGTTTCTGTTTCCAGGTCAACGAGCTCCTCGTGAAATAATCCAGGATCAAATCAACTTTCACTGTTTCATCCAGTGAATCTCATGGTGGTAACCAAACAGCAACAGGAACCTGCTGCTTAATTGGTTCAGCAGATGGAGGAACACCTTCAGAGCTTCACTCACACTGAGACACTACAGATGTTGGTATTAATCATCCAGTGTCTCCGTCACACTCGTCTGTCTGGCTGCCGTCCAGCTCAGGACTCAGGTGTTCACACCGCGCTACGCTAACGGCCTGACAACAGCTGCTTCCCAGTTTCCTGCCTCTCTGACACCACACCCTGCCTGTGTGTGTGTGTGTGTGTGTGTACATTTGCAAATGTTGTCTGCGTTTGTGTGAATTTCCTTAATGAAGATGTTTTTCCCATCTGTGCACAGGTCGAGTGTGTTCAGTGAGGCCACAGCTGAAACTTCAGAGAAAAGAAACGTGTGTGTGTGAAGTCTTCATCGCGGCCTCCTCTTCGTTCCCATCATACTCCATTACTCCGTCCCTCTTGTACCTTTCCTTCCTCCTCCTCCTCCTCCTCCGTCAGGATGCTGACACTCAGTTAAAAACACTTTTGTTAACAGCTCTCTGTCAGTCCCAGCGACAGCTCGACGTGTGGAGGAAACAAACAGGAAATTAACTTTGTATGGTTTAACAGGCAGCTCCAGCCAAGCGAGCTGATTGGTCATAAACGACCTGTAAAAAAACATCCTGGTAATTCCCCAAACACTCAGGCAGACAGGTTTTATTGGCTGCGATTTGATCCACGAGCTGTTTAACAAACTCCAGCTTCTTTATAAGCAGCGTTCATGTTGATTACAGTTGTTTGCAGCGCACAATAAACCCCGGGAATGATGGGATGTTATTACTCAGCCGTACTTTCACTGTGATTTATTGTTTTCATTAGATTTTGTCATGAAAGCGAAAACTGAAATTAATCAGTCGGCATATTAACGAATGCGGAAACTAAACAAAGGAAATACTCTGATTTTATTTTCACAGACTTGATAAGAAAGTTTCTTTACGTTTTCCAGGACGAGTATGTTGGGGGGGGGTTATCCTGGGAGGAGGACTCCCTGAAATCATGCATCTTTATCCTCTCAGACATGTTCTTCTAAAGGTGTTTGAGTGAAGCTCGTCCTTCCGGCTCAGCGTTAGTTACTGTGCCCAGCGTGGCAGGAGGAGGAGGAGCGTAGCGAGGAAGACGCCTCACCTTCACCGCGGCCAGTCTTTCTTTTTGATTCTCCACCTGCACTGTTTGTTTTCTGCCTGTGGGTTAACAAGCGTTCCTGAACGTTCCTAATTCCACCACAGAGAACACACACGTAAACATTTAGACAAGGACTACCTCTCTCTCTCTCTCTCTCTCTCTCTCTCTCTCTCTCCCTCACACACACACACACACACACACACAAGTGATTTTCTGAAGCATATAATAACAGTTTGGGAGCTTGTTCAGACTTCCAAACATATGTTGGCCCTCCAAACAAAAGGCATAAACAATAATTTGAATAAATGGAGGTAATTTCCTGCAGCAGAATGTCTAATCAGAGCCGTATTCTGCTGGAGGACCACAGCACAGGGCGACTGCGCGTGTTAAAGTATGTGTGTGACAGCAAAGGAAAAGGCGAGAGAGAGAGGAAAATAGAGGAAGGGAGTGAAAAGCATATCCCTAACTACCCATCCTGCTTTGCCAAGCCTGCTGGCCAACCAAACAAACACTCAGTCCATCTGTGCCCGCTAAGAGCCTCTCATACCTCCAAAACATTTACAAAATACCCACTAACAACCCATTCATTACTGTGTGTCTCTGGTGTTGTGATTTTCTCCCTCGCGTCTTCCCTTGCTCGCTCGCTCTCTCTCTCTCTGCTGACAAACTATTTCAGAGAGAAACAGATATTCAAAGATTTATTTTCTGTTGTTGTATAAATCTGAGCTCGTTTCTTTTCCTCCATTATATTCACTCCACATGAAATAGTCCCCGACACGGAGTTTAGATGGTTAAAGATTCACTAATACGTTTGGAAACAAGGCGTCACTACAAACGTGAACATAAAGACGAGGAACTGACCAACACATTTAACCCTGAACCTCTAAACTTTGTTCCAGAAGACATTTGACATTAGCAAAGATGTTCTGCTGTGTCCTCATAGTCTCACTGATGACTGGCATGTTGTCCTGACCCAGCATTTAGTCCTTGACACGAATCGAAATGCAAAGGTACACTAAATCAGATCAGAGTGAGTGGTCTCACCTGAACCCACCTGTCTCCGAGTAACTAAGCCCAGGACTCACCGTCAGACACAGGGCCTCCCTTTAAACCCGTTCCCACTGTGCTGTTAGGAGGTTGTCGGCACTGCCCGCCCGCCCAGCTGCGTTTTTGTGCAAACAGCTGGAGGATGTTGGGTCTCAGCTGGCCGTGTTGGCCACCCGCCCGGTCACCCCAGATCTCCAGCTGCTCGTCTCTGTGCTGATATCAAAACGTAGAAAAGGGAAATCACTTCAGGGTGATGCAGGGGGTCCTGGAGACTGGCGTGTTTGCTCTACTTGGACTAGATCTATAACGCAGGGCTGTTGTTTCGCAGGAGTTGAGTTGATAAATAATTCATCACCTTTCGTGGGATATCGACCTGTTCAAAGGTTGCTATGTGACTTACTACGGTTCTCCTGTCACGCAGCTTCAGCCACGGTGGAGGACTTCCAGATCCGTCCGCACTGCCTGTTCGTCCACTCGTACCGAGCTCCGGCCTTCTGCGACCACTGTGGGGAGATGCTGTGGGGCCTCGTACGACAGGGACTCAAATGTGAAGGTGAATCTTTTTTCACATTTCTGCTCGTGTACGATCGGATGAACGAGAAACCCTGAAATTAATTTGTCGTCTCCTTCACTCTCGTGTTGTCCAGGCTGCGGTCTGAACTATCACAAGCGTTGTGCCTTCAAAATCCCCAACAACTGCAGTGGGGTGAGAAGGCGTCGTCCGTCCAACGTGTCCCTGACAGGGGGTCTGATCAACATAGGGCGCCCCCTGTCCGCCGAGCCCTCACCCCCCCACTACACTGAAGACGCTCTACTGGTGAGTAAACTGGGGCGACCATCATTAGCTTAGGTCCCTGAATACATCTGGTAATGTGAGCAGAAACTAGCATGCGGCTAACACACACACACACACACACGCTAAATATCTTACCGTTGATGTTATTTCATTGAGACCAAACCCAGGCTTCAGCGTGTGAAATCCAAACAGGTGAGTTGCTGTTGTTGAGCTGTGAGTTGACTTATGAAGGGTTAGTTCTGGATGGGTCGGCCCACCTGGATTGTTTCTGGAGGAGTTTCTCGGCGTTGTACATCTGCGGCTGTCAATCAGAGGAGTAAATTATCATCTTAATAACAATCGCTGAGACTCAACGTCAAGCTCACAAATGTCCTCAGTCTCTAAACTCATTGTGTTTCAGGTGTAAAAACAGGAACCAGACTTTTTGACACTAATCGTCTTTCTTTGTTTCTTGTGTCCAGTCTCCAGTCAGTCCCAGTATGGAGGTAAGTCCCAGTTATGAAATTCTTATGCTACTCGGTCCCTGAGTCTCACACTCACAAACACAGTGTGTGTACTGCCTGAAACTGGGTCTCCGTCCCCTCGTAGCAGAAGAACCAGTTGGATTACTTTCCAGGCAGAGAGCGTCGTTCCAGTTCCCAGTCGTACATCGGACGTCCCATCGAACTGGACAAGCTTTTGTTGTCAAAGGTCAAAGTTCCCCACACCTTCCTGATCCACTCGTACACACGACCAACTGTTTGCCAGCACTGCAAGAAGCTGCTGAAAGGCCTCTTCAGACAAGGACTGCAGTGTAAAGGTGAGAGAGTGTTTGTAGCCAACAGCTGAAACTACATTCAGACTCTACAGTCAATAAGACCCAGAGAGACCATGTCCTGGAGAGCAGGAGCGGGATCAGGGAGTCATGCAGCTCCAGATGTATGTCTGGACTCTGTCAGCCCCGCCCTCAATCTCTCCCAGTACCTTTGGATCTTTTTTCCCCTGGCTCCGCCCACTCACTCACCTGCCCTTCACCACCTCAGCGAGACACACCTGCACACCTGGACCAGTACATCACGTACCTGCACTTACCTTACCTTATTATATTAACCTGAAGCCATCTTGGTTTCCACATGCTCCCGACTGTGGAAACTTTTACTCCACCCAGTCTCAGCCTTAGTCTGAGTCCAGCAAACGTAATTCCAAACCCAAGAGTGAGCGGGTCGATTCCCAGTCCCACCAGGTTACGTGTGGAGGTGTCACTGATACCCCGCAGACACAGGTCTACAAACACTTTCCCCCAGAGGATCAATAAAGTATTAGTTCATATTATTATGTAAGTGAACATGGTGGTTGTGGTTTTTGGAGTTTCTCCTCAGCCTGACCTCTCCTCCTCATATGAAGCATTATTTCCTGCTCAGCTCAAATGTCAGACGACCTAATGACTCACTCGTTTGTCTTTCTCTCTCAGACTGTAAATTTAACTGTCACAAACGATGTGCTCCAAAAGTGCCGAACAACTGCCTGGGAGAAGTTTCCAAAAATGGAGGCAAGTTTCCGCCAGTTTCTAATTAAACATACGTGGATCCTTGTCGACGTTTGGTTCTCACAGATCCAGACTTTTCTGTTGTCCTGTAGATCTGCTGAGCCCGGGGGCAGAGTCAGACGTTGCCATGGCAGAGGGTTGTCTGGACGACCTCGATAGAGGCGGCGGGCTGCTGGACGACATGGATGATCCCCTGGCATCAGAGGGGGCACTGCTGCTGGACGCGGGGCCCAGTGACCTCTGTGACCTGCACGACCCCGACCTGGACGAGTCCAACCGGGCCATCAGGTACACGCGCGCACACACACACGCGCACGCGCGTGCACACACACACGCACAGATCTGAGGTTGTGTTTTCGCCGTCTCCTGCAGCCCGACGACCAGTAACAACATCCCACTGATGCGAGTTGTTCAGTCGGTCAAACACACAAAGAGGAAGAGCAGCAGCGTGATGAAGGAGGGCTGGATGGTCCACTACACCAACAAGGACACTCTGGTACCAGTCTACCTGATTCTGTTTTATACACACGTCCTCACGATCAGTGTCCAGTGTCTTCACACAGCACTAAACAGATCCTGGATCTGAGTCAAGCAGCCAGTTGGAATCCAGTCAGGACTTCAGAACCACAATGAGCAGTAAAGAATTCAAAGGTGTAGCTCAGCAAAAATGTAGAAAGACGGAGGCAAAACATCAGTAACGTGATTTTAGTTTCTCGTTACTCACATTAAAGAAAATGTAGCTGTGAACACGTGATGAGAAAATACTGGGAGGTGGAACGGTAGAAAGGAACGGACACCTGCAGCCAGGCCCGGCCGGAATCAACACTTCTCTGCTTCCTTTTGCTGTTTCAGAGGAAGAGACATTACTGGCGGCTGGACAGTAAATGCATCACACTGTTCCAGAACGACACAGGCAGTAAATACTACAAGGTGAGACGCCGCTGTGTCTTTCTCCTCCTTGCTTTTGCACCATGCTTTTGTTCACCCTCCTCCTCTTCCCCATGCAGGAGATCCCTCTGTCAGAGATCTTATCTCTGGAACCAGCTCAGACCTTCTCTCTGCTTCCTGACGGAGCCAACATTCACTGCTTCGAGATCGCCACCGTCTCGCTAGTCTACTACGTTGGAGAGAACCTGCAGAGAGCGGAATCGTGTCTGACGGGCAGCAGCATTCTGGTGACGTTTAATGTGACGCGGACGAGGACGAGGACGAGGACGAGCTAACCTAACAACCTAACCGTTTCCTCCGGCTGGTTTCAGATAAGTGGGTTGGGGCAGGATGTGGCCCGGATGTGGGAGATGGCCATCCAGCACGCTCTGATGCCGGCTGTGTCCACAGGAGTGTCCCACAGCTCCCACCGCAGTGGACACAGTAAGACCCAGTTCTGAATGTGCCGAGCCGTGATTGGTGTTCCAGTGTCCCTGCTGCTGTTGTATGGCAGGAGGCTCAGATAGACATTCTAGCGTTATCCCTCTCACACATTTCCAGCTCAGGTATTAACACTCATATTGCGGCTGAATTCTCCCGCACACTCTCTGATCCCCTCGGCGCCGGCGACGCCCACACAAAAGCCATGGGAGATATTTCAGAGCTTCACTGACGTCAGACTGATCATGACTAACGCTCGGCTCGGTCGCAGCATCTCCTCTGTTCACCTGTGGGGAAAGAACGCGGAAAGAATACATGTAAAATCTCAATGTAGTTTAACAGCACCAGAGTCAGACCAAGACGTTTGTTCATCCCGTCTGCTGCAGCTCTGAACTCTGAGTTTGTTTGTGTCTCATCAACAGAGGAAGTTTCCATCAGCATTTCTGTCTCCAACTGCCAGATCCAGGAGAACGTGGTAAGAGGACGCAGCAAACACAGCTGTGTGTAGCGCTGTGCGTCTGCTCTGAATCCACCGTCTCACAGGCAGGGAACAGTCAGTCAGGAGCAGGTGACGCCTGCAGTAAATGTCTGGTTGAATCACGTGGTGCAGACGGGAGCGCTGCCAGCGTAGCCTGAGGTTGTGGGTGTGTTGTGTTGCTCGACTGCATCAAAGTTCGGTACACGACTCATAAATAAACACTTTCACTACTGTGGTTTTATTAGGACACACGTCTGTCAGCTTTGAGAGCAGGTTACAACCTCCCACCCTGCTTCCTCCTCCTCCTCCCCCTCTTCACTTCTCATTCGCTTCCACTCAGTGCAGGACTTGTCCTCAGATTGTGAAACCGCATCTTTATCAGACGCTCTGTGCATTTACATCAGGCTCAAACGTCTGCAGACTCTCGGGTCCCGTTTCCACGCAGATGTGCACCTCGCCGTCTCCAAGGTGAGCACATCTTCAAGCACCTCAAATGGAGATTACTGTGATTACTCACTCCGTTGGGGTTTCCATAGCAACGGATGGTAATTAGGCAGCACTCTGAGGGAGAGGGAGGAGGTTTATAATATTGTATTTCTGTCCTCTTTGCTTGAGGTGTGATATTAGGCTGTCAGCTAACGGGGGAGAAAGGGGAGACGTGATTGCAGACAAATGAAGGAGAAAATATTTTGCAGTTTTCGTGTCAAAGCTGTGGCAGATGCCTGGCGCTGCGTAGTTACACTCGGGGAGGCGCACAGTGGGCTGTCCTCCACCACAATCTTCTCTGAAAGCTCCTCCACCAGGTGATGAATTCACGCAGTTCACTTTTCTATGTCGTACCCAGTGTGTGTGAACCCGCCCCGTCTTCCTCTGCAGCAGCTTCTGACCCGACGCCTTCAGAGGCCTGCGACAGGTTTCAGCGTGGTTTAGAACCTGACGGACAGGTTGTGGTCAGATTGTGTCACAGCGGATCAGCAGTACGCTTCTTCAGCTGGAGCAGGATTCAGAGCAGAGCAGTAGCCTCACAGCTCAGGGTCTCATTTATTTTCCTCGTGCATTTCCTGTGTGGTCCTCACTGCGTGTTGTTGTTCCTCAGGACGTTAACTCCGTCTATCAGATCTTCCCAGATGAAGTTCTGGGCTCAGGACAGTTTGGCATCGTTTATGGAGGTGAAGCCACCACACGCACACACACACACACACACGTTTTATATCATAAATAAAAACGATTGCGGCTTAGTTTACGATAGTTTCCCACAGGTAAACACAGGAAGTCCGGCCGAGACGTCGCCATCAAGATCATAGACAAACTCCGCTTCCCCACCAAACAGGAGAGTCAGCTGCGCAATGAGGTGGCCATCCTGCAGGTACACACACACACACACACAGCGGTGCTGCTCGGGAGCCTGTTGGCAGTGAGTGAGACTACCCGTCGTGAACGACTTCATTACCGTGGCAACACCGTGGGGGTGTGACATCCTGTAATATTCCAGCACTGCTCAACCTGCCACACACACCTGCACCTGAATGAATGATGTTAAATGTTCGCTCTACTCACCAACATACACTCTGAGCATCATCCTGCACAGATCCCCAAAACACAAACCCCACCCAGCACACAGCTTAACAGAACTCCTCCTCCGTCCAGAGCCTGCACCACCCGGGCATCGTCAACCTGGACTGCATGTTTGAGACGTTGGAGCGAGTGTTTGTCGTCATGGAGAAGCTCCACGGCGACATGCTGGAGATGATCCTGTCCAGTGAGAAAGGTCGGCTGCCGGAGAGGATCACCAAGTTCCTGGTTACACAGGTGCAGCAGCAACACACACACACACACACACACACACACACAGCAGAACCTCTTTCACTCCCGTATGTCCCAAACACTTGTGTGTGTGTAACCATCAGATCCTGGTCGCTTTGCGTCATCTTCACTTCAAGAACATCGTCCACTGTGATCTGAAGCCGGAGAACGTGCTGCTGGCTTCTGCAGACTCCTTCCCACAGGTACCGCTGACTCCTCTTTCTCCTTAATGTGAGTCTCCACTGAATCTCACACTGATTCTTAAACTGTTTGTGTGACAAACACCACGCAGCACATCCAGAGACTCCCTCTTTGAGACACCAGTAATTATGTGTGTGTCCTGATTTCAGAGTAAGTAAAGTGTGTGAGGAGTCGGCAGCCCAACAGCCGGCCTGATGCATCATTAGAGTTAACAGTTAGTGCGTCTGGCACAAACAGCTATTTCTGGAGGGGAGACTTGCAGAAAATTGCAGAAATCTGCTAATAGTCACACCGACAGCTAAAGCAGCGTGTGTGTCTGTGTGGATTCTATCGTGTCGCCTCGTTCCCATAAGAATGTTTACATCAGGAGCCTCCTTCTCTGCCCAGCGTCTGCACCGCAGAGATTCGTTCTCAAGGTTCCTGTCGGGCCGTTTCAGGACGTTTAGCTTAGCACAAACTGTGAGAAATGTGGCAAAGGAGACGGTGTCACGTGAAGTGAATCCATGCTTTTAGTGTAGCTCAGGATGCGTTGATCACACACACACACACACACACACACACCTGCCTGATGGCTCCACAGTGAGGAGAGCTCGTCCACCCACCTGGACCGAGACGCTGCGCCGGTAAGCAGCAGGTGAGAAGTTAGGGGCCTGCTGAGGACCAGTGACTCATCAGAACAGGGCTGTGAAGGGAAGCTACATATTCCCTCCCAGGAGTGTGTGTGTGTGTGTGTGTGTGTGTGAATCATGCTGCAAAGACGGCAGCCAACAGCTCTTCACTGTCAGCAGCTCTGAGACAGCTGACAGGATGTAACGGTAACGACACACAGCTCAGGCTTTAGCTGATTAGTCACAGCATATGGGGGGGTGCCGGACACTGAACAGGTGCTGTCGACCCGCTGCAGGTGAAGCTGTGCGACTTCGGTTTCGCTCGGATCATCGGCGAGAAGTCGTTCAGACGCTCGGTGGTCGGCACGCCGGCGTATCTGGCCCCAGAGGTCCTGAGGAACAAAGGCTACAACCGCTCTCTGGACATGTGGTCAGTGGGGGTCATCATCTACGTCAGGTAGGAGGAGCCTCACTCCTGAATGGTCCTTCTTCTTCTTCCCTTAATCGTCCCTCGTTTCTTTCCAAATAAAATCTCAGTAACTAATGTTGTTTGAATTAAAATGAAAACAGCATTTCAACATTTTTAATGAGACGTTCTGAGTTTAGAGGATATTTCTTCATACTTGCTGTATGTTGATCATCAGTCGTGTGCTTTACTGAAATGTTTGTCTGCAGTCTCAGTGGGACTTTTCCATTTAATGAAGATGAAGATATCAATGATCAGATCCAGAATGCGGCGTTCATGTACCCTCCTCATCCGTGGAAGAAGGTCTCTCAGGAAGGTGGGCACCAGCACACACACATGTACACACAGAAATCTGTCACATGCACGTTCATGTCCAAACCTTCCTATTAACGCAGCCACGTCTAAACAGAGCTGTCGACGTGTCGCGTGCTCTTATCCTCCCTCCTCCTGAGCTGAACCTCTTTATTCTGCTTTCTGTGTGACTCCAACATCTCCACAGGTGGTTATTCATTTCTGCTGCACCTTCAGAACTCCAACACATCCCTGAAGCCCGTTTGAGCCACTGCTGCGTGACTCATGTTGTCGTCACTGTCTCTAAATGCATCCAGTGTGCGTGCGTGTGTGTGTGTGTGTGTGTGTGTGTGTTGGCCGCAATCGTCCCGTTGACTACGAGACAGATTTAAATCAGCCTGACTCACTCGCTTCCTCCTCGGCTGGATCCCCGAGGAGCTCTTAACCTTCCTTCCCTCCACCTCCTCACGCTGCCAGAGCGACTTTCCGAATAGATGCAAGTCGTTTGTGTCGGATAAATGTCAGAGAATAAAAAAAACAAGATCTCTTGGAGTGGAGACGCTTGATGCCCACATGCAAACATGATTCACATTGTCTTTGAATAAATGTTTAACGCTCACACTTCGCTAGAGACAGAATAATACACACACAATAGGTATTTCTGAAACGGGACTTCCTGCCCCCGGGAGGATGGATGTCACCCACCGTTTGATGACATCATCATGAAGCTGTACAACGTGTGCTTAAATAAAAAGATTAAACTGGGTCATGTGACTCCCCGTGAACCAGCAGAGAGTGGGGGGGGGTGTCTCCATTCATGTGCATAATGACAAGCAATGGAGGCCCTTATAGACCCGAGGGGCCCCCAGGGTCCCAGAGCTGTTCAGTCCACTGACCCCTGAAGAAATGTTAACATCATGTTAGCTTTGCTCATTAGTCCCGACTGGCCCCTCACAACAGGGGGGGGGTCGAGCCCACATCCTCTTCCCTTTCTTCATTCCTCCCTCCTCTGGACACTTGACCTTCACTTTACCTCTCCAGCCCCTGACTCGCCCCTTCTTCCTTCTCCTAGGTTCAAACCAGTTTCTGTTTCTCCCTCTCTTCCTCTCAGCGATCGACTTAATCAACAACCTGCTGCAGGTTAACATGAGGAAGAGATACAGCGTGGACAAGACCCTCAGTCACCCCTGGTTACAGGTGAGACCACAAAGAATCCAAATCTGAGATGATATTTGACTTTATGTTGAGTTTAAAGATGTGGAAAAGGACTCGCAGATGCTCAGTGTTCAGCAGCTTCCTCACTCCTGCCTTACTCTAAGGGGGAGGGGGGGCTCCAGTACCAGAGAAGAAACATGTGTTTTCTCCACAGGACTACCAGATGTGGGTGGACCTGAGGAACCTAGAGTCCCGGATGAACGAGCGCTACATCACCCACGAGAGCGACGATCTGCGCTGGCATCACCACGCCCAGCTCAGCGGCCTCGACTACCCGCTGCACCTCAGCAACGGCCCGTGTGACCTCGGGCCGGGGCTGGAGCGTTACCCAGAGCAGGAGCTGGAGACCCTCAGCGAGAGGGTCAGTGAACTGTGAGGCCCAAAAGGGGACGAGGAGACTGTGACTGTGAACAAATGGGAATCTGTCTTTACACAAACCAATCTTTTCTGTTTGAGAAGCTTCATGAGATTTTCTACCTCACAGTCCTTTCTGAAAGAATCGGATCCCTTTCTCCTCGTAATGTAAGAACTCCTGAAGCTCCTGGATCCAAGCGATGCGATCCAGTCCTGCTGGCTGTCACAGGTAGAATAACTGTATAATAATTAGATCAGAAGCTCCTCCAACCTTTGTGCATGTTTACAGACCTAATTGCTCATGATGCACCTGCAAACCTGCGACGGGCAGCCGCCACAGAGAGATTAGATTTATACTGAATGAAGAATCTTTAGCTTGTGCCTCTGTATTAAAGACTGACGCTGAAGACACGGAGCCAGGGAGCGGCCCTCACGGCGCGGGGGGCGGGGCAGATCTTCACTTTGAGCCTCTGCTCGCTTTGCTGCAGCTTCTTTTAGTTTTGACCTAATTTGAAATGAGTCGTGTCTATTGCAATTAATCGTGCAAATGATCCCAGCGGCACCGAAACAGAGACGAGCGTTTGAATGTATTTATCGCACATCAGTTCAAACTATGAACAGCTCCAGTTTGTTCTGCGCAGGGCGACATGGTTCGTCACTGAGCAGCCGTTTAAATGTCATGTGATCCTGTTCAACCTTTCACCAGTCGATGTGTTTTAGATGCAGAAGTTCCTGATTATCACATTGTGTGTTTCTGACGCCATAGAACTGCAGACCAGGTGGAACCAGAACCAGACAAGAGTCTTTCTGCTTCGGCGCTGCTACACACAACCACAACAAATGTTGGCCTCGCTGATTTTAGAGGTGGTGTCGTTACCTTGTCCTATCAGGCTGCACACGTGTTCCATGTCCAATCTACTTGCTGATCAGTGATTGTGGACACGGAACGGGTTTTACCCTGAAGGACTTTGCGCGTTCTGGTATCAGCAGAGCTCACAGGACGCCTCGGTTCTCCTGCAGACTGCAGAGCGTGAGGTTTGTTTTCGCAGCAGCAGCAGCTTCCTGTTGCTCGGGTCACTTTGTTAAAATCTTCCCGTGAACGTGTAAAAAGTGTTTTGGATTCAAGGGAAATGAAGCTTATGTTTAAATAATTACGTCCCCTTTGGTTCCTTTTCATTTCTGCTGTGAGGTCACGGAACGTGACACTAGACCCTGTCTTCAGTTTATTTGCTGCTCCAGCGTGTAACATGTGAGTGTTTCTCCTCCTCCTCCTCCAGGCTCTCCATCAGAACGCAGTGGGTGGATGTAGTGATCACTGCAGATTCATTCAGAAAGTTGACCGTTCGCTGGCCTCTGTGCTGCTCAGTGGACAGTAATGGTTGAGGAGAGGCCTCCTGTCAGGCTCCACAACATGTCTGTTTACCGATAAGCAAAGTGGAACACGACCAAGCAGAACCGCGTGTATCAGGGTTTCTTAGTGTGACGCTGCCACAGGTCTGAAAAAATAAGGGCTTGTCTTCTTTGTGCCTCTTTTCCTGCTGCTTCTGTCCTGAAACAGAAATGTCTCGTGAGTTTGTCTCTGCAACTGTTTATTGTAGAACCTGACTGGCTGATCTGCAGCCTGCTGCCGCCTGTGCGTGCAGCAGGTCTGATCCGAACGGGACAGAGTGCGCCGAGCTCCTGTCCTTTTTATGTCACTGAAAATAAGAGTCACTATAAAAAACATTTTCACATTAGTCCACAAAGCTCCACGAACATTGTGCGTTGATGAAGACGTACTGTCCCCTCAAAAACTCCACGAGACGTTTGGTCCAATTACAGCTCGAACCACACAACACAGCAGCTGCTGTATCAGATCAAATATATTGGAACGTGTGACGTGTTACTTTGAGGTTGTTCCAATAATAAACCGCTTTGAGTTTTGGTCACTGCTTTTGTTGAATAAAAGAAAACTGAAGAAATTATGTTCTGTGTTTCTGCTGAAGAACAAACTGTCAGAAGCTTCGTGGTTCCTCTTAGTCCTGAAAACAGACCATTACGCTCACGCAGGTCTCACGCAGGTCATCAGTCCATCAGTCCATCAGAGAGGGGAGCAGCTGGAGGTCAAACCCCTGGTGTAACAAGCAACAAGCACAGAACAGGTAAGAACTGAAGAACACAACCCAAACACCGGGGGGGGGTTGGGCTGGTCCTGATCCAGACACGTACCAGCAGCACTGCCTCATACTTATTCATCCTAATAAACTAGAAGATCTTCAGACTGTTTAAAGGAAATGAAACACAGAGGCCCATTCAGACCGTAGCAGGAAATGGAGTCCAGGGCAAGATGGCGTCTGCCGTGTGGCCTAATGTGTGAGCAAGAGAGGGAATACTCTGAGGAGGAGTGAAGGGTGGGGAAGGCCACTGCTGGTGAGTGGGGGAGGTGAGCTGAGACGAGGTCCTCTTCGTGTGCACACCAGCAATAGAGCAGACAGATCCAAATCCAAAATCCACAAACATGAGCAAGAGAGCCAGAAGTACAGAGTGAGAGGGGAAAGCAGAGGAGGGAAATCCAGAGGCAGGCCCAAGTCAAAAAGACAAGCAAGCAGTAACTAGGGCTGTAGACCAGTTCTATGAGGTTTCGGTCTTGATGGGATGGTGAAAAAAAGAGAAAACAGCGCATCCTCTCAAAACTTTATTCATCATCATTATTTCTTACGCGCCTCAATTCAAATGCAACCAATCAGATGCATCTATTTTAAAGAATGTTACATTGTAAACATTTCCTTAATGGACTGCGCGTGATGGATCACACAAACTTCACACACATCGCAACAGAGCGAACTCGGCGAAGAAATGTCTGAAAGCCGGCAGAAATTTACTTTAGCGTTAACGAGCACAAAGAGTATATTTGGAAAACGTCCTAGAAAAAGCATCACGTGTGACGATTTAAGCGAACCAGCTTGACGGAGACAACGTCTACATTCACCAGACATCTGGAGAGAAAGCTCCATGAAAGGTGAGATAACCAACTACAAGATCGTTAGCTAGCTCCGCATTTCTTGTCGTCAAACTATGAGGAAAAACTCCTAAATCTGACAAAGAATATCATGTATCTGATGAAGAAAATGTATTTAAAGTGTCAGTGAACATGTGAGAGCTGGTGCTGTCTGTCAGATGCTAGCACAGTAAAACCAAGAGCGTTAGCTCAGCTAAAACAGGAAGTCTGTGGTGTTTTAAAAGTATTAAAAGGTAGTGTATCACATAAGCAAAAAGTAAGGTCAATAAAAGGTATTAGTAGGTTGGTATTCTTTAATTCTTTTGTAAACGCAGTAAGCAGGTTAGATTTTACCTTGCTGTAGGTACTGTAGCGGTGTTCTGGTTTTACTTCCTCTTCCGTTCATCACAGGCAGCGGGGGACGACGGCGCCCCCTGCAGGCTGCCTCCTGCTGACCCGGATGATGTACTGGTAGGTATTATTGGTCATTTCATGAGCTACTAACCGCGTAACTTCATTTAACACGGGTTCATTCTAACTAGACATGTCTGTGATGCTAACGTTGTTTCAGCTGAAACACCGGCTGAAATGACATAAAATAAGTAACATGAGGCTGTTTAGTGAAAGAGCACGATATAAACCTGCTTTAAATGGAACCTTAAATGGTGTGATCAGAATCAAAAACACTTTATTAATCCCTGAGGAAATTGTTTTGCCCTGTTAAAGCTGCTCTACAACCCAGTACTACACCTTACAACCCAGTACTACACCTTACAACACAGTACTACACCTTACAACACAGTGCAACATAGTACTACACCTTACAACACAGTACTACACCTTACAACACAGTACTACATAGTACTACACCTTACAACACAGTACCACAGTTTTGTTTTCTTCCAAACACAAATATTTTCTGAATTTATTTGAAGAAATAAAAAAAAAAGGTTTTTCTATTGTTATATTACAAAATATTTAATTAATTTATGAAATGTTCAGAAACGCTAATAATAAAACAGTATAAATATAAATTTGTTTTTATTCAGTCTAAGATAAATTACTGTAAGTCTGTGTGTGTGTGTGTGTGTATACTAATTTGAACAGTAAGCAGGTGTGTGTCAGCTCTGGTCGATGCCGCCACAAGATGGCGCCCCATGAGAAGCAACTGGCTTCATATCTGTGTGTGTGTGTGTGTCACTCTCTCACTTGCACTATGTTTTCTGTACGTCTGTGTGTCATCTTGTGTGTCTTTTTTATATTTTTCACAGGTTTTGTCTCTGAGTTGTGTGTGTGTGTGTGTGTGTGTGTGTGTGTGCGTGCGTGCCTCCTCACGCTATGAGCGTGTGTTTCTGTCGTATGTGTGTTTGTGTCTTTGTCATCTATTTTATTTTGTGTATTTGAGTATGTGTGTGTTTTCTGTGTTGCTGCGTTTGTTGCTGCAGAAAGCGCCTCCCAACACCTACCGCAGTGCTTGTTGGGACACCGGGGGCCACATGAACACGAACACACACATTTAAGAAACAGCAGACAACAAAAACAAACAAGCCTCCCTGTATGCCAATTAAAAAACAGAGAGAGCGAGGGAGAGGGAGAGGGAGAGAGAGAGGCGGGTTTAAGACAAAAAACTGAATTATTTTAGAGACTGCATCAGTGATTACAGCTCAGAGACGGATTCACCTGCACATCCTGAAACTGAAGCAGGAGAAATGATCAAACACACACACACACACACAGCAGCAAAACACACGTCGATACCAGAGCTTCATGTTTTCGCACACACACACACACGGTGAGACCTGTCACGCGTGGAAATGAGTTGTTGAATCAAAGCAGCTGCAGGAAAAACTGAACTGAATCGTCTTTGTCTTCACTTCGACCCAAACACGACGAGCAGCTTCAGAGACTCGTCGAATAATAAGACGACAACACGAATGTGATTTTTCGTGGTGTGAAAGCCGTGTGACCTCTTCTTCCCTCACCGACCTCCCTCTGTTTAACAGACAAGCTCTGTTTGGTTTATCTCACTGATTTATATTTATATAAAGGCTTCCTCTGAAAATTAATCTTTAACCTGTGTGTAAAAATGTAAACAGATAGAAATTACACATGGTGATGAAGAAATAATTAAAATGTCTGGAGAGTTTATTACAATAGAGCAAAATAACAAATCCTCTAGAAATCGTCTGTTTATTCTTATTCTTATTATTTATTTATTTGGTATTATTTTATCCGGTGCAACGTATAAAAACAATGTTATAAAATAACATTGACATGGTAATTATATATAAAATTCTATAGTTCTCATACTAATAATAAAAAGCAAAACACTGATGTTCAGAATAAAAATCCTAACTGAACAAATAATTACAAATTATTTTAAAATCAGATAAAGATAATAATAATAATAATAATAATTCTGTTGTAATAATACAAATAAATAAAAAACAATAATGCCAATAATAAATATAAACCATGCGTGTAGAGATAATAATGAATCATTTGTCGTTATTGGATCTGTTCACAGAACATTTATTAGAACTCTGTGGATTTTTGTGGTGTCATAAATTAACTCGGACTCTTTTACTCCAGTAAATTCATAAATGAATAAATGAACCAGGCCACACTTCTCACATTTCTAAAACTAAAACATCACGAGCAGGTTGATCATCCATCACATGCTGATTTTAAATTCTTTATGTTCGAACGTTTCTGTTTTTCCTTCAGCTTTTCTGTACTTGAATTGAATTTTATCCGGACATTTTGATCCGGCCCTCGGACTCTTTCTCTGCTTCTCTGTCTTCACTCGAGCGTTTGTTTCTTCAGACATTCTTTGTGTTGAGGCTCTCGTTAAGCGTCCGCCTGCTGAGGCAGAAACCAAACCATAAAGAAACCTACATATACACCTCATCAATTATTCTAAAGCATGTTCAATGAAAGCACTACAGGGAATTTTAACTGCATGCATGAGAACCTTCACGTCCGACCGGCTGGACACGTCTCTGACTTTCCAAATTAATAAACCACAAGTTTTAAATATTACAGTTGAGGAGATGGTTTAGTTTGTCAATTTATTTTACATCACACGAATAAATCCTCAATCTCTTTGTGAAATCACAACAAACACTGTTGATCTTTTTGATTCTTTCTGAGCTTTTGTTTTTCTTCTTGTGTTTTTCTAATTTTCATTTATATTTTTATTTGCTTATTATTATTTTTTTCTTATTAAGTCGACACTGCAGATCAAATATACTTCGAAATATTTATGTAGTTATTATTATTATGTTATTATTCTGAAGCTTAAAATAATGTTTTGTTAAATATTTGTTTTGTCTTATTTTAATAATTTGTTTTATTTATTTATTTTTCTCTTTTTTTGTTTAAAATGAATAAAAATATATTTTTAAACATTATTATTTTAACTGTTTATTTTTCGTCCTGGGTTTTTCTTCACATTGAAATATTCACTACAAACGTACACAGTGCATTAGACGTTAACAACACGTCGTAGCCTTGTTTTGTTTCCTGCTGGGATATTTTTCTTCGTCCTGTTGTAGCTGTAATTAATCCAAAGATTATATCGAGTAATGTGTTTATAAACAGACCAAAGCCTTTCTGCTATTTCTAGTTTTATTTTACCAGGTGATCCTGTTTTTTATTTCATTTTCCTTCTAATTTAACATAATTGCTGCCTTTTCTTGTCAGTTTGTGGAATTTTCCTTCTTCCTCCACACACACACACACACAAACCTGAATTCTTCACACGTCTCTGTGTTCGTCTCCGTCACTCTCTGCTGCAGCTGCTTTTACGTTTTCACTGCTGCCTCATTCTATTGTCTCTATACCTTTTATTGCTATTTTTACATGTTGTGTTCCTGTGTTATTCAGAGTGCTGAGGCGAGCTGTCAGCTCAACGCCGCGAGGCAGAAAAGTCTGCAAACCACCAGCCACCATATGTCTCTCGCTCTCTCTCTCGTTTTCTCGCTTCATTAGTCTCCCCCTCTTTTCATTCCCTCTCTCTCTCGTTCCTCGTCCTTCTCGCTGTATTGATTTATTTCTGCTTCTTTTTTTACCCGTTGGTTTGTCTGTTTCACTCCTAAATGTTCGAAACGCCGAGCACAGATTTGTCCTCGTGCTCTGAAGCCTGTGCGGCGTCACAGTGACACTGAATGTCTCCTGCTGACAAGTACTGTGTGTGGATCTAAACCTTGATGTAGCTTCTTCCTCTGTGCCACAGAGATGCATTGTTTCCAGAGAAACACATCAGCGAGCTGCACTGCTGCACTGGGCGACACGTTCCTCCAGCGGCACCAACACACACTGTGCTTTATTTAGATAAACACTGTCCTGCTGCGACACAAACTCTCCTCTGTATCACATGTGGATTAATGCACCACTGACAACAGCCCGGGAATGTGTGCAGTGAACCTGGGACTCCTTGGACCCCTGGACTCTTTGAAACACAGAGTTTGTGCGTCGCCGTCGTTAAACGCTAAGACTCTCAGATCTCTCTGTGAGTGATATCGATCAGGCCGCGGGTGTCTGAGAGTGTAACGAACAGACGATTTCAGGCTCTGACGCCTGCTCCGTTACACACGACAACGTTCAACATGTTTCCTGCGCCTGAGAACAGTCAGCTTGCTGTGTCAGAAGTATCTGACAGTTTGTGTGAAACTAGTTTAGATCGCATGTGAACTGATGGAGTGGGAGAAAGTGGCATCACTGCAGGGCGCAGTAGACATACATACAGTACTGTAGTATATAGTGCAGTATATGTGCAGTAAGTCGTAGAAAAACCTGATACACTTCATGTATTTCATTGTGTACTTTTTCCTGTGTTTTAACCAACTCCTGCAACAAACTGCAGTAAAAGGTCAAAGGTCATGAAACCAGGTGAACTCGAGCACACCTGGACAGCACCCCCCTCTCATTCATAGAGCCCGTGTGGTTCTCTGCGTGTTCCTCCTGTGGGAACGCGGGCGGATTAATACCTGAAACTGCTTCTTTTCCTGCAGGAGGAAGGAAGAAGAAGAAATCGCGGCACGATTGTTCTCTTTATCTGTGTTTTCAGCACCTTTCAGCCTCTTCGTTTTTATTCCCTGTCTCTGTCTCACACGATTTCTCTCCTCCTCTGTCTCTTTGTCTCCATCTCTCGCTCTCTCTCTTCTCTCCCTCCTATTCATCCTCTCACTGTCTTTCACTTATTTCTCTCTGCATCTCCAGCTCCTTATCCCTGTCTATTCTCTCCCTCCCTCCCTCCCTGGCAGACGGAGGGATGATGGGTTTGTTGCCGTAGTAACTCCTTCATTCAGCCTCCCTCTGTTGGCACCAGCAGCATCACCCAATGACGACACACAAATACAACAGTTTTCCCACGTCGAAATGATTTAGTTGTGTCTGTTAGGAAACAAAATGAGACTAGACAACATGAACACCACTCCCTCCATCTCCATCCATCCTTCCCTCATCCCTCCATCTGTCCATCCTGCTCGCTCGCATGTTGATTACACACAGCGGCAGAGAAGACAACAGACGAGTAGAAACAATTGAATCGAGCCTCACAATTATCGCCCCGCCATCGAGTCGATTTTCGTCTTGGTGCGGGTGTTTCTCCTCTCAGATGTTTGTTGTTTGGGGTTTCATCGAGATGGGATGAAACATTATTGATCGCCGCGGGGAGACAAAGAAAATGGCCTGATACACACACAGCAGAAAGACAGGAGACGAGGCAAGACAAGGCATGCTGAAAGGGAAAAGGCAAAGAGAACGGAGACGTCTTTTCACTTTCTGTCTCCTGTAGATAAGTGCCTGATGTATGGAGACGAAAACAACGACACACATACAACCAAACACAGCCGATCTGATCAACTTCTGATGTGTTGGCCAACAATAAAATCACCTTCATGTTTGTGCCCGAACACAACGCACCTACCGAATGTGCTTCAACCTACATGACATCGCCTGAGGCGGCCGCTTAGCGAGCACCTTGAGTACGGGACAGTTATGAGAGTGAAAAAAAATCACCTGATTAAGTCTAGTCTAGTCTGACTCTTCTAGTCTGACTCTTCTAGTCTGACTCTTCTAGTCTGACTCTTCTAGTCTGAGTCTTCTAGTCTGACTCTTCTAGTCTGACTCTTCTAGTCTG
>JAUMHF010000014.1:662781-675814 GCA_032359275.1 Microctenopoma steveboyesi | reverse complement strand
TGTGTCAGGCGTGCATGTAACACAGACACGTATTTTAACGAACGCCCCTGGTATCGTGCAGGATCGACCCAAATGCAGAGTGTTAACAGAAGGGTTAGAAAGCACACGCGTTGCTCTTCTAACTAGCGCTGAAAGCGGATCCCACCAGGATTCAGTGTTACAATAACCAGCCAACAAGGAGAAGGGATAAAGGGAGTACTCACGGTACCGGAGACTGGAGACGAGAGTAGGAGGAGATGACTGCATGAAGCAGGAGCTCGTAACATGGGGAAAACACAATGTCTGAGCAGAGAGCAGGTGACAGGACTTCCTGTTTATATCCTGTCCTAACCAATCCTGGGCCTTCCTGGCTATCACCTGATCTGCTCACCTGACAGGATGAAACTCTAGTGGTCCTGCTTTAACCTGGAAGACAATGAGCCATGAACCCATGTGTTACTGGAGAACAGCGTCTATGAACAAAGATGATGATGATGATGATGACAAAGAGCTCAGAGCATCGGATGGAAGAATAAGAGGCGCTCACTGTCAGAACTATTACTATTTATCTTGAAATCTTTTAACTTCCTGTTTCCTCACTTACCGTACACGCTGTAACCAGCTTGATGGTTTGGGACCTGCCTCTGCCTGAACCTTTCACCCCCTGAAACCTGGCTCTGGCCTGGTCTTGGCGTCTGTTAAGAGACTCAGATTCGCTCTGTAGCTTATTTCTTTTCTTGCAGCAAGGAGACGAGTCTGGCCGAGCGCACAGCTGCAGCACAGGGTCTCTGCCTCCTGTCTTCTGTCCCACGCTCTGACTGTCTCTGTCTGTCTGCAGAGGTTTTTCGGTGCTTCCTCCTCTCTCTCCCACTGAGGTGGTCATGCGGCAGACGCGTGCTCACTTCCCGGCTGACTCCTCGCTCCTGCCAGCTTGAGTCACCTTTTCTGTTTCTACTAATGAGAATGAACCAACACAGCCTGGCTGCCGCCTCAGAGAAGCGTAAGCTTGAATGTGCTCTGCTGGTCATTCTATCTGGGTCCGGTGTGTGAGGAGGTCAGGTACCAGGCTGCACACGTTTGTTCTGGACGTTCTGGAGTGGCTCCGCTGGTCCCAGAGGGAACAGACAGCTAGCTCAGCGTGAGCGAACGATTCGTGTTCCGCTGGTACAGATATTGGTTTGTTTTTTGTTTTTTAGTGAAAGTCTGCTTTTGTCAAACTCACAGTTCTGTCATGTGGTGGCGCAGCGGGGGGGCAGAGGCTGTTCTGAGCAGCTGGTGAGCTGAGGAACCGTTCACACGCGGGGTCATGAAGCTGCAGGGACGTAGCATGTTAGCTTCTTTCTCCAGGAACGTGCAGACGAACAGAGATAGTTCGTCTCCACCTGTAAAACAGGGACGACGATCTCTTTCCTTTTCCAGAAATCCAACTTCCTCCTTTGGTGTGAACTTCCTGTGAGCAGCTTATTTCGTGGTAAAGTTCCTGAGTCAGTGTGGCCTCTCTCTCTCAGCCGGGCTCTTTTCATGCTTCGTCAGCCGGATCGATTTTGTGTCACCGTTGCTGTTGTGCTCCCGGGGGAGGATCTGAAAGGACTCTCTGGGTTGTGAATACACACCGACCGACCGTTTACGCTGTTTACTCGCCACAACAACTCTCCTGCAAACCCACGGATCTGTGCGAGAGAGAGAGGGAGGGAGAGAGAGAGGGAGGAATGTGAACAACAGTCAGCAATGAATAATTAATACCAGGGTCCGTTACACTGCTGTGGATCGTCCTCACCTGCTTTTCAGACTTTGGACAAATGATGATGAAGATCATGTGACTGATGATGAACACATGAGGTTGACTCATTGAGCATCATTAGGATGATGTGAAACATGAAATGTGCTGATGGAGTAGAACATGCTCAGGGATGCTCAGGGAGTTTTACTCTCAGGAACCCGGATGATGTTTGTCTCTCGGCCTTTTCCCTCCGTGTGAAACAAAGCGTTGGCTGCTGTCAATCACGCGGTAATAGGCGCGGGGGAGAGGCGGCGGGGTCGCGCTGACTCCGCGAGGCGTCCGCTCACGATCTGATTGGATGAATTAGTGACCGTAGTCGTTAGCGGCTGTGCTTCAGACAGACTCGTAATGTCTCCGTATTAGCACTAATGGAATGCAATTTCAGCTCTGCCTCTGCTCTCCATCACCCCGCCCGGCCCTGATCCCGGGGCACCGCCGAACCGTCGTCTAGGTAACTGTTATCACCGCGCCGACGCCCGGTCCCCTTCATCCTCCTCCTCCCCCTCCTCCCGTGATCCCCTCAGTGAGACAGAGAGAAAATTAAAGATGGCTCTTAATAATAAGAGTCCTAGTGCTAAAAGAAAATGACCAATATTCGTCCTCAGGCAGGGAAATGATTTGAGCTGCAGCCAGTTTTGTGAAGGAGCAGCGGGGGAGATTAGCTCGATTAAGGCCAAATCAGACCTGCTTCCAATTTGATGAGAGAAGGGAAGATAATAGCTCTCAGATTGGTTTCTCATGCAGCTCCGGCCTTCACCGAGGGAATTAAACCACTCTTTGTTCTCTCCGTGTCTCGGGGTGACTCCACTCCCCCAGCCAATCACAGATGCTAGCTGCTAAATTAGAAAGCTAATATAACCTTTTCTGCTGAGAATTACCTCCACATCCAACTAGTTTTCATTAGCTAAACAATTTCGGGGGAATTATGTTTTCAACTTGTAGTGTGGCTGCAGAAAATAGTTGTTTCTGATTCTGGCTCCTCTTAATATCTGGACACTTTAAACGTAACCATCTTCTCTAAATCATCATTATGTACAACGCTAATCTGCCAGGTAACCATAGCAACAGTCCACCCTTCAGGCTCTATTTGTTATTAAGCAAAACTAACCATGATGCACGTTTATGTGTGTTTGATTTTCAGAAACTGTGAGTGAGCAACACGAAGAACAAAACTCAGGACTCGTGTTCAACCAAGTTCAGATTCAGCTACGTAAGAACAAATCCTCACCATACCTGCTAAAGTGTCCTCTCGCGTGTCCTCGGATATTGCTGTGACGTGTCCTCTGTGACGTGTCCTCTGACGTGTCCTCTGTGACGTGTCCTCCGATGTGTTCTGTGACATGTCCTGTGACGTGTTCTGTGACGTGTCCTCTGACGTGTTCTGTGACGTGTCCTCTGACGTGTCCTCTGTGACGTGTCCTCCGATGTGTTCTGTGACATGTCCTCTGACGTGTTCTGTGACGTGTCCTCTGACGTGTCCTCTTTGACGTGTCCTCTGACGTGTCCTCTGTGACGTGTCCTCCGATGTGTTCTGTGACGTGTCCTCCGATGTGTTCTGTGACGTGTCCTCCGATGTGTTCTGTGACATGTCCTCCGATGTGTTCTGTGACATGTCCTCTGACGTGTTCTGTGACGTGTCCTCTGACGTGTCCTCCGATGTGTTCTGTGACGTGTCCTCTGACGTGTCCTTTGACGTGTTCTGTGATGTGTCCTCTGACGTGTCCTCCGTGATGTGGCGACTGCACCGAGCACAAGTTCTCATTTCAAACATATGTTGGAACAAGTCATGGAAACCCGTGCTACACCCGTGGGCCAAACCTGGACCTGCCCACTGCTCCCCCCAAGGGGGGGTGGGTCAAATGCGGAAAAGAAGTAAAACAAGTAAAGCAACTCGCTTTAACAAGTAAAAATGTATAAATGACGATAAGGATGATTCTCCTTCTTCTTCTTTTGTGAGGTCAGCATTAAATAAACACTACCCTGGTCCCCAGGTGATGGAGGCAGGCCCGCGTTACCTGAACATCACACCTCTTGCTGCTTTAGCTCGGGAACAAACAGGAAACAGCACACGAGGTGATTAAATGAGAAATTCAGGATTCTTCTTTCTCTGAAGCTCGTCAGGTTTCAGAGGGCGGCGAGGTGAAAAAATCATTTAGAAGAGAAAAGAGTGAAACGATTGGATGTGACCTTTACAGAGACACGATGGGGACGTGGAGACAGACGGGTAGGTGATCTGAGAGGAGAGGTGCAAACAGCGTGAGTGGAGGAGAATTACCGGGACCGACTGTTCCCGGATCAGACGCCGTCCACGGACTCGGCTCTCCTTACTGTGCTCTGACATTTGAGTGATGTCACGTGTCTGCATGTTGCCGCGCGCGTGTGGAAAAGGAGCTGGGCTGTGGAAAGCCTCGTTTAGATGGGTCATGAGATTTATTTTTGTGGGGAATGTCAGGTGATTTTTATGATCATCCAAAGGTCAGTTCACATGACTGGCACTCGGTGCTTAGTCCACTAGACATCAGACAGCGAATCAGAAGTTAGATTAAAATCATCTGGAGTGCTGTGAAATGATTTTTTCATACAGATGGAGAAACATTTTGCAGAACAGGTTGATCTTTTGTCAGACACTTGAACGGGTCACAGGAGGTTTTTTTCTGACTCGTCATCTTTAAGCGAGTCTGAAATAACTCAAGTGTTAATGTTGAGCAATTGTTAGCACCAAGTTAATGGCGTTGTTAGTGTGAGCTAACAGAGCTAAAGGGGGTTTAATTAAAGTTAATTGTTCCTGTCCATTGGGAATAAAATCTGACTTATTGCACATCTTAGTTTTATGATGTTCTTCTGAACATCTGTTGGTTTCTTTAACCAAAAGGGAAAAAAATCACAATTCACCCAAAACGAGCAGGAAGAAAGAAAACACACTTCCTGAGGTTTCATCATCATTAAGGAACAATATGAAACCTTCAGATTTATGAAGTTTAACCAGCTCCAACCTAGACATGAAGAGAGCCTCAGAGCCCTGTGACATCACAGGTGGGTGTGGCTACAGGTTCCAGGCGCTACATACATCCAGCATGTGTGCAGCTCTGTTTCTATGTGATGTGATGTGAAGTGCTTCACTTAAACACAGGCCTGAGGTACTTTTCCACACATGATGATGAACTTCTGATTGAAGGCTAAAGGCCGTGCAGACCGTGTGCTAACACCGAGGATGAAGTCATGCCGTACAGTAAACGTAGAAGCTTCCTGTCGCTGCGAGCATGTGCTCTGGACTCATGTTACTCAGTGTGTCTGGGATCCAACGTCCTCTGCTCCTCCTCTTCCTCAGTGTTTACATCTTGCGTCTCCTCTTTTCCTGCCTCGACTCCTCCATTTTGTCTTCGCGCTGCCCGTTTCCTGTCTGCTTCTTGTGGTCACACACACACACACACACACACAAAGAGTCCGGATTAAAAAGTCTCGTGACACTTGAACTGGGCCGGGCTAAGCGCTGTCACATGTCAGCGGGGGGGGCAGCAGCTGATTGGTCCGGCCGGTAAGTGAGGGCAGCTTTACCGTCATGTTTCCCCACATCAAACACCTTTTCAACCCGTTGCTTTGACAACCGTCAGCCAGCAGCTGATTGGAGCCGACTGAGGCAGGTTCAGACGGGGCCTCGCTGTCCTCCTGGTGTGGTGGGAAAAGAAAGCACAGAGCTTCTGTCAATGAACTTTAATCTACGTTAACTCCAGTTACAGGCAGGTTTAAACCTCTGACAGGCTGGAAACGTTAGTTTGACTCATGTCTTTAAAAACTTCAGTCCCACCTTCCTCACCCGCCGCCGCCGAGCCTGTCAGTCCTTCCGTAGCGTTCCATACGGGATTCCACGTGTCTAACATCTCTTCCATGGATGTGTGGACTGTACAGTGCTACAAGCATTTAGGGAACAAACCGCTGACTGGAAGTGGACGGACCACAGCGACGCACACATTTAGCTGTAAAGCATGAAATGAAACGCAGCGCTAGCCGACTTAGCTAACATGGCTAGCTTGAGTTAGTTTAAAGCCCGCGTGTTTCCTTGTTGGACCAAAATGAATAAACTCCACCTCGTGCTGTGGAGGAGAGAAGTGGTGCTTCTCTACTTTACAGATGCTAACGCTCACACGTGGTGAAAATATAAAAAGCTTGACACATGATTGACTTTGTCTCGTTTGCTTTATGTAGTTTTATATTTTGTGGTTTGGTTTTCGTGTTGGTTCTTTCGTAATGAATCATATTATCCAGGGCTTATTTGTTAATGCAGGAATTTTATGTAGTTTTTCTGTTTAACCAGAAAAACTGCAGCAATTACAGGATTCAGGATTCCGGATTCAGGATTACAGATGGGCCGGTAACAGAGTTGCAGTGTTTTTACTCTGGGAGTGAAGCGGGATGCCTCCAATCATCAGGACCGCCGCAGGAAAAGTGTCCGTTTTTAAGGAGGTATTTTAATCTATCGTGTGATTGTCATGTATCACCAATGGAGGCGTTCTGCCAACACACGCAGGTGATTCTGTAGAAAAAGATATTTTTAGCTCATCATTCTTCAGGAGCCGGATGAATTGATTCTCCTCCTCCTGAGAGGCGAGTCAGCCGCGTGTTGATTTTTCCTGATCAGATGTCTTTTCCATCATCTCCGTGTCAAACCAGCAGCCCGCTCCGCTCTGTGTACTGATTTGCACTCGTATTCAAGCACCACTGGGTGAAGCAAATTTCATCAAAGTTGTTTCCTGAATAAAAGATGAAGGTGTTTATTTCGCTCTGCAGTGCGCGGCGCCGACATCTGACAGAGGCTCAGACGGAACGATGTGACCAACACCGACAGAACCGGCTCTGACTTTAGTCAACACAAAGGAAGCTGAACTTTGTAAAACAGGAGGCAGAAAAAAAAATACAGATAAACTTTCTCTCTCTGCTCAGATTTCCCAGGCTTTTGTGATTTTGCACGAGGTTGCCACAAAAAGAAAAGCAAACAGAAATGAAATGCTGAGAAGTATCAATGTCCCTCGTGTGTGTGTGTTTTACTGAAACTGAACAGTCACTTTGCAGAACTGTGTCTTATTTTAGTGGGAATCCTGACGCTGAGGCACTTTCTCATCACACCAGGTGGAGCCAGGTGTGTCCGTAGAACCACGTGCAGGGGGAGTGAGCTCCGTCTGATTAAGAAGGGTAACCACCGCTGCCGGCGAGCGTCTGCGGAGCTTTCTCTTGTTTGGATCCAAACACGGCAACTGTGTGTTCAGGTTACGGAGGAGGCTGGATAACTGACAGTCCTCCTTCTTCCTGTCTGCTAAGCAGCCATTAGCTGATTGGAGGCCGCTGAAATGTGTAATAATATTCCGGCAGGCCACCGTCTCCTCGGGGGGTTGGCGCTGGTGATACTGGTGATAGTGGTGGTGTGGATGAAGAGGAGGGGACGGGGGGTCCATCCATCCAAATCAGCATTAATCAACACAGCTCGCTTCATTCGTTCTCGTATCAAATCAGACAAATGATTACTGGCATTCAGCCGACGAGGGCCGTCAGCGGCGAGGGGGCCGAGCTGCGTCGCAATCAGGCCGCCGCTCGCTTCCTGGAGATCCCACCACAGAATCAGTGTTTTTCTTTTCTTAACTAATCGTTTAATAAAAAGGCCGATGATTGACGTCGGCGAAATAAAGGCTTTGTGTGTTTCCCTGAATCTGCACATGACAAACCTGAAGCTGAGAGTATTTAGATCAGCCCGCGCCTAAAATACTCATCATCCTTCTCTCAATCAAGCTCCGCTCCAGCAGAGATAATTTCATTTCCTCTGTGGTGTAAATACAGCAGACTGCCCCGAACACCACAGAAGAAGAGAGCATTTAATCATCTTTTATCTGAACAGCAGGACCTGCAGCTTTTGTTCAGGTGTTTGTTTCACAACTTCTCATCTTACAATATTTAGATTTTGATGTATTTTTTTGAAAAACGTTGACTCACTTCACAAAATTCAATCATTTAATAAAAAAGATCTAGTTCTGAAATCTATTTTTTTATGTCCTTAAAGTGAGAACCACAAACCCCACGATGTTTTAGAAACGACGCAGACAAAACTCCTGTTTGATTTGAACCCAAACGAGTTTTTCAGTAACATCATCATGTTAAATGTAATTCAGCTTTATTCCCCATAAAAACGTAATTTGTGTTTAGTTGTCATCAAACTAACGAAGATTCATTCGTTCCACATTCGTCTCTGAAACCTGTGACTCGCACAGATGCTACAAACATTTCATGATTACAGCTTTTGTCTCTTACTCACCTGTAAAACTGCAAATCAGGACACAACAAAAACTAGAATTACCACGTTGCTGTTGCACGTCTCCACTAACCAGTGATGTTTTATATATTTAGTCTATCTGTGATGATTCCTTCTTCCTCCTTTCTGAGATATAGCACCGATCAGAATGAGACATACGTGAGGTCACAGTGACCTTTGACCTTTGGTCTTTGACCACCAAAATCTAGTCGGTCGGTTCTTCACCCCTTCACATATGCAACAAGTCAGCGAGACCTTGACCTAATCTTTTTTTTAAATTTGATATTTGTGCCAAATTTCAAGGAATTTCCTCGAAGTGTCCCTTTGACATGTCATTAATAAAATGTAGCGGTTTCAGTTTTTTATAAATATTTTTTTCTCCATAAATACATTTTAAATTATTTTTTTAATTAATTAATCACCTACTGGAATATAAAACCTGACACCAACAAATAAAAGATGGAGGAGGTGGGACTCATAAATATGTTTAATCTGCATTAAATCATCAAGAGCAGCTTCTCGCGGTCAGCTCTACATAAACAGCTCTGCTGAGTCGGGGTGTCGTACCGAACACGCTGAGGAAGAACGGGGTTAGTACAGTTATGCTCCTCCTCTCCACATGTTTTTTCCCACGCTCCACCTGCTCCTCTGGGTGACTGCCTCACCACTCTCCCTACGGAGCAGCTGTGGTTTCGGGCCACGCTAACGCAGCTCTCTGCTCCCTGCAGTGTCGGAGCTCTGAGAAACACAGGAAGAGGTTTCTCCCAGAGCCACCAGGCTGTCATTAAACCACGGATCTGATCATTAGAGGCCAGCAGCTTCCTGAGCTGCGGCTGTCTGCTGCTGCCTCCGTCTGTTTCACAGGTACAATGAGATTCGATGCCGCAAAATGAATCTAAATGACGTTTTTGCCCCAAACAAAGACAAAAACAAACCAAAGACGTGGAGGTGTAGGACGGAGAAGGAGGCTGTCCACAGGGAGCCCGGTGTGACAGTGGGAATGTTTGGTATTAGCTGATGGAGGCGGAGCGCGCTCAGGTGACAGCAGATTGTGTTTCAGGATAATTGAAGGATCGGTGGATTAGATGTGCGTCGCTGAGTCAACAAACGGCCCGAGTTCCCTTCACACAGACTCTGGATCAGTTTGTCAGGAGGTGGTTTGTTGTCACACGCGGGAGCCGAGCTGAACCGTTGGTCATTTGTACAACACGAGTTTCTCTTAAGCCCAACGTGTTCATTATTTAAGACGCATGTGAGAATCGACCTGCCGCATTTAAACTCGATCACTAAGTGAGGTACTACCAGAAATGTTCAGGACCCTTTACAGACGGCGGTCAGTGCAGAAGATGGTGAAATCAGCTGGGATTGACCTCAGGTGTAATAACCGGGGGGGGGGGGGTGAAACTCGATTAGAGATGACGACAAACACTCGGGTTTGTCCCTGACGTTCGGGGTCGGGGGACACAGGGACACGGTAAACAATCCCACGACCTGATTTGGACCCCTGAGCCATATTTCTAGATCGGCGGGCCCCCGGGGGACGGCAGTGGCCGCATCAGTGGCCAGTGATACCTGTTGGCCCCTCCCTTCTCTTCCTGATTGACAGATGGCTGCACCATTAGATGAGAATGATAAGTGGCTCTCCGTCAGCAGAAAAGACTTCCTCTTGACCTGTGACCCCTGACCCTGACTCTTGACCCCTCTCAGGGGTCGACCAGCCAGCAACGACACCCCCTTCCCTCCCTCTCTCTCTCTCTCTCTCTCACCAGGCCTGTGTGCTGGTCTCTCGCCCCTCCACAGGTGCAGGTCACGACTAAGTGATGTGGAGAGCAGCTTTTGTTCCTCTGAAGGAGGAATCTGTCGAGGAGAAAAGAGAGAGCGAAGACAGACGAGAGAGAGGATGAAGAGGTGGACAGTCTGTTGTTCTGCTGTCTTGGGAGAGAAAAGAGAGGGAGGATGAGACAGATGTAGACACAGATAAAGAGAGAGAGATGGATTTCCTCTTTGAATCAAGCTTCCTTCAGCCTGGACCCACAGTGAGACAATTACACTCCAGCTCCTCGACTATTTCTTGAGTACTTTCTGCTACTTTCTTGCAGCAGCTTTGATTGAAACGTACAACACGCGATCAGCGTATTAACGTATTCAGATCGTTCACTTCACTCTGAGCAGGAAAACTATAATATACAATCAGAAGTTCTGCTTTCAAAGTTGTTCTCAACCGAAAGTGCAGAAGTAAAAACGGAGAAGTGAAAAACTCGTTAATATTAACGAGCACAGAGCAGCATAAAACCTTCGTGGACACGCTTCATCACTCAGCGGCTGGCCAGTGGAAGCCTCGTTCACCTGCGTCATTATTATTGCTGTAATTATTTTTATTATTATAATTGTTGTTATTGTGCGTTTTTTAAAAGCCTGAGTGCTCTCACATCAGAGCGACTCCTCAGTCCTGCAATCCACACGTGCACCTCACGCCGTGGCTGTAAACAGCCTCAGGTCCTCCAGTCAGCCCGGTCCGCCGCTCCGGACTCAACTAATAATTATAATTATTCAGGCCGGTGTATTGTTCTCTCTCTCTTCATACGTTAAAGTGTTTACAGTAATAGTAGCTCTGCCGGGAGTGGACCGACTCTCTCTCTCTGTATTAATAAGCAGTGCAGTACTCAGCACAGTGCGTGGTAAAGCTTTGCCATGATTACAGTACGCCATCAAGAAAATTAGTTGTTTCCCACACACAGCAAAGCACAGCGAGGGGTTTGCAACATAACAAGTTGCTTTTGTTTACAGCGGCTCGCTAGCTGTTTTCATTATGCCGAGACAAGCCCATAGACTCGGAGCCAGCTGCCACAAATCACACGTTCAATTATTCTGCTTTGCTTATGAGCATCCAAATATTTAGTCCACTTACCGTGAACAAAAACAGTAGTAAAGTGATTACAGCCGCCGAGGAGTCGAGTTCTCCTCCGAGAGGGAAACTGGAGGAAGGAAGAGGGATATGAGAGGGAAGCAGGAAGAGGAGGGTTTGTGTGCTGCTGCTGCTGCTGCTGCTGCTGCTGCTGCTGCTGCTGCTGTGAGAGCGTGGCGAACAGTGGAGCGAGGTGAGGTGGTCCACGGCGTACAGGACGTCCACAGCAGCCAGCGGCCCACAGTTCTTACTGCCGCAGACACGTGGAAGTGGGTTTTTCTGGGCTAGGTCAGAACCAGGGGACACAACAGACATGGAGGAGATGTGAGCAGACAGAGGAAAGAACCAGCAACGTCTCACCCGACACCAGGAGCAATAAAAGCTGAAATGAGAGAGTTAATGCAGAGCTGCTCTGTTTAAGGGCTCCGACGCTTCAAGGCCTTTGTGTCAAACGTCATAATCCAATCTGGGAACGAGCTGCGGTTATCTGCGGGGTGTGCTGGAACAGAGCAAACACAGGAGAGAGTAAACAGGGAGAGGGGGTCACCCAGGCAGGGGTCAGAGGTCGTGGCCCGTGTGCTCTCAGGTCTTTGAAGAGAAAGGTGAGCCGGTAGGAGCAGAGATCCACAGATCTTCAGAGGTCAGACGCCCAGCGGGCTTTGGAGGAGGATTACACACTTTGATAAAAACGCTTTAAATATATTGTGGACTAATCCTTTAAAGGCTTTAACTCAGCGCTGAGTCTGTGGGAGGACAGTCCAGCTCCACGGGGGGCATCAGCACCAGGACACCCTCCGAAGGACCCAATACGGAACCCCGGGTCCACCCAGAACCTCAGCCAGCGTCTGTCTGAACGCAGCCTCAGGGACGAGTCCGCTAATAGATGGTAATGAGAGTCCTCAGTGAAGAGGGTCTCCTCTGTCGCACCTCTGAGGAGGTCAAAGGTCAGCCACAGAGCAGCATCCAGGAGCTGGCTTCAGTGTCTCGCTCAGGGGCAGAGATGACGACTGAAGACAGACACGCACACACACGCACGCACACACACGCACGCACACACACACACGCACACACAGGCACACACACACACACGCACACGCACGCACACGCACACATACACACGCACACACACACGCACGCACACACACACACACACGCAGCTGAAAGTTAACGAGAGAATTTCTTTTTTGTTTTGTGTGCATGTGCTGTTTGTTTTCGTTTCCAAAGCCGAGAGCCACCGAACTAGACTTCGTTAAGCGTAACGCATCTTGAGTCTTGAGAAGGAAAACTCTTTCTTTCCTGCTTCTTTTGCTGGAAAGAGATTTTTGCATTTTGTGTTTGTCTTTTTATTCTGTTTTTTCTCAACAAAATAAATTGAGAAACAGTTTGTAACCTCTGCAGAGCCTCGCAGACTCACACCTCCACCCACACAAACAACACAAACACACAGCAACAGACATAACAACACAACTGTTTACCAGATTATGTGCCGAGGCAGCAGCCCTGCAGAAAACCCCTGCACATGACTCATCCAGAATCCACAGAACCGGCATTCATGGGACTGACAGCGTCATTTCAGAGTGAGCGTGGAGAGGAGGGGGGCGAGGGGGTTCAGTATTAAGACGTGTAGCAGAGATGAGTTCGAGGGGAGGTGGGAAGTAAATCCTCTGAGTCTGAGCAGACAATCCAATGGTCCCATCGTGTGTCTGCACAGATGAGGCTCGTGTCTTGTTGTGACCTGCTTGATGAATCTGAGGCCCGAGAACTGAACGCAGCGACTCCTCGCTCTCTAGGTTCAAGGTTGCTTTATTTGTCATTTCAACAATATACATGTTACAGTACAAAGTGAAAAGAAATGGCGTTTCCCAGGACCATGGTGCTACATTAAAGGACAGAGACAAAAACAGAACATAAATTGCACTTATTCCACATAACGTGCACGTGTGCAGACATGTGCAAGACAGCAATTTAAACAAAGACAGTAGACAGTATCTATAAGAGCAGCAACGGATGGATGTGCAAGTAGCAAAGAACACGTTAGAGTGCAGCAGTGCAAATGACTGTGTGTCTGTGTGTG
>JAUMHF010000014.1:637913-651043 GCA_032359275.1 Microctenopoma steveboyesi | reverse complement strand
CTTCCAGGTTAATGTTATTACAGCGACACAGAGCGGAGACACAACATGCAAAGACACATGGAGCGAACCAGTTCGATCCAGCAGAACCAGGCTCGGGGTGGAGTGGGGGGGCTGGACATGCAGGTGAGGCACTGGGCAGGTTGGTAGGACCAGCAGTGTGAGCCTACAAAGACACACTGGTCTTTTTCCACTGGGTCTCTGTGTCCGTACCTGCAGAGACAGCAGGGCTGCTTCACCACTTAGCAGCAGATTAGTAAAGCCATCAGGTAACTGAGGAGGGAACGGGAGACAAAGAGCGTCAGTGTGAGCCTCAGATAATCCTGCTGCTGCTCAGAGTGTCCGTCTGTGGAGGGAGAACACGCCAAACAGCGTTATCACTGACTGATTGTGGAGACACGCTTTGAAGCTGACGTCATGAGTTTTACCACGCGAACCTGGAGAAAGAGCAGCGAGGTTGTAGAAACACACCGCTAATAAATCTGTCTCATAAAGGGCCGGTTCACCAAAAACAAACACTCGTTCCTGCTCGAGACAGGTTTTTGTTTCATCATCTGGATTCTGTTTTCAGTCTGGGGGGAATAGTCCTTTAATATCTGTTTGTGGTACAAACCATGAAAACTACTAAAACAGCGTTCGCATCACTCCGCACGTCTACATACGTTTTTCTCTGTGTGCTCGTTCGTTCGTTAGGGTTAGTACAGATAGTACCTATAGTAATACTGATAGTACTGATAGTACTCCTTTAAAGGGACAGTCCGCCTAAAACAAAACTTCCTCCTCTGCTTTGCTGATGGTCGGCTCCTCCCACCGCGTTCACACGGACTCAGACAAACGGACCTGGAGCTTCATCAAAACAGAAAACACGGAGTTCAGGATGACAGAGGACATTAAAAATATTTCCACCCCTCTTCGTCTCTCTCCTCCTCTTCCTGCTTGTCTATCAGTAAAGGTGTTGATGGGAGCAGACAGGAAAAAAAGACGGAGAGACTCAAACACATGAGCACAATCTGTCGCTCTCCTAAATATACCCCCAACACTCCCTCGCTTCCTGCTTCCTTTCCTCCTGCATCCAGTGCGTTCCCTTTGCGTCCATCTGTTTCCGTCCCTCCTTCTGTGTGTCCCTTCATGTTCTGTCCCCTGTTCACGTCCCTTCGTTCTGTCCTCGTTGTATCACTTCTTTCTTGTCTTTGCTCTTCATTAACGTTCAGTTTGATCTTATTCTGTCCATCATCCCTGTGACCCCACACGCTGTTTCAGCCTCCGTCACCATGAGCTGAGTGTCAGGGTGCAGGCCCAACCACACACACACACACACACGCACACACACATCCAGAAACTCTTCTGTGAAGGATATCTGACCATTGTTCCATGAGAGCATTTGTGAGGTCCAACACTGAAGAAGAAGGTTTGGTTCATGGTCTTCACTCATCCCAGAGGTTCTGCCAGGTACTGTGTGCACCCCCCCACCCCCCATGTGCTGGGTCCAGTAAGAAAGCGCTTCTCTTTCTGTTGGGGATCAGGTTTCATGCTCCGTCAGATTTGTTCATGTTCTGCTGACGGTTTCCTTTTGCTCTTCTTGACTTCTTCTCTCTCTTCCCTTTTCTCACCTCGCAGCCCCGCTCCCCCCCGGTCTCCACCTGAGGGTGGCTGTCAATCAGACTTGGAGGTGGTGGGGAGTGAGGAGGAGGAGACAGATGGAGGTGAAGATGCAGGCCTTGGTGCTGCTGGCACTCGCTCCGTGTGCGTCTATACATGTCTATATATACTGTGGTGGTTTATATATGGAGGACGCCTGCAGATGGAGACGCCGGGGTCACGTCTGCCAGAGCTGGTCTGTCTGAAGCTCTTATAGAAAAGCCCCCCCACACACACACACACACACCATCCACAGAGTCCGACAAACAGGACAAGAAGAGGGGAGACTCCGGTGGTCCCTGACGGGGGGTTCAGGTGATGCAGCAGGTGTGAGCTGCGGACTCCTCCTCCTCCTCCACTTCCTGCTTTCTACATGTAAAACAAATCATCTGTTATTACTGATTCATTCTTTATCAGGAATAACAACGGTATCGCTGCACGATTGATGCTGCTACTACACTTTGTTGCTGGTGAGTCTCATTTCATTAGATCCAGTCTGAAACTAACACGAGGGAAGTTTCACCTAACTCCTGCCTCCGCCCCCAGTTTCTCTTCATCTGTCTCTTACATTCTTCACCCTGTGTGAACACACACACAGAACCAGATGTCAGAGGAAGAAAAAGAAACAAACCCTTTAACAAAATGTCTTTTTATATTTCATGAAGTCACGACCGCTCAGCAGCTTCTCGCTGTTTACATCGCTTTAATGTTTGTGCGGCTGTAAACTCATTAAAAAGTTTCAGGTGCAGGTGACTGCTGGTCACAGAGAGTGGAACTTTAAATTCATCCTTAGAAACTGTAGAAACGATGCTCTGAGCTGAGGCTCGAGGCTCCGTACGGTGGGAGACCTGCTGAAGTCAGAGTAGCGGGTTCGGTTCAGGTTTATTCTGCAGCAGACACGCGGAACAGCTGCGTGTCTCTGCAGACAGACGTCTGCTCACTGAGCAGGGTCCAAGAGTCTTTTCTTTAGTTGCTGTCCTCTTCCTTTTTCTGTGGTCACCATCTTCACCTTGTGTCTCTTATTCCGTGATCCAGGGTCTTCCAGGTCCCTCAGGCCCTGAGCCTGTGCTGCACACATTCATGCGTGTGTTTATCCTTCATCACACACACACACACACACACACACTGTGTGAAGACCATGTGGTTGCTCCTTTAGCTCATATCACTGAGAAAATAAACTGGGAATGTTTATTATTCCTGACCTGCAGCAGTGTGTGTGTGTGTGTGTGTGTGTGTGTGTGTGTGTGTGTGCGTGTGTGTGTGTGTGTGTGTAATCTGTTGGACTTGGCTGACCTCCAAGAATGAATTTATCTTCCCTCTTCGTCATCATCATCATCATGGCCTCGGCTCCATTCTTCCTCCCTGATAACTCCTCCTCCTCCTCGTCCTGTTTCCGGGTTCGTCTCTCTTCAGGCTGAGGTGGATTTTCTGTTTGCTGTGAGTAAATCTCAATCCCTGTTACATCCATGTCTTCTTCTTCTTCCTCGTCTTCGTCACCAGTGGAATGATGTGAAAGTCACCTGGAAATGAACCGGCCGTCCTTATTGGATCATCTTCTCGTATTTTTTTGTAATCCCCTCGAGCCCCTCACTGCCAGATGTGATGTGAAATCATTTTAGAGACCTTTGTTTGTGGCATCAACACATCGCATGTTCTCATACTGGGTCCTCGGGCCCCACGTGCCTGCTTGTTTTCCAGCTCTCCTTGTCGAAGTGGTACGTCACAGCTTCTGACTGGACACACCTGCTCCAGGTAACCAGCAGCCTGTGGGGCTGCTGGTTACCTGGAGAAGAATTGTAATTGAAAACCCGCCGTTCCGACAGCGTCAGTGGAAATGAGTACGTAATCACGGCGTCAGCCAATCGGACGCGGAGGCCAAAGTAGGACTGGCCAATGGCACGTTGCGGGACAAAGAAAGTAGAAGACCGGAAAGCGAAGAAGCTCCCTCGCTAACCGTCTTTATTGGACCGTCCTCTCGTATTGGGCCGCCTGTCCTTATTGGACCACCTGTCCTTATTGGACCGCCCGTCCTTATTGGACCACCTGTCCTTATTGGACAGCCCGTCCTTATTGGACTGCCCCCATTGGACCGCCCATCCTTATTGGACCGCCCGTCCTTATTGGACCGCCCCAGGTGCTTTGTGCTGTAACTGTCCAGGTGAAGGACTCTGATCACAGACTTGTCTTTCACACACAGCGTTGACAGATCAGATGTTGGGACTTGATGCAGACGCAGCTGATTGTCGCACTGAAACGTCTTTGTGTTTCCATGTTTGCATCGTGACAGTGTGTGTGTGTGTGTGTGTGTGTGTGTTCCTGACCTGCAGCTGCAACTGCTGTAAACACACACATCTGTTCTACACACAAACATCACAACACGACAACATCCTGCTGCGTCTTCCTCTTCTCTGCTGCAGTGTGTAGCAGTGAGCATCAGCTGTCACACACACACACACACACACACACACACCCTTAACTGCAACTCGGGGTGAAACAATGCCAAAACCAAAGTTCTCACTTCTCATACACGACAAGCTGGGATCACAGTGTGTGTCTGTGTGTGCGTAGCTATGACGATGTGTGCTCTTATCACCTCTGTCTCTTACACAGTGCACCTCAGGGCCAACACACACACACACACACACACACACTGTGAGAGCACAGATGGCCTCACATTCATGTCTCCTGCCAAACAGATGGACCTGGCTGGATTCATTCAACGACGGACACACACAAACAAACACACACACACACACGCAGTCACCAGCATGTACACACAGATTTATTACAACACACACACACACACAGAGAAACCTCATTATTAACTGCAGTGAGCTGAGGATTCAAACACACACATTCACACTTACATACACACAGTGGCTGTTGTCCAACGCTCGGTGCCCTCAGTCTGTCCTAACGCACACTCACACACACAGACACGCACTCCGAGGCGGTGGCGGTTGTCCAATCACAGTGCCCTCAGTGTGTCTCTGTGAGTCGGAGATGTGAAGTCTAATTAACAGAACAGCATCAATATTGATGAGGGCCATTTTATTCCGTCTATTCCCAGTCCTGCTATTAAATTCACTTAAGTTTCACTTCCTGTTCATAAACACCGCGCAGCAAATCAACAGGGTCAGAGGTCAGCGCGGCGGCCAGTCTTCTTCTGTGATTACCAACGTGCTCCACAGACAGGGAGACAGGCTGAGGTTCAAATTGACACACACCGTACCACAGCACGTCCAGCAGCAGCCTCACACCGTGTTGTCGTCGGTCCTCAGCCAGAGATTGTTTGTGAGGGAAGATGTGCACTCTGAGGAACATTTATAGATGAGTTTTTACTGCACTGAAACTTTACTGTTCAGAACACAATTGTACGAGTTCCACTCGAACACACCAGCTTCTGATTTAAAGGATCGGTGAAGCTTAAAGACGTGTGGCGAGCACCGCCTACTCTCCCTAACTCCACCCGTCTGGGCGTGGGCTAAAACAAACTACAGACGCTCTCAGCTCTCAGGACGTCGAGGTGTTGAGCTGTTGTTGAGTCTTTGGTTTGATAGCATCCAGAGCGTTTCCCATAATCCATCAGCACCCCCTACACACACACCACTCAGCCCCCGTCCGTCAGTGCTCCTGGTCTCGGGGGACAGATCTGAGGTAATGGAGAACGACGAGGAATTAGCAGCGTTTGCTTTTTTAACAGATACGACACACTGACTGACGGTAACACAACACAGGGAGGAAATCAGAACAAACTCCAACGTCAGCACACACATTCGAACCTGCAAGCTGCTGAAGTGTGTCTGTGTTTATGTGTGTGTGTGTCTCCCACACCCGCATTTCACTGTTGGATGTCTTGGTCTCGTCTTCAGAGGTGGACACTGGGAGACGGAGCAGTGTCAGTTTTTCTTCTCGTCTTTTCTTGACATCATTGTGTAGTTTCCTGTCAGCATTAAAAACATGCAGCTGTGTTAGATTAAAGAGGACGATTGTGTTTGATTATGGGTTCATATTTTTACTTCTGGGTCTCCTCTGGTCTCGTCTCCTCTGGACTCGTCTCCTCTGAACTCGTCTCCTCTGGAATCATCTCCTCTGGACTTGTCTACTCTAGAATCATCTCTTCTAGACTCGTCTCCTCTGGACTTGTCTCCTCTGGTCTCGTCACCTCTGGAATCATCTCCTCTAGACTTGTCTATTCTAGAATCATCTCTTCTAGACTCGTCTCCTCTGGACTTGTCTCCTCTGGTCTCGTCACCTCTGGAATCATCTCCTCTAGACTTGTCTATTCTAGAATCATCTCTTCTAGACTCGTCTCCTCTGGACTCGTCTCCTCTGGACTCGTCTCCTCTGGAACTTGTTGCAGTCAGACAACGATGCAGAGACATAAAACAAAGCAGTAAACGTCCAGTGTTTCTCCAGGCGACATTCTTCTGTATCTTAATCCTGTTTTAGTTACGTGTTGGTCAGATTGTTGGGTGTGAACAAAGGCTCAGTTTATCCAGTGAAATGTGTGTGTGTGTGTGTGTGTGTGTGTGTGTGTGTGTTCAGCTAATTGCAGTGTGTTGATTGATGTGTTGAGACTGGAGGAAAGATGAGATGAGAGCAACCTGCAGTATTTACTTTCAGGTTAGATGGAGGGGTGTGTGTGTGTGTGTGTGCGTGTGTGTGTGTGTGCGTGTGTGTGTGCGTGTGTGCGTGTGTGCGTGTGCATGTGTCCGCGTGTGTGTGTGCGTGTGTGTGTGCGTGTGTGTGTGTGTGTGCGTGTGTGTGTGTGTGTGTGCGTGTGTGTGCGTTGGAGAGCTGGGTCCTCTCAGGTCAAAGGTCACCATAAATCCTGCAGAGGGAATTACACGTCCAGGTTCAGTCTGTGCTTATTCTCTGAAGGTAATTATTTGATTTAGGAGCCGACAGACTGAGAACAAACTGTTTCCATTTGTTGGGTTCAAACTGAGAGTGTGTTTTTGTTCTGTGCTCAAAGAGACAGATGAGCACAAATCAAACACGTCAGTCCTTAACGAGACGCTGGACGTCTGGACCGGACAGAACTGGGCTTTCTCCTCCAGCTTCTCTCAGAGGAGCATGTCTGATGGTCTGTGCTGAACACGCTTCATCACGGAGGCAGCAGCAGTGACCCGACATGACCCGGCGAACAGTTCCGTTCTGCAGCCTGCGGCAGGTTCTACGGTCCTGAGCGGCGCCGTGCGAGTCGCCGCTGAAGCTTCGGTGGCCTGGAGCCAAACCTCTTCTATATTTACAGGCAGAGTAAATTTAACTCGCGCTGCGCATGTCACACACACCAATAAAACACAAACTTCTCCTGAGGCTCGGCGCCAAAATCTGCTTCTGCGCCTCCTCTCGCTGGGATCGGGAGGTATCTTTAGTTTTCTTCTTCGCTGGTGTGCAGCAGGTTTGTTGAGGGGGGTCAGAGTTGAGGAGCTGGGGGAGGTAAAAAACGCCCACCTGCCTTTTTCTGATTGGACATAACAAACCTGAGGCGTCCTGCTGAGGCTCGACGGAGAGAGGGGAGGACAGAAGACAGACATCCTCCATCCTTACTTTCTTTCTGTGTCCTTCCTCCTCAGTCCTATTTCCTTTCTTCCTTCCCTCGTATCCTCACCTCCCACTTTTCCTTTTTCTTCCTCCTCCTCGTCTTCTTTCCTTCTTTCTTCAATTTCTCTCTTCCTGTCTTCATGTGTCCTTGGTCGTCCCTCCTTGACTCCTTCCTTCTTTCCCTTCTTGGATACTGTATTTTTCTTTCCCTACTCTTTTCTCATCTTCTACCTTTTCCCCTCCTCCTTCCTTCCCGTTGTTCCTGTCGGTAGATGTTGATCCCTTCTCTGTTTCTCCTGGTTTTCCTTCTTTTATTTTAGCTTCCTCTTTTGGTCACTTTCTCCTGCTCCCTTTTCCTCATTTCCTTGCTTTGGTCTCCTTCTATTCTACCCCCTCTATCCTCGCCCCCTGGCAGCGGTGGTGTTATCCTCTGCACAGGATTAGTGTTGCTCTGCCTGGTTAACATGTCAGAGGAGAAAACAGACAGTAAGAGGATTAACACACTCACTGAGGTTTAACTCTCTCTCCTCCTGCTCTGTGCGACATTCCTTCACACAAATCCTGTTTTTCCTTTCTTTTCTGTCTCCACTCCAACTTACAATGTCTGGAGTTCAGGGTGGAAAAGGCAAGTTCAGCGTCTCCTTCTGGCTTCATACGTCCAGGCAGAGAACACAAGGAATGGGCCAGGAACCAGGGGAACTCGGAGGCGGAGCCCCGGGTTCAGGAATCTAAAGTGGAATAAATATGAGCCGCGTGTTTCTTTGAGGGTTCATCCAACGTTTGCAGCTCTTAAAGACGCTGAGTGTCCAACTTTACCTCACTGATCTGAGAGATGATGATGATGATGAAGGTCTTGGTATTCGGACTTCTGTGACTGACAGCGCGGCCCGGGGTCGCCGCCTCGCTCGGCTGTCCCTCTGAGGGGCCCGTGGGGGGGCAGAGCTTTGTCTGCAGCAACAAAAGATGACAAGACACCCAGCGGGCTGTGGATTTAACCTCCTGAACACGCACACACTCCCTGAGCGGCTACAGGTGGAGCTCTGCTGAAGAGAAACAAATAATGAGACAGCAGGAGGTTTTACAGCCACAGTCTGGGCTCAGTCAGCTGTGGGACAGCAGAGAGGGAGGACAGAACCCAGGAGAGGACCAGGCTCAGATCTTCAGGTTTGTCCCGAACCAGAGTCACGAGAGACTGATGCAGCTCTGGACAGGTCACAAAGACACAGGAAACAATTCACACCAGGAGACTTCAGAGCCACCGATTAACCTGCACGTCTCTGGGACTGTGGGAGGAAACGGGAAAACTCTACCCGTGTTTTCTAGCTGTGAGGTGGTGCTCACCTCTACTCACACTTCGTGAAGCTGTCTGGTCCGAGTGCCGACATTAATCTGTGTTAACAGAGCACTGGAGATGGAGACGACACGTGACCCTCCAACAGGAGACGTCCACCTGCAGCAGCACAGACGGACAAAAAGGAAAGTGGCATCAGTAGCATTAGAAAGAGATTTGTGCAGCTCAGACTTTTAGACGAGTTAAAGGAAAGAAGAAAATGAGCCAGCACTCAGGAGCCGTCGGCCCGCATGAGGTTTTCCAGGAACATCTGACAAGGAGGAAACTCACTTACTGGTTCAACCCAGCTGCAGGGTTCTTCTGTCTCCTCTGTCCACTCACCAGCCGGTCGAGGCAGATGACCGCCCACCCTGAGCCTGTCCTCTGACGTGCTGCTGGGTTTGATAAGCAGCCCTGAGGCGACCCCCCCGCCCCCGGAGGAGGTGTGGAGGTGTAGAGGAATGTTTGAGTTACTGAACCTGCTGCTCGATAAAGTCAAACATCGGTCAGTTAAACGTGTGAATGATCAGTTCAGGAAACATAAAACTATCCCGGCGTTACTTCTGAAACTAATTAGCGTTACTATGGAAACTAAGAGAAGGTAACGCCCAGCACTGACAGATGGACCGAAGGAAGAGCAAACACAAACCTCCTCTTTAGTTTAATGGACACAAAGAGACAAACTCATTTCTTCCAAAACAAAGCTGCTGTTTTCACCCCCAACCTCACTGTGTGTGTGTGTGTGTGTTTACTTCCTCCTCACAGCCAATCAGAAGCGGAGCTCGGCTGCCAGCCGTGAGAGAGACAAAGCTGCTAATTAGCAGAGCGGGCGATCAGCAGGTCAGTCACACGGCAGGACACCACACACACACACACACACACACACACACACACACCTACCTGCTGAGTTTCGGGCTGCGTTTCCTGTGTGTGTCTGTGTGTCTGGAGGTGACCGGGGGGGTTAAGAGGCTGGCAGGGCAAACAGCAGGTCAAGAGGAAAAACAGGGGAATCTTCTTTTAATCACAGTCAGTGGGTCAGTGGAGGTTAAACAGTTTGTTCCTAAAAACTTAAAGCTGTTGTTTCATCAGTGGCTTTAAAGATTGAACGCGACGGAACCGGGACCCCGCTGAGCGGGTCCAGTCAGACTAACACTAGCACCAGTGTAGAACCAGAGAGATACCGCTACTCACGCGTCTTCATCATTCAACGTTCAGACCCGAACACGTACAACGAGAGCACAGCTGCATGCGCGCAGACCAAAAAAAGACAACCACAATTCTCTCATGTGTAAAATTAATGAGAAAAATGAACCTATTTTTTCTTTCTACTGATTAGTGACAGAGCACTGCGCCATTTTGACTTCAACCTCCCCTTCAGGCCTTTCTCACACACACACACACACACACACTCTGCCTTCTTCACCGAACGGCAGCAATCGGCAAATCTGTCACTTTTCACCACAGGTAGCGATATAATACAGCCTGTGATTAATTTTAATGAGACACTTTATGGAGGAGAAACAGATCAAATGTTAGAGAGGGGAAAAAGTGATGCAATTATAGACGGGGGGGGGGGGGGGGTGAAGGTGGGCGAGAAGGAACAAGAGGAAGAGACTGAGCAGAACCATGTTAGAACCCTGCTGGAGAACCACAGAGTGATGTCATCATCATCATCATCATCATCATCATCTCACTGTCACATCATCAGAGGATGAAGATGAAGAGGAGTCACTGTCACTGATGTCACTGACTTTTTTTTCCTACAGGACGAGCAAAGCTTCATCTTGTGGGGGGTGGGGGGGGTCACTTGAGGTCAGAACCTTCCGGCTCGTCTGCTGCTCTGACCTCGTGCAGCTCCTCTTCTCTTTTAAGGTGAAGTGTGAGGTCATCCGACAAACAGGAAGTGAGGATGTGTCCGAGGGTTAATCCTCTTTTTGTCCCCCCCCCCCTCCCACACACACACACACACACACACACACCGTGTGAATATCTGTGAGGATCAGTTTGAGTTTAGACCCCGGGAGTTTGCAGGCTCGGACTGGCACCAGTCCAACGTGCGCTGTGTGTTGTTGACCCCTCTTCAGTCCTGGGTCGAGTGGCTGACGGATCCAAGAGTCTCAGGATGTTTGACGCCCCACTGCTGAGAGTCCAAACGCTCAGCACAGAGGTAACTGCTGAACCTTTGTGTAGATCTATACACAACTGCACAAACGTCAGTTCCCTTGATGCTGAGGAAAAACGGATCCTTTTCCAGTAAAATCTGCGCAGATCAGTTTATTAGTGATGCATGCTGGAGATGAACCGCATCCCTGCAAAGTGTAAATCACGCTGAATGTAAATGTGCGTCCGTGTGTGTGTGTGTGAACATTTGACTGAGGTACGCTGCTGAGAGGGAGTGTGATGTTTGGAGGTAACCGTGACAATCTGTCTCCATCAAAATAAACATACAAAATATGAAAAATGCTAAACAAACAACCAACTACATCAACAGAAGGTTCAGAGTCTCGTGTGCATGAGAAGTCAAAGTGGGGCGGCTGCGAAACAGAGTGGCGCTTTACAAATTGGTCACTTCATTACTGTCTGTCTGCAGCAGCAGGTTCAGCCGACAGAGCGTCACACAGACCACCGTGAGAGCAGGGTGCTGGATTCCTGTGTCAGCTGCACCGCTGCAGCAGCTGTGTGTGTGTGTGTGTGTGCGTGTGTGCGCGACATCACACCAACACCTGTGAGTCCGAGGAGCTGGTTTATTTCTGTGGTCTGAGCTGTTTCTGTCTCTTCATCCAACGCTAGATGTAAAAGTCTGCATGTGTCTCCATCCTGTCTCCTCTGATTGGATCAGCCGGATCGAGTGTCACAGCCAAGGAACCAATTAGCCACCGACACTGACCTCCCACCTCCTCCCCCGCAGCTCCCCCTGGACCCAAACGGCGTCTTGGTCCCGGCACACGGCACAGCTGATGGCGTATTACCCTTCCGCCACCGCTGCAAACTATGCAGCACCCCCCCCCCCCCCCAGCCATTAAAAATGAATGTGGAAGGGCTTTTAAAGTGGAGGGGTGAGGCGGAGGGAGGCTCGGTTGAAGAAGGGGAAGAGGCTGCTGTTTTCCAGGGAAAATATTGTTATTGATCCCATCCCATCGTTTTAGACGTAAACCGATCTGGCCTCAGATTTTTCTCAAAGTGTCTTGTTGTAACGTCCATCACTGCAGAATCTGATACCTCGTTAACAATTCTGGACCTAATGCAGCAGGATGAAGGGGGAGGATAGGAGGGGGGAGGAAGCCGTCCCAGGAGAGCGGCTGGATCATCAGCCTGTTGTCGCTGCGACGAGGACGATGGAGTCGAGTTATGGAAATGAAGTGGGCGTAATTGATTGGCTTGGTAAAGTTTTTATTCCTGCTTATTGATTCACAGACAGCGAACAATATTGATACCAGCAGAGGAACAACTCGATATGAAGTGAAACATAAACACAGTGGCACCGAGGGGAGGGGGGGGGGGGGGAGAAAGTGATATGACAGAAGGACTGAAAGAGACAAAGACGCTGACATTAGGAAGAATCCACAGCTTCAGTCCGTCTCTATGTGCACGAGCGTCTGAGCCACGGGTCCAGTGAGCGAGCTGCTGTGATACCTGCAGACAGGTGCAGGGAGCCGCCGCTACGTTAACAGCTTATGGCTGGAGCGACCCTCTGTCACGTCCGAGCCTGAAACAGCTTGCGACTCGACCTCTGACCTTTCGCCTCCCTACAGTTTGTTTCTCGTAACGCTGATCTGTGAGTAACTGAAGCTCGGTCGCCCGCTGACCTCGCTGCGACCGACAGACGACGAAGCCACGCGTGGAAGCCAAACAAACACTTTAGTGCTGCGGAGAAACTTCCTGATGAAGACGAGCAGAGAGGAGGAGGAGGCATGAAGAGGAAAGGCGAGCTGTAACGTGAGAGACAGAGGTGCGAGTTAATGTGTCCATCTCTCTGAGTGTGTGTGTGCAGTCTATTTATCCATGTAAGGCGATTACAGATCTGGAAGCTTTGGTTACATTCCCCTCTCTCATCCTGCCATCCTGCTCCACCAAACGGCGGCGGGTTTGATGGTTTTAGTGCCTCTCCGCTCGATGCAAATCTCATCACCAGGTTTTAGACACGAACGCTGGGAGACGACAAACAGAAACCGGAGAGAGGCCGCATTAAGGCCGCCGCGGCTCCTTCAAGAAGGGAAAAAGGAAACCAGAGGCTGAAAATATGGCGTCGGGTTTCAGGCGTTTGGAAAATATCCTCAATTTGATCAAAAATTTATAATGTGACTTTTAGAGCAGCTTGGGTTTCCTGGAGGCTGCTGCTGCACATTACACAGCTCCTTTAATGTGGTTAGCACACTTTAACACACCACATGGTCCTGCACTCTGTGTTCACGCGGTAATGCGATGGGAGGCTGCGTGCGCCTCAGCGTGAAGCTCGTGGACATTAACGAAACAGGGAACCAGACAGTTGTTTGTGTTATGTTGTTAATATACACTTTTCCATAAATAACAGATTGTTATGCTGCTGCTGCTGCTGCCGCTGCTCCTGTCGTGAACCGGGAGCAGCCTGCAGGACGGCTGCATGTGTGCATGTGAC
>JAUMHF010000014.1:590832-615852 GCA_032359275.1 Microctenopoma steveboyesi | reverse complement strand
CTGTCCAGCTGTTTCTAGAGACCCCTGAACTCACCACAAACTCTGAACTGTCCAGCTGTTTCTAGAGACCCCTGAACTCACCACAAACTCTGAACTGTCCAGCTGTTTCTAGAGACCCCTGAACTCACCACAGACTCTGTCCTTCACACTGTGCTTTTTAGAGCCTGAGCTGCATCCTCCGTCTTTATGGTCCCAGTCTTTTGGCCGGGACCATAAAGGCTGAACAGGTTCAGATAATCGACTGTGTTCTGCTGATCTCAGTCTAATGTTGACCTGCTGAAGCAGGAGACGCCTGGTTTGAAGCAGACGAAGGTTGTTCCCAGTCAGAGCAGAGTAAATATACTATTGACTGTTAAACACATAATCAAATATTCAAATGGTTGCTAATGAATTGGATCCTTCAACTAATCAGTGAATCGTTTCAGGTCTGAAACCCGGGTTAACGAGGCAGCGAGCAGGTTAATCCGGCCCAGCTCGTCTCTGCTCCTGCAGATCAGACGTGAGATCTATCTCTTTATTTTCTCTATTTGATGAACATCTGCTGGGATCGAACAGACCCGAGCATCCTGAGGTCCAACGTCTCCAGGTCACAAAGGAAGAGAAGTTGGATTCCAGCGGAACATTTGGAACCAACACATGAGCACAAAGAATGTGAACAGCCCACGGTGAGGCTGAGCCCCTGCTGCTGTGTGTGTGTACGCAGCAGGCAAACTGCTGCAGGGGCCCCTGGGGGCCTCTTCTGGACCAATCAAATCCAGATTAGCCATTTAAAGCAGAGTGAAAAACGGAGCATTCCCTGAATGTTAACGGCCGCTGATCGACAGTCGGCTCGACGAGGCTGAAGAAAATAATGGAGACACACACGCAGGTGTGGAATTCTGTGTTTGTGAGGACACTTGTTGACACGATGCGTTCAGAGACTAAACAGGGAACCCGAGCCGTCAAACAGCTTCAGTGACCACTGAGCTCGCAGCAGGTTTAACAGACACATTAAACGCGCGCGTGCGTGTGTGTGTGTGTGTTTGTGTGTGTGTGTGTGTGTGTAAAACACCTGCACTACAAACATCATCTACTGTGGGTTTATTGTTGCAGTGTTCTTTCTACGCTGCTGCACGTATGAAACCAACGACCTGAGAAACACTCCAGCATCTCCTCGACATTTCTAAAAGGGTTCCTGGAAGAACGGATCAGGATTTTGCGGCTACAGTAGAACATGAGAGATGCATTTTAAAATGTTAAAGTACTTTATCCAGTATGTGAATAATCATGGTTAACTGTTCTTCTTCTACTAAACTTGTCGGGAACAACACGTCACGACAGAAACTGACTTTTACCGAATGTTAAAACTGATTCTTCAGAGTCCGTAAAACGTGTTTGAGTTTCTTCTGCTCTCGTTCTAATAAATGACAAAGGAAATAAAAACATGCTGCTTCTGACCAGAGCTCATGCAGCTCAGGTGTTAATACATCTGTTATTAACGCCTTAATCATCAGTAATAAACCAAATCACTGAACAACGTTTGGGTTGCCAGGTTGTGTGAAATCCTCCGGCTGTAAAAGTTTGGACCACTTACATATGAACCAACATCCAGGTGGAACCTGATGATTAACATTTCCACCTGTGAATTAATGGTTAATTACAGGTGACTCGTCCTGTTGTTACAGGATGAAGCAGGTGTTTTGACCTTTACTTTACAACACCATGGAAACATGTAGTTAGTTAAACTCCACGTTTCAGTTGGTTAAAGCTTCCACTGAATGCAACTTTCTCCACAACCTGGCAACATGTTAGTGTCTGATTGCTTTGAACCCAGTAATAGAGTTATTACGTAGTAATAACCCTACGTAAAATCATACCTTTAGGTGAAATATTGGGTAAAATATTCTCCTGAGCTTTTCTCTGGACTCCCTCCAGCTACACACTGATAATCGTCCACTCACCTGCAGAGCTGAGCACTCTGCACACGTCTGTTCCCTGTTTAATGTCTGTCAGGCTTCGTGTGCACCTACAGACAGTACTCAGGGCTTAAAAGGCAGCTTCAACAGGTCTGATTATTTCATTTATCCTCATAAAGCCGTTTTTATTCTCCATGACGAACTCCGGACATTCAAGCAAAACCTGTTTGGTTCCAAAAGGTGACGCGTACATTGAGTTTGCACAAGAAGTGAAAGTCCAACAGCTGCGCTCTGCGGCAGGTGTTTCCCCGTGACGTCACGTAAACGCCCAGAGACCAGCGACGGTCCCGTGTCTGTGGAACAGAAGGTTTCACCAGGTCACTGAGAAAAGAAGTGATTTATTTCTGATTATTCAGACAATAAATGTTTTCTTCCATTTTTTTTATAGCTTTTAAATCAGAGGTTTGTGGATCCGTCTTATTTTATTCCAGTTTTTGTTTTTATTTAATGCGACTATAATAAACTTTGTAAAAACTTTAGTTAACACGTGTTTTTATTAATATATTATTATAATTATCCAGGCTCTGTCAGACAGTAGAGGGAATATTTCCAGGTTTTAAAGTGGAAAAAGTTGCAGCTCTGCTCTTTCTGGAGTCGTTACCTGTCTCACTGACAGAGTCCAGGAAGTAGCCTGACCCGGCTCCTGCCCTGAACCACACCTACAGACACATGAGCAGGTTCACTCGGGCGACCTTTGACATCAGAGGAGTTAACCCTCCAACAGCCAATCAGTGCAGCCGCCTGAACCAGTCTGACCCCCAGTGAGGGATTAAAGACCAGTAACACGACCAGTAGAATCCTGTGAGTGTCAAAGACTCTTTCCTGCCGTCGAACACGACTCTGACTCTGGTTCCAGGTCGTTTCTGTACAATCTGAAAATACTTGATTCTACATTTAATGTTCATGTTTAATACACAAAGAAACAAATAGTTCAGATTTTAACGCATCAAAGTTTTCAAACCTACATTTCCCACAATGCACCTCAGTGAGCAGCCTGTATGTTTTTATCATTATGCCACAGAAGACGTCACCAAAAGTGGTGGAATTCTCCTTTAAAACAAGCCGTTCAACAGGTGAGCAAACACACAGAGAAACAGGAAAAGTACTTTTTAAATTATATCTGTGATTAATCAGTCGAGTATTTGATTTGTAGAAAATCCGCTGTCAGATTTTGTTTTTAAATTTTCATCAGTTCTTTTATTAAACCGAAAACTTAACAATTAATTAATTAACGTCTTGTTTTTATATGATGATGATTCAATAACTGCATTTCCGTGTGTTTATAAACATAATAAGTACCACAGTACTGCAGTAATACTCGTGTGAGTGACTCTGTCAGAACATTTGAACCTGATGCAGCAAAAAAGACGTTTATGATCAGGACCTTTCAAATTAAAAGCTCAGCGTCGCATCTTTGGAAACATCCCGCATGTTTATGTTTATCTTTATGTTCATCTTTTTGGGTCTTCCGGGGTCTTTAACAACACACCAGCAGTAACAGGTTGGATGTGAAACGTGAACGCGCCTGGATTCAGGACTCGGTTTAATTCGGAACCAGTTTAAAAGAAAAATTCTTCTTTGGCTCCGACAGGTTCATTCACCCCCCACCCCCCCGGTCCTGATCCCGGATCAGCGCGGCGCAGGTTTCTCTCTGCAGACTGTTTGTTGTTGGGGGCTCGGCTGCTCTCGGATCAGCCCCCCCACAAACAACAAAGACGGACTTTCAGCAGCAATTTGTTCGTTTCCTATAAAGAGGTTCGAGTTAAACGAGTCCCGCTGTAACGCTAGAACCCCCCCCCCCCAACCATGGGGCAGCCAGGAACCCAATATCCGTCAGGCTGATGCTATCGGGCCCATGTTAAATGGGGTGACCAGCAGTCAAAAGACAAAAGAAGCAACAGAAGGACACGGGGGAGGGAGGGGGGGGGGCGTGCAGATCTCCTTTCTTTTTCTCCTTAACTCAAAGATTTTGTCTCCAAATCAGAGTTTTCGTGTCCAACTGGATTGTGAGCTCAGAAACGTGGAGCCCGGACTGAGGCCCGGATTTTGGACCTGGACCCAGAATGTGGGACACAGTGAGACCTCTTCTGATGGCCCTGCTCGTTCTTTCATTCAGAGAAAAGAGACTTTTTTTACCCTCATCTGCAGAAATGTTCTTATTGACCTTTATTTGCCTGTTTCTGAAGCTGCATCCTGGTCTTTTATTTCTTCTCTTTCATTTCGTCTAAAACATGAAACGTTCGTCCAGTGAAACTGATTTTTTCAGCACTTAACATTTTACATTTGAAGCCAAATGAATATTTTAAACCCTCGTTTTGGTTTTTAGGCCAAAGTCGACATTAATTCTTTAACATTTCTGATAATTTGTCAAATGTTTTTAAATTTATTCTGAAAATAATTTGGTGCAAAAAGAAGGTTTGAGTTTTATTCCAGAACAAATTAATCCAACACCTGAAGTGATAAAGGGACGAGATTAATTCGGATTTAATTCATTGTTTCCTCTGAAAACGGTTGAAATATTAAACTAATCTGACTGAATTCTGAAGATTTACTGACATTTTTTCTACTTTGAATATTCTGTGAAACTTATAATTAAACGTAATATTTCATTTCTTATTTTTATTATTGTTTTTCTTTGGTTCAGAATATTTTCTCTGAAGCTAAAATAGTTCAACCTGGTTCTGACTGATGATGGTTCAACACTGGATTAAACCCTGTTTGGATTTGATATGTTATAAAACGTAGGTTTTTATAAAGACTTTAATAAAACCCGTAAGTGGCGTCGTTTGAAGAACCCAGAGGCCAAACGGATCCAGGTTCTGGTTTCTGTGAATTTTCTTCGTGTCTTTTTATTTAAAATATGAAATTTATTTGGGCCCAAAACTGTTGTTGAGTTTTTTTTCCACTAAACCCTGGATCGAACGTGGGATTAAAGATGTGGAGCCAGAACCGGTTTTGTCCTGCAGCTCAGTCTAAACGTGGGTTCTGAGCAGACAGATCCGGATCCAGCTCAGAATTCGGTCTGTGCTGCAGCTTTCAGAACAGTTTCACAGACACAAACGTGGAACCTGAAGTCAAACATCCAAGTGAAGCGCACTGTGACCTTTGACCTGCAGCAACAGCAGCCTGAGAATAACAAACATCTGCAGGAACACGGAACGTGACGAGCTTCACTGTGTTCAACGTTAAACGTGGCGCGTTTGTTTTTCCTGGTTTTCAAAATAAAATCATCATAAAGAAGAAACGCGCGTGACGCAGGTTGAGAAGGTTTGACCTTTGACCTGCAGACAGTCAGAAAACGTCTCATCTGTAAAAACGTCGCTGATCCGAATGCGGATATTTTATCAAAATAAAGCGCAGATTTGTTTTCCAGAATAAAATACATTAAACTTGATAGAGTATATATTCATATTTAGATTCTGTGTCTAAATGACACAAAAACCTGTTTCTGTGTCGCCACGGGCACAAAACGTTCGCGCACCTGTGCGTGAATGAGACGGAACATTTCCACAAAGGAACAAAGGGAGACTGAAAACAGCAACAGGAGAGATGTGAAGCAAAAAATCCCATTTAATAAGAAAGAAACCTGCAGCTGGCAGAGAAGAGGAGGAGGATGGATTAGAAAAATGGTAAATTCACAGCAAAACAAAAGAACTTCAGCAGCAGGAGGCTTCGCTGTGTGTGCAAGTGAATCTGTTTCAAAATCTTCTGGAGGCTTTTAGCAGGTCTGCAAACACAAAGACGGACTGGGAGGACGCGCAGGCTGCAGGCGCGAGCTGCAGACCTGAGGCGGCTCCGTTCCCTGCGTCTCACGGCCCCGGTGCAGCAGAAGCTGCAGGAAAACATGTGCTGCAGCATCCAGAAGCTGCGCGACACCCAGAGCGGCTTTTAGCAAATGTAAAATCTGTTTTTAATTTGATTCTGGAACAAAACCAAATAAAAGCGTCTAAAAACACAGCAGGAGAAAAACACACCTGGAGATTCTAACAAGAGGTGAGATCAGAGCAAACAGGACGGAGGCGCCGTGACGGTGCAGGTGGAGAAATGAGTAAAAGAAAATGCGGACTAACTGACCCCCCCGCCACACACACACACACACACACACACACACACACACACACACACACACCACACCCCCGTAGTGGTATTTAGAATAAAACTACGTCCAACTGTTGCAACATAAATTTCAGTTTGAGGTTAAACGAGAAAAAACAGCAGCACAAACAAAATGTGACGTTTGTTTGAGGAAATGTTGAAGTTTCACCTCAGAAAATTCAAACCAAACCTGATTCACTGAGGAAAAACTCCATCTGAGCTTCTAAATAAGACACGCAGGAGTCTGAGGGAAAAGACTCGAGCTGCATTTTAGGCTCTGGGGGACGAGGAAGAACCACAGCGGCCGCTCAGAACCGCGACAGAATCTGCTCGGTTCAGGTTTGATCTGGGAATAAGAAGCCGGAGACATGGAAGGAGGCCAAATGCTCAAACCGCAACACACACACTCTGCAAACATGACACCTGACAGAAACAACTAAATGAGAGCAGAAACCTGCAGGTTTACGGGACTGATCAGAGACAGTTGGAGGTTTGTTCTGTAAAATCAAAGCGTTTCCAACATGAAAACAGCTCGTGAGCGATATCTGCGCACAAAGCTCCAAGTCGGTCAGACTCGGAGGCCGCAGCCTGCAGCGCCTCAGATTTCACTGTTCAAAAGGAGAAATGTCACAACCTGGAGCACAACAAACGCCTCACAGTCAGTCAGGCTCCAGCAGCCTGAACGCGACCTCTGGTTGCATCATTTGACACAGTTTTTCCACCCAGACGCGCGTAAATCTTTCTGCGTAAAAGCTTTACGCGCATCCGCCGCGGCAGTTTTTATCCACCGTGTGCGTAAACAGCAGCAACTAGAACTGCCTCAAGCACAAACAGAAGGACGGAGGCTCGTGTGTGTCAGAGCCAGAGGCTAAAACCCTGATGTTGATTTAAAATCACGTTTTAAAGCCACACAGAACAAAAGTTTACGTTTAAATCCGCTCCAAATGATCTGTGGTTGGTTTAAAGCTGAGATAAAATGAGAGACACCATGAAGGCAGGAGAAAAAAGACAACGGGCTTTGCGTCACTTATGAATGTAACCTATTCTTTTATTTGTATTTTTTATGATTAAAACATTTTTTTCTCCTTTTTAACTTTTGTAAGCGACAAACACGGGAATAAGAATAAGACCACAATAGTATCACAACCATGAAAAATCGTTTTTAGAGACGACAATTAAAGGACAATCATTCCAAGTAGTATTAGATAATGAGGCATTTTCTGTTCTCGTCAAACAAACCGGTTTTTACATTGTTCTTCTTTTTTGGAAAAAAATAAAAACTAAAATCCCAAATTCAAAAACAAATAGACATTTTCTCTGTTTTACTAATTAAACAAAAATGAAAGAAGCATGAACGTCCGCTCTTAAAGTCGGCGATCACGTTTACAATCAAAGAAAGCACATCACATGCTGCCACAGCAGAAAACGTCCAAACACCAAACGAGACCTTTACGCGCGGGATTCACACGTCACTGTTACAGAACCGAGGCGGATTAAGGCAGAATTCCTCCAGCTGGTGCCGCAAACATTCCCTGGAGTTTTTAAATCGCGGTCCACCAAACTCCATTCAAATTTCCGCTAATTTAAGAAAGTAAAAACTGTGAAAGTCTGCGGTAAAAATCTCGTTTAAATGGACATTTTCTGCAGTGAAGGAGGCATCATTCATTCTCTCTCTCTCTCTCTCTCTCTCTCTCTCTCTCTCTCGCGTTCATTCCCGCTCCAGCAGGCCTCTGTCAGGTTGTGCAGCTGAATACTGACTCTAAATGAGCTAAAAACAGATTCTTTGGTCTACACGTACAGTAACAGGTTTCAAACTGAATCTGAAATGAACTGATGGAGAAACAGCCTCGGGACTTTAGCGGCGGGAGCCACAGTCGCTTTCTGCTAAAAACAAAAACACATTCATTGTATAGAAATAAAAAAATAAAAGAAATTAGTGTTTGAATTGTGTCAAGTAAAATCATTCTCCGCCGCCTCTTTTCTAACCCACATGATACCTGATAATACTGCAAACATGCGGGAAAAACGGCTATTAGAGAAATTATTATTATTATTATTCATTTTTTAAATCTGGAAATTAGACAAAACTATTTTAAATACACATTCTATAAAAAAGAAATGCCTCCTCCAACAACAACGGAAAAACTACAGCTCTCATCATTCTCTCTTTTTTCTCTCAGATCACATTGCACGTAGCTGAGCGACAGAACTGTACAGAGACACACCCGGACACATATGTACACACAGGAGAAGAAGAAGAAGAAGAAGAAGAAGCTCAATAATAATAATAATATTAAAAAATACCTGGAAACTTCAGGGCTGCTTTGTGTCAGTCTCTGTTTTGTTCTGCAGTTTAAGTCTCTTCCTCTTTTTTCTATAGTAGCTCGTTTATAATCATTTTGTCTGTTTGTACAGTGGAAAATGTTCAACTCACAGTTCCAGTCAGAGTTTCACTCCTTCAGGGGTGGAATGAGAGGGTGGATGGGTGGGTGGAGAGGTGAGGTGGAGGGGTGTTAGTGTATAAGCGGGTTGGAGGTCGAACCCTGGTTTTGATGCGTAAAATAGTCAGACAAACCCCCGGAAAGTCCCGAGGAGAAGGCCGGCAGAGAGCCGGACAGCGCCGGCCTCAGAGAGTCACAGGGCAGCGAGGAGGAGGACGGAGCCTGCGGGGAATTGGAGGCCGAAGCCCGGGCGGCCTGCAAGGAGCCGCCGCTGCCGCCGGTCTGCGTAGTCATGGGCGGGTGCGAGACGTGGGGGAAAAAGTAGCTGGTCTGCCCGGCCAGCAGGTTCACCGAGCAGGGGTTCAGGGAGTAAGTGGCCCCGGAGCAAGGCACGGAGAGGCCGCAGGGCACCGCCGAGGCCGCCAGGGCCGCCGCCGTCAGGTGGTGCGTCGCGTAGGGCAGATCCCCGCCGACCAGCCGGTCCATGCTCAGCCCGTTGGACGTCGGGAACGACGAGTGGTTGTTGCTCATGTTCTGGGTGAGCATGGTGCTGTAGGACATGGGGTGGGCCGGGTAGCCCGAGGAGGTTCCGTTGTAGCCCAGGGCGCCGCTGGCCCGCGGGTGGTGCAGGGACAGGAACGGGGACATGGGCCAGTACAGAGAGCCGGCTCGGTCCATGAAGGTCAGCCCGGAGGTCAGCCGGGCGCCCCGCTTGAAGGCCAACTTGGCCCGGGACGTGGTGGAGCGCCGCCGCAGCTTCCCGGTGGTGCCGCCGATGAAGACGTCGTCGCTGCTGGGGTCCAGCATCCAGTAGTTCCCTTTGCCCGGGTCGTCGTAGTGCCGCGGCACCTTGACGAAGCATTTGTTGAGGCTGAGGTTGTGCCTGATGGAGTTCTGCCAGCCCTGCTTGTTCTCCCGGTAGTACGGGAAGTTCTTCATGATGAACTCGTAGATGCCGTTGAGCGTGAGCCGCTTCTCCGGGCTCTGCCTGATGGCCATCATGATCAGCGCGTTGTAACTAAAGGGAGGCTTTTCGTACTTGCCGCTTTTCTTGTCTCCGTCCTTCCCCCCGGCGCCGCCGTCCCCGTCCTTCGCCTCCTTTTTCTCCTCCTGCTTCTCCTTCTCGTCCGGGCAGCTCTCCTGGCTCGAGGAGTCACTTTTGGGGTCCGACTTTCCGTCCTGCTGCGCGCCCGGCAGAGGAGCTTTCTGCTCGGTGTCGTCCGCGGCGCCGGGCCGGTGGTGGATCTGGTGGTGGTGGTGCTGGTTCTGGTGGTTGTTGTTGTCGCTTTGCACGGCCTCAGGCACCAAACTGTTTATACTGAACGACGATTTAGGAATCATTTTCACCTCTTTGCGCTCTCCCATATCCAACATCACCGGGCAATGAGGGGGAAAATGGCAACGAGCAAAAGCGACGAACACAGCTGGGTTTCAATCTGTCCTGTCTCTGCCTGCGAACCAGGACGGGAAGGAAGGAAGGGGGGATAGATAGGAAGAAAGAAAGTATAGCCCAACAAACTATCTCATGTTCGGTTTGGGGAGAAAAAAGGAAACACACACACACACAACACACATGTACACACACATCGATAGGAGACAGATAGCTGCAATTAATTAGGGAGCCACAGCCACTAAAGCAAGTAAAAAACATTGGTTGGACCTTTCCAGTCCTCAGCCAACCAGGGGGACATTAGTATTAAATATTAAGGCGTCCTCTGCGCTTTCAGCCAATCATGACGCACAGGGAAACACACACATCCACCAATGCCGTGCACGCTGCAAAAAATGCCCACGATGACGAGTCTTTCACTTCCTGACGTTGGAAATCTTTATTTGCTGAAAATAAAAAGGGAAATCTGACAGATTTAGGTTGTTCTTATCATCAGATGGAAACGTTTACTTGGAGAATTCTGTTGAATCTTTGCTTCGTTATCTTAAATCTCGTGGCTCTGAATGTGATTTTGGCCTCGGTTTGAAATGAAAACGCGTCATTTGTGTGATTCATCAACTTGATTTAAGAACTAAATCATCTCTGTGGTTTTTCTCTCTCGTGTTTGTGACGTTTTAAATTAAAATCAGACTTTGAGCTTTACAAGAGTAAACCAGTCTCTGACACTTTTTGCAGCGTAGAAAACACACTCACCGCTATCAACACTCGTCCGCCTCCCCCTCACCCCTCCCCTCTCTCATTCTCTCCCCCACCTAAACTAAACCCGTCGCTGAAAAACATAGACCGTGAGGCGTACACCCAAATCCCCGCCGCACCTCATATTTACTCCTTCGATTCAAATGTTTTCCTCTTCGGCGTCTCGGAACCTGTTTACCTCCAGACTCGGAGAGAAAATAAACAGAGGAGAGGGGATGAGGAGGGGATGCGGAGAGCGGGCGGACACGGGCAGGACACGGGAGCTGATCCGCGCGTCAGACCGCGGCAGACTGCGCGGCGCAGGGAGGCTACGGGCCGCGTCTCCAAAGCCGGTTCTCCGTGCGTAAAACGCGCGTAAAGTGTCCGCGGAGGCGTAAACACGGTGTCATGCCTGTGTGCTGCTTCCAGGAACGTTTGTGTAGCAGGTTTCCTCCCGGACGCTTCACGCTGAAGCAGAACTGAACAACAACAACAACACGAAGTTAAGCGGACACACAAACAGAATAAAGTGTGAGAGGTTTCCAGAACCTCCGTAGAACCAACCCACTGATCATCAGCCAAACATTCACGGTTCGACACTGAGCTGCTGCCTGATAGTTGGTCTTTTAAAACTCTGACCCTGACCTAGTTGTACCTCCACCCAGCAGCACGAGCATCTTCTCCGACCAAACCCAGTGTCCCCAAACTGTCCAAACACGTGACGCTCCTGTCCTTACTTATTTATACAGATCTATATTTTCATGGTATGATTCAAATAACCGATTGTTGCTATAGACACTAACACCGTAGTACCACGTTTACCACCTCTACTTCTGTTACTACTCTTATAATAAATTATCTGCAGTGCAAAGCAGCAGCGGTAGTAGTACTATCCAGTAATAATACTACAAAGTACTATTTACTAGTTCTACTGTAAAACCCTCTAAGATCTTATTTAAATCATAATAAATACAAAAATAAAAAGTTCCCTCTCGACATTAAATTCAACAATAGGCTGCGAAGTCTGCAAAATAAAAGCCACCTTAAATAATCAGACTGAAAGTTCACAACACAAAGGATGAAACGCTCTTAAACGTGACAGCAAAGAGACAAATTTAACACAAATTAAAAGTAAACATTTAACAATAAATGAAACGTTTGGAGCTCGCTGTTAACGTGGATTCAGACTGATCTGACATTTAAGACTTTTTACTCCAACGGAGTGAAACAACCAGCGGCGCCACAGAAACATTCAATAAACGCGTTATAACGCACTGATTATTGGTCATTAACACGTGAATAAACACGTCAGCTCAGTCTGCGGCTGCACCGTGAAAACGTGTCGCAGCGACTCAAAGAAACGAAAGTGTTTCCGTGCAGAGGGAGGTGAAACACTCCCGAGTCCGAGGTCTCAGTTCACCTGGGAAAGTTTGAGAAAATTAACTAATTCAATTAGGTTCAGAAAGTTTTTTATGGTGAAACAGGGCTTTTTATTCGGTTTGTTTCGCATTAATGTTTAGAAATAAATTAGCTCAAAAACATTAAATATTAAAAACAGGAGTTTATTAAAATTATAATTAGTCTGAAAAGTAAACAGAAACATCGAAGCTGTTTCTGTTTCTGGAGCTTTCATCACACTTCCTTCATCTTGTGATGCGAATATCAGCCTCAAAGATCAATAAGAAGAATGTTCAGCGTGCTGCTCGAAGGAACCTCGTGCCCTAACTCGAACCCTCTTCCGTGCACTATGCGCTTTTTGTGCGTAAAACGGGGCGTGAACGCGCATTTTGCAGCCGTAACGTTGACATGTTTTCCTATTCCTACGTATTTTATTTGGTGCTTTTATTTTGATGAGCTGGTTTGTGTGTCTGTGTGTGTGACACTGTGTGAACTCAACATACTGCCTGTTTTCTGCTGTTGCTGTTTTGCTGAAGACGTGAGCGAAGTTTGGAGCGTTTCAGCAGGTCCCATGTTTTCTGCAGCGTGTTGCTTGTTTTGTGTGTGTGTGTGTGTGTGTGTGTGTGAGAGGTAAATTCCCGCCTGTGTCTGTCGGGTTGTGAGACTCTGCAGCATCTAAACAGACCTGAGGAGGAGGAGGAGGAGGAGGTGCAGCAGACAAACACGTATCCAGCCTCAGAGAGACAAACACCTGCAGGTGAATCAAGGAGACGTGAGACGGATTCTGATCCAAACACAGAATTCCGTGTTGAAATATTTTAATATCGGCAGAATGAAAGACTGGAAATATAAATAAAACCCAACCAGACTCCATTCATTTTCCGAGGAATTTTAAAACAACTCAATGCTAAGATTCAAATGAAATGAGACCAGATCGTCTCCAACAAGAGTCAGTGAGGATTAAAAGACTCTGAATCTCTTTTGTTGGTTCAAACTCAATTCTTTTTCTGCTCAGTTTAAACAATCAGCCTCATTCACAGTCAGAAACCTGAGCGAGAAGTTGACTTTTACAACAAAATGCTACCAGAGTCAATTCACTTTCTTCAGAATTTTAAAACGTTTAAAGGCTCAAATATTCAGTGAGAAACGCGCATCGAGTTTCAATAACATCTGGATATTTAATTCAAACCCAACCAGACTCCATTCATTTTCTATTCGTTTTCCACAGCACACTACCAGAGCGAACAATGAGATACATAATGACTTCTGCCTCCTTTGTTGGCCAACCGACAACTGGGACTACAAAGACAAACCAAACCAGACTCTGTTCATTTTCCTCTAAATTTAAAAAACACATTACATGTCTCATAATCTCAGTAAGAAATGTGAGCGAGACGTTGACATCTGACTCGTTTGCTGGCTAAATAACCACTGGGACTTCACATCACACGGAACCAGACTCCATTCATTTTCTCTGAATTCACAGCTGATTTAAAAGCTCACATTACAAGTACGAAGGTGAAAGAGAGAGAGGGAGGTTGACTTTCTGTCAAACACCAACGGGGACTTCAGGTCAAACCAAGCCTCATTTCATTTCCTTCATCATTTTAATACACAATGTAAAATGTCACGTGAGAAACAACCGGGTATTCAAACCAGCCAGAACCGGACTCCATTCATTTTCTGTTGCATTTTAAGAGACTTGCAGTGAAATAGGGGGGCTGAGGTGGACTCCACAACTTGACTAGAACCAGGCCAGATTTATTTTTCCTCCCAGATCAAATCAGTTCAATTTAAATACACATGAAAAAAAATCAAACAATTCCAGCAACAAGTTTGTGATGTAAACACGTTATGTATTTTCACCATCTGCTTTTATTTTAAAGCTACCAGCCGCGTGTTAATTAAATCATACGTTTGCAGCCTCCAGATGTCACATTTAATCCAATTACACAGCACATTTCTGTTTGATACAGTAACGTCCTGATTCCGTGACATGTCAGTTTAAACACGCAGGAAAATTAGCTGCTGACAACGAGAAGAGAAAACTTTTAGTACCTGCAGTAGTTTGTGTTTGGGTGGAGTGGTGAGAGAGACACCGGTGACCTTTGACCTTTCAGTAATTAACATCTGAACCATCATTTCAAACAAAGATTAGGTTTTAATCAAACATCTGTTTTTATTTCTGCTCTAAAGAAAAATGAAAACATTAGTTTCACGCCAACTGCTGAGAATTTTAATCAACTGACTAAAGTTTTGGTTCCTAATGCAGATGTTTGATCCAGATGTGGAGCAGAACAGTTTCTTTACAAGCCATGTGCTGTTTGTCAGGGGGACAAGTCAGCATCGATCGATGAGACGGGATCCAAAGGAAACCACGGTGAAGAACCTCGGTCCTGACAAAGGATTAAGGGGTTCCTCCAGAGCTTAAGGGATTTGTTAGGGGAGTTCTCAATGGGCATTAAGGGTCCTTAGATCAGACTGAACACTAGTAATGGGTTAGTAAACAGATTCCCTGTGTTCTTAAGGGATCTAGTGGGATCTTTAGAGTTTAAGGAGAAGTTAAGTGGCACTGACATGGTTCTGGGTGTGTTTAAAGATGGTTCTTAAGCGAGGATTCCATGTTGGTGGAATTCCTGTGGTTCATAAATGGTTCCGGCGGTTCTGAAGGTGTCCAAATGGTTCTACAGGTAGTCCAGTTAATAGAATTCTAGTGGGTTTGTTGGCCGTTAGGTGGGTTCCCGGAGAGTCCAAAGCAGTTTCACCAGCTCTTAAAGTATTTGATGAGGTTCTTAAAGGTTTGACGAGTATCAGCAGAACCACAGAAACTTTAAGGATTCCAGACGTTCTGAAGGTGTTTTGAAATGTTCCGGGGTTTATCGGCTCTCGGGGAGTTTAAGGGATTTGGTAGCCGTAAGATGACTTTACACGATTCTCAGGGTTTTCCTGGTTTTCTTCCCAACGGTTCCAGTGATTTCTGTGGAGGGTTTAAGGGTTATTAAGGAATGTGAGCAGCCTCTTTAGGGGCTTTGTTGCAGTGTTAGAGGGATTTTATTCCTGCCGCCCTGAAGGGTTTTCAGGATTTCTTCTGTGGCTCATGTTGTTGGTTAGTTCTTGTGGGACTTGTGGATTAACTGGGACTTTAAGGACCATCCCAGAATCTTTGTGTGCTAAACAGGAATCCAACCAGTTTATTTCTATTTCCACGTTTTACTGCAAAACTATTTTGGTCTTTTCCGCCTCAGGTGATTTTAAAAACTGAAACTTCTGACCTTTGACCCCTGACCTACCTGTGTGGGGTGAGGAGGAGAGGATGACCAGGAAAGGGAGACTGAAATAAATGCCTTAATGTTCCCGGGACGGAGGGAGGAGGGGGGTAATCTGGAGACTGTTTGAACATACGGACGCTGTGTGATTCTCTGCGCATCATCATCATCATCATCATCATCGGCTTTAAGGCTCAGAGGGAGGTTGTGAGCAAACAAACCAGAGGGATGAAGAGCAGCAGCGGGAGGAGGGCGGAGAGCGCCCCCCGGCGGCGGACACTGAGCAGCCTCGAGCTTCTCATCAGTTTTATTCCTGTCAGGGAAAAATGGAAATGTCTTCACAGAAACACTGAACGAAGAAAACTCAGCTTTTCTGTTGAAGTCGATCAGTGAAAAACAAAAACTAATTCATGTCAAACGTGAAGAAAGAAATGAGATCAACCGATTCCTGCTTATAAAACATTCCTCTTTGACACATCACATTATTTAAACTTATTTTTATTGTTTCGATGCCGCAGTAATTTAACCACTAATAACTAATAATTAACTAATACTTGTCGCATTGTGCAGAAACGAAATTTAATAAAGGCGGAAATAAAAAAAAAAAATCTCTTCAAAACGAAATCGAGAGGAAATTTAACCATTTCAACTTCTTCACTAACATTTTGATTTATTCCAATATTTATTAACCTGCGTCACAGGCCGTTAAATCTAAAAATAACATTTATTCCGCTGTGTCAGTTAAATAAAACGAATAAATACACCTTTATTCTTGTTGTTTGAGTTTAAACACAAACATTAATTTGTGATTCTCTCCAGAACAAAGCGCTTGAAGCAGCAGGAGGAATCAGGCAGGCCTCCTGCTGCTTCTCCTCTTCCTCCTGTCGCCGTGAGCTGAATGATGAAGCGGGAATCAGACGGAGGCCCGCAGGGACAAAAATGTGTCCAACACGCCGGAGCCCTGGCTCGGTCACAGATCTGCGGAATCTCCGAGCTTATAAACCCACATTATTTACTTATTTTAATATTTCTAACATTATTTTTAATCACGTTTTTTGTCAACGTGCATCAAAGATTTATTCTTTTCACATCATTAATTAGAAAAAAATAAATGTAACATTAATCTGAATTATTCTGTTTGCTTCCTTTTTATTTTAGTCTGTGTGATCCTCTGCTGTAAAATGTAGTTTGAAGCTTCCTTCATCTGTGGATTTGCAAAGCAAACATTAAACAGCAAACGGAGGAAGCTGCTTCCAGCCGCAGATCATGAAATAAAAAGGCAGAAAATGTGAGTGAAAACTCGGTGAGAGCGCAGAGGTCCCCGCTGGCATGCAGCAGAAAAACAAGCAGGGAAATCATTAGCTGCGTCGGCGCCGCGGGGTTAATGGTTCAATCAATGTCAAGCGCTCAAAATAAACTTCTGCACCGGACAATCTGCCGGCTGGAGCCCGCAGAGTCAGGCTGAGAGCTCCGGGAGGACGACAGGACACTCATTACCGCGCCGACAGCGACTCCGTGAGGCGCACAGACGAACTGCAGCGCGTCCTGTACACCTGCATTTAAACCGCAATAAAACAAAGTGAGTCACATCAGAGTCAAAGTGAGTCACATCAGAGTCAAAGTGAGTCACATCAGAGTCAAAGTGAATCATCAGAGTCAAAGTGAGTCACATCAGAGTGAAGACGGAACAGGTCAGGCGGAGTCAAGGTAAGTCACATCAGAGTGAGGACGGACCAGGTCAGCCGGAGTCAGATCAGTGAAGCTGGACCGCTTGACTCACCAGGTGGAGCTGAGTATGGACTGCGTCAGCTGGGGGGGGGTCGGTCGCTCCGGTTCTGATTACACCTAAACTGTGATCAGGGTTTTTATACAGCTGACATCACGCTGTAATCACCGCGCGTTTCCTGGCAGCACGGACTCTAACATAAGACGATCAAACTTACTGAAGTTCCTTCCAGAAGGTCAGAAGGTCAGCGAGGAGACGTGAACGAGAACACTCGGATCAAATGAAGGAGTTTGATGCTTCTGCTGTTTAACAGCGTTTCATCAAACCCGACGTAGAAACTAAACAGTCGTGTCTGTGAAAAAGGCTCGTGGCTCATTTACAAAGATCCCAAGATGTGGCCCGAAGAGAAAAAGGTTTTCAGGTGTGAGTTACAGGAGGAAGAAAACGAACACGGTGGTGGGAGAGTGATGGTCTGGAGACAATGATCCCAAACACCAGCGAGTCTCGTTTAGAAACTCGTTAAGGGTTTGGAGCCCGGACACAATCTGACTGAGATGCTTCGACGTGGTCGTCAGGCAGTTTTTCCCCTCAGAGAATAAAATCATCTTTGTGTTTTCTGTCCAGGAATAAAATGAGCTCGATCATTTGATTAAAAAAAGGGTCAAATCATTTTCAGCACCTTGTGTTTAATGTCTGGCTGAGGCACAGCAACGTTGGTTACAGCGGGAACGATTCAGAAACTGGAGCCAGAGTCTGAACGACACTTCAATTGGCTTTAATTTCCCAAAGTGATTAAGTGTATGAAGTCCTGATTTGATGTCATGTCTTAATCTGACTCATTTTTCTAATGATTCACTTATTGATCTGATTAAATGGAGGAGACGATGAGTCTGAAGAAGTGTGGATCTGCTGCTCATTAATGAATAAATGGAGACATGAAGCATCATCTCTGCTCAACGACGTCTTACAGAAACCTTTTCTGCTTCTACATGTTTGAATTGATTTGCAGTCAATCGTTTAGCACTTTTAAAGTTGAGATCCTGTAAATTCCTCAGATGAGCAGATTCCCATCAGAGGAGATGTAAACAGCTCATTAGGAGTCAGAGGAACATCCGTCTGTCACTGCTTACACATGTTGACCAGAACCAAACTGCTGCAGATCAGACAACTCAGTTTGTCTAAAGCACAGAGTGAAAATGTTTCATAAAAAGTATTTCTCCTGGATTAAAGTAGCCTCACAGTGAGTCTTCATCATGCAGCGCTTGGACTCGGCAGGACCAAGGACTCGCGGCGGTGATCAGGACTCACGCCTCATTATCAGAACTCTACTTCTTTGTGAAAAACCTCCTGAAGACGCTCATCTTAGACGGGGGGGAGGCAGGCCGGTCCTGGGTCTCCTGGGTCTCTGGGGGCGCTGCAGGAGGCGCTGCAGGAGGCGCCGCAGGAGGCTGCGTCTGGCTGTTCAGTGAACCTGTAAAACATGGAGTAAACCTCAGACAAGCTCACAGACAGATTGGTTTCCCTGCTTGTGTGCAGCGACTCACCTGTGCCGCTGAGCTCCCGCCCCTCAGGGTAGCGGTGTCGGTTGTAGTAGGTGTGGGGGGGTTTGGGAGGAGGCTGGGCCTCTGTGGAGGACTGTCTCTCCAGGCTCCCAGCTCTGACGTCCACAGGTTTGGTTGAGGACGAGTCGTCCGGGGCCTCGGCCAGCTTCTCCAGACTCAGGTTGACGGACGAAGCTCTCCTGAACAACAGACTCACTCACTTCAGTCTCCACAGATCATTTAGTTAATAATAATAATAATAATAAGTAATAAACGTGATCCCGTTTCAGATGATCCCAAAGCCTGAGGCCATAAAATGATTTTTAGAAACCGTGTGAACAGGTGCGGTGTTCTATGAAGACGTGAGTCTGTGTTCTGACCCGTTACAGAGGAAGCTCGTTGTGTTTCTAAACGTTAAGTCAAAGACGGGTCGGTGCGTTGCTCAACAAGCGCTTCGGCTGTTCCACGTCGTCTCATTTCTTTTCCTGAACACGTCTCTCCTGCAGAAATCCTTCGTGCTTGTTTTTCTGCTGCAGTGAATTTCATCTCTGCGCCGCCGCGAGTTCTTCCAGCTCTGTGTGCCCGCTGAATGTAATTCACCTTGTCAAAGTATCTCATTAAAGAAAAACCCTGCTGGCAGGGAGTTTCATTTCTGTGGCCTCTCCCCCACCTGAGCGGCGCCCGGCGTCCCCACAGTGCACAGTGTGAACAGGTAGATGTGAAAGTCAGAGTCAAATTACCGAACGCTGTTTGAAGGAAACCACTTCAGCCTCACACACTCCTGAGCGACAGACGTCCCGTGTGACGCCGAAACCTTTCACGTCCACGGCTCTCTGTTCGTTTCAGGAATTCTTCAGATCAGGAGCAGCTCAATCAAAAGAAATATCTGACCTCAGCCCCGTCAGGCGGTGGATGGTCGCGCCAACCTCAATCAATTATTTTTAATTTATTTATTGGCTTTAGAAAAAGTTCTAATATTATTTTCATTCACACGTCTCAGCTGACATCTCTGGATATTCAGCCTTTACTCATTTTATTTACTTCTTAGATTTGAACAGAAACAAACGTGAAAAAAATTTATCTGGACCAAAGAACAACGCTGCGTCGTGTTTTATGAAGCTGTGGATGAGTCCAGACAAAAGAAAACCAATAAAATGAGCTGGAAGTAGAAACGTGTGTTCTCACCCCGAGTCGTCAGAGTCGCTGCTGCCAGACGTGGGGCAGTTTTGGAGCCTCTTCACCCAGAGCAGCTGGAGCTCCGCGCTGGACGCTGCCAACATGTACTGACTGCCGTCCTCCAGTCTGAAGGACAGAGATTAGATTACACAGAGCTTTCACTTCATGACAACATGACCAGGGGCCTGCTTCTCTCCTCCCACTCAGCAAACACACGTCTGCTCGCTGCAGCTGCTCTGTGCACAAACAAGCATCAGCAGAAAAACACGAGTGCATGTGCTCACATCACTTTGAAGGTGTTCTCCTTCCTCCTGTAGAGGGAGTTCTGTCTGCACACTGCTCCAGCCATGTTGATCGGAGGCCACCTGGAGGTCCTCTGTGGAAACACCACACACACACACACACACAGACACACACGCGCACAGACACACAGACACACAGACACACACACACACACACACACACACACACACACACACACACAGACACACAGACACACACAGACACACACAGACACACACACACACTGTATCTGCCTCTGATCCCGCTCACTAGGTTGGATGTTCTGTCAGTTTGCCCCACCTCTGCAGCGGCTGCTCTGTCTTTAAACAGGCTGAACGTTTCTCCCTCCAGAACAGCGAAAACCTCCTCCCAGCGCTCCGGACCCTGCACCCGTCCCAGACAACCACGGAGACCACAGAGCTGTGTCAGTCTTATTTCCATCTGTCACTAGTGGACACCGAAACGTGCAGTACTCTGTGTCTACGTCACCTTGCTTCCTCCGTGTTTCAGCTTGATCTCCAGCACCCCCTCCATCCTGACTCCTGTTACCTGCAGCGGGTTAACACACAGTCAGAACAGGTCCACAGTGCTACCAGCTGTGAGCATCAGAACCTCTTTACCTCAGGTGCAGACTGTTCATCTGGTACATCTTCCATCGCGTGCCGTCGCTGCGGAGAAGAAGGAGCAGTAAGATCAGGATCAGAATGGTCTAGAGCAGGTGGAGGCTCGGGTGGTGTAAGCCGTTCAGCAGCAGGTGGAGGCTCGGGTGGAGTTTCCAGTCGTTTTGTCCTCAGAAGGGTTGGTGCTTCTAAAGACCGCGTCTCTATGACAGGTGGAGGTGGAGGTGGTTCAGTGGGAGCAACAATCCGTCTGATTGGTGGAGGAGAGTCAGGTGGTGTAGATGGTTGCCCAGGTTGTTTTTGGGGCCACTCTAGAGAAGAGGTTCTGGGTTTTGGAGGCAGTGGAGGTTTGGATCTGGGGCGGCGGGTCTCTTCAGGAGTGTCCTTAGACAGAGAGGAGACAGAGGAGGAGGGGGGGGAGGGGCAGGAGGAGGAGGAGGGGGGAAGTGTGGGCGAAGTGGGCGGAGACAACTGAGGACGTTTTGGAGAAAAAGAGTCTCTGTGGGCCACATCAGCAGCTGAGGCTCTGATGTGACTTCTGCTGGCACCAGACTTAGAAAGTGGTTCAGGGCGGAGACCAACAGAGCTGCAGGGACTAGTCTCCACCAGAGGACAGCCTGTCTTCTTGTCTGGCACAGACGGTTTCATTGTTCCGTCGACCTGCCTGCTGACGGGACGTACGACGTCTCTGGGATCCACAGACCTTCTTAGGGAGGAAACCTGAGCTGGAGGTCTTCTGTCCCGAAGGTCTTTGTCCTCCGTTCCTTGAGGACAGAGTCTGTCCTCTCTCTGGTTAACAGAGTACAGTCATCAGTGAGTAACGATGGTAACGACCAGTAAAAACACTGAGCTCCTGTGTCTCTGTGACCCAACAAACCTGGGTCTTCTTCTTCTGTAGTGCAGTGAAGCGGTCGCTCTGCACCTGGATCATGGCCTCCAGGTCCTCCTGCCTCTTCAGCAGCTCCATGACGTCAGACACAGAGTCCTGGGCGAGCCAGAGAATAAAAAAAAACATGCATCACCCCGAGGATCAGTGCTGCTGTTCAGTCAAAATGTTCCTGCTCAGATACGTTGCTCCACGTGGAAATAATCGGACCTACCCCGTAATCGTCCGCTGTCAGAGTGTTTTCATAGGAGCTCAGCCAGCGCTCTGCCTGGTCCAGCTCCTTCTGCAGGAGCATAATCTCCAGCTCCTCCTCATACAGCAGCCTGGTTTCCTCCCACACCTTCTCCACCTGCATCTCCAATCCGTCCAGCTCACGAACACGCTCCTCCACCTGCACAGACGGAGGAAGTCGGGTAGCTGTAGAAGTACTCGTTCACTTCACACGCTTAGATTTTGTGGCTCCGTTACCTCCTGGGACAGGACGTCTCCGTCCCCTGTCAGACGTCTCCCTTCGTCCTTCACAGCCTGTGATTTGCTGAGCTGTCTGTCCACCTGGACACGGTACTCGTTGTGCTTTTTAATGAGCTGCTCCAGGTTGGCTCCGCCCACGTTCTGCTCCCCACGCACCAGAGACAGAATCTCCTTCAGCCAGGACCTGCACACACGTGGTGCTTTATCATGTGGTAGAGAATTCATTTCATCTTCGTTATCAAATGTGTGTGGAAATAAAAACCTGAACATGAACGCGCTGTAGTAAAAACACCTACAGGAGTTCAGTAATGTGGGACAAATATTTCTGCACGTCTTCGGCCCGGCTCAGTTTGCTGCGCCGTTGGGAGGCCTTGACTTGGATGCTGGACCAGCAGGACTCCAGCTCCTCCAGCCTTCGAGACACAGAGGATCTGGCCTGAGGCCGTCGCTGAATGAGGGCGCGCGCCTCCTCTCTGCGCCTCCTCACCTCCTCACAGATCACGCCCAGGTCCCTCTGATGGGAGACACCAGCAGTGAGACAGTGTGTTCAGTTATCCGCAGGTTACTTTGATGTCTGACACTTTATTATGTGGGATAATCTGTCCGTCTCCTGCCTCCAGAGCCTCGTGTTGTCTCAGCAGAGTCTGGATGGACTGCAGGTCGTGCTGCTGCTCCTCCGAGTCCAGCACAGCCTCCTTCTCAGCCATCCAGCCTTTCAGTTCGTCTACGTCATGATTGAATTGGTGAATCTCCTTCGCAGACTGCAGACACTGTGAGAGACGGACCGTTATAGTTAGGGACTTTACACCCAGACCTCCTCAGTCCACAGGTCAGCGCTGTACCTGCTCTCTGGTGCTGATGCTGCTGTCGAGCTCGTCCCACAGACTGCTCAGAGCATCGTCTCTCCTCCGGGCCTGACTGCACCGCTGCAGCCCCCGACCGAGCTGCTGTACTGAGGTGAGCCGGCTCCCCCCCAGACCGGACACCTCCGACACCAGAACCTCCAGCTTCTTCTGAAGGACCTGAAGACGAAGACAAAGGAAAAGTTTAGATAAATCACCACTGCTCTCTGCTGAACTTTAACTGAAACTTCAAAGTCACCTCTACGTCCTCCAGGTCTTGTCCACAGTCCTGAGACTCTGCCTCCGCCTTCTTGGAGGTCAGCCACGCTTGTAGTTCTTCAGCTTCTCTCTCAAACACATAGAGTCGCAGTTGGTCTTCCAGAGCGGCTCGACGGGAGACAGAAAGTTTGAGAAGAGTGTCGAAGTGTAGGAGAACAGGTGGGAGAGCCTCGCCGACCAGGTGGCTGGAGGACAGAGGGACACGAGACCCACTGTTTAAACATTATTTGTTTACTGGTCTTTATGGTGATGACCACACTTTACCTGTGGGGATGTCCAAGGTGCTGCAGTAACTCTCCGCCCTCCTGCAGCTTCTCCACCGTCCTCCTCTGGTTCTCCAACTCCACGTCCACAGAGTCCAGCTTCCTGAGCAGAGCCTCAGTCGCCTCCTCGCTCCTCCCACAGTCCTGAGACTGTAAACCTGCCCGCTGCTCCTCCATCCACAGCTCCAGGTCTGACACCTGAACACGAACATGGGACAGATTGAACCTACGGAGCATCTGTTCCTAATCTCAAACCTAAAACCAACTCAGTAGAAACTTCGTTTATGATTTGACGTGGTCCAGTTTCACACTCACCTCAGCTAGGAAGGTGTGGATGCTGAGCGCCTCCTGCAGGCGTCTCCCCTTCTTCTCTGCCTCCATCAATAGCTCCTCGTGTAGGTTCTTTAGCTCCTGCAGACGCTCACTGATATCATGAGATGCAAAGTGACGACCTCTCACCTGAGAGGGACAGCACGGCGTAGTTACTCGTTTGGTAAACTCTGTTCTCTGATAACACGAGTGGAGCGTGAAGCTTTGAAGCCTCAGCCTAAGTCTGAACAGCGACCTCTGGCAGTCAGAGCAGCGGGAGTGAAGCAGCAGTCACTGCTTCAGTCTCACGTCACCAGTAAAGTCTGTGTTTGTTTCATTCTGACGATCATTTTTTAAATAAGGAGGAACAGTATGATTACAGACTTCATGTGCAAACACGCTGCAGATTCATTTTATGAAACACGCTTGTGATTGAAAACTGTTTTATATTTCATCCCTTTAAATGATAATGATAGATCTTCCACGGCTGTCAAACAGACCAGCGCTCTGTGAAGCACTGATGACGTTCAGCGCTTCAAACGTCAACGGTCACGGGACAGCAGTGTTTTTGATACTGGTGAGCTACTGTGGGCCCAGCTCGTCTGGTGACGCGCTTGTGTTAACAGGTGATGGTGTTAGCTTGGGCAGCTAACTGTCGTGCTAGCTGTGCTTGTGGTGACTGAAACACATCAGTGCTGGCGTCCAGTGACGAGAAGAGCAGGCTGCGTCACCTCCCTTTATAGGAGGTGACGAGTGTCGACGGCTGGAAAAATGAAACGGAGGCTTCTGATACACCGTGAGTTAGTGCACGGCAGTGTTTGCTCCTCACCAGACTGTGTCCTGCCTCCTGAACTGCCTGGACCAATGGGGTGCGACCTGAGATCTCCAGCGCAACAGCCTGGAAAAATAATTTCATTTAGTTCAACATCCAGCAACTTCTGTAATGTGGGGACTTTCTACATAGTTTGGTTTCCGGATGATCAACGCAACGAGCAGACGTCAGTTACCTGGTGTTTGTGCAGCAGCTGCTGGGTGCTGCTCAGGGAGCTCCCCCAGTCTGTAGCAGCGATGGAGGGAAGTCTGTCGCTCAGCCAGGCCACCTCCTCATCCAGGTCTCTGTAGAACTGGAACAGAACCTGCCAGGCCTCCAGAGTGTCCCTGCGGCTCTGCATAGGCTCGGACAGACTGTTGTACCTGACGTTAACACGCGCTGATATTAGTACGTCTGAGAACAACTGCTGAACGTTTTTTATGAGGAGATCCAACATCAGTGTTAAAATTGTTGTTTTACCTTGCTTACATGTTTCGGCTACAGCTGTAGCCTTCATCTGAGCGTGATCGGATT
>JAUMHF010000014.1:561378-581792 GCA_032359275.1 Microctenopoma steveboyesi | reverse complement strand
TAATGTTTATCAGTAAATTACAGAAAATAATGAACTTTATCACAATATGCTAATTTTTTGAGAAGGACCTGTACAAAGTTACTGATGTTTTCCTCCCGTTTATCATCGTTTCTCCTCACACATGATACCAGCAACGTTCAGAAAATTTCATGACGACTGTGAGGTTGTGTGACTGAGTGCAGGAGAACAGCACGACAGACTGACTGTAGGTACCCGAGCTGCTGCAGTGTGTCTCTGACCACTGAGCTCTGTGGATGTTTGCTGCGGATCAGTCGAGCAGCCACGTCGCTGCAGCTCTGCAGTCTCTCCTCTCCAACCTCCAGCTGCCTCACGAAACCTTCAAACTTCCCACGAAGCAACTGAAACATGCACAAACACCAAAACCTTTCACCCGACAGTGACCTCGAGCATGAGCTTTACATTAGGTCAATGAACATTTTTAAGACCAGCAGACTGGTCCTTTAACCAGCTGGGAAGTAACCTGGACATGTTGGTAGTCGTTGCCCAGGTCCTGGGATTCTGCCACCTGTCTCTCCCGGTTCATCCAGTCCTCCAGCTCTGAAGACTCTCGTATGAACTCGTGGAGATGGAGAACTTCTCTTAACCTCTGTGCCCTGATACAAGACATGGAGCAGTCACACACAGCAGACCCAGATTATCCAGCTGTGTCAAACCCCGAGACTGACCTGAGAGCAGCCTGGTGCTGTAGCTGCTGGTTCAGGCTGCTGAGGCGGCTGTGCGGCCTGCTGAGCTCCTCCAGACTCCAGTTCTGAACCGCCTGCTCCACCTGGTCTCCCAGTTCCTCCACTTCCAGCTGCAGCACCTCCAGCTGTCCCTCCAACACCTGCAGAAGCATAAGGCCTCTGGATTTAATAAAACGTCAGATACGTAAAGGAGAATATGACGATTTGAACTCCGACGCATGGATTTACTGCACGGTGATGTTCACGTTACTGCATGTTACTGTCAAACAGAGCGTGCTGGAGATTCCTGGAGAACAAACCAAAGTCCTGCCTTCTCAAAGCGTGTGTTGTACCTGGTGTTTGGAGACAAGTCTTCGTGTGGCCATTTGGTCTTTGCCGTAGTCGTCACTGTTCACCAAACTGAGCATCTCAGTCAGCCTGGACTCCAGCTCGGAGCAGTCCAACAGCAGCTGGTCACATTGAGTCGGAGCAAATTAAATCAGGACACACACACACACACACACACACACACACACACACTTTGACACTACTGTAAATACCTGCTCTCGAGTGATGGCCTTGCTCAGGTGAGCTGCTCTCCTGTTGCAGGCCTCCCTGAGCTCCGCCCACTTTGCACTAAGATTGCTGCATCTGCAAAAAGCAATTTATAAAAAACATAAATTCTCAATTTTAACGTGAGAGAGCTCCCAACATCCCCGTTACACAGAGTAGGACCAGCACCTCTCCAGAACCTCTTCTGCTTCTGGTTTGGTGGATCTGGCCAGGCTCCGCCCCTTCTCTAGGATGTGGTTCAGGTGTTTCTCGTGGGCGTTTACTTCCGCCTGCAGCTCCTGCACAAACACACAGGTCCCACGTTTCTAATAGTTTTACTATGAAGTAATACTTCAGCTACTGATCCGTGACCCAGTTGGTACCTTGTGTGTGTGCATGAGGCTGATGGCTCCAGCCAGAGACTTGTCATGACCTGTGGATCCAGATGTGGGAACATGCTCAGAGATCCAGCTCAGCTCCAGATCCACATCATGATAAAACCCAAACAGCTTCACAGACGCCTCCAGCTGAGCTCGACGATGGTCCAGAGGATCCTGCAGGGACTTGAACCTGCAGCACAGAGTTGATAAAATCAGCATCCTCGAGCTGTTGCTCCTTCATAAAACGTTCCCAGCTCTTTGTTTCATCATTACAACACTGATCAAATGTTGGTTTCACTAGGTGTCCTACCACTTTTCCTATGAGCAAGGCATTTATACACTGCCAGTGTGTTTACAGCTGTAAACATATTCTGAAACCATAATGTCTGCGATCATTCTAGACGTGTCGTTCACAGTCCGCTTACAGGTTCAGGTAAGTGTCCGTCTCCTGGAGGATCCTTTGAGAGTCAAAGTGGTTGGAGGCGAGGTGTTTGGCCCTGCTGATGATGGAGCCGATCTTCTCTGCGAGCTCCTTCGCCTCCTGCTCCAGCTTATGGTGCTCCTTCACACACAGACAGAGCAGTTACTGACTGCTAACAGACTCGGTCCTCATGCACACTCAGTGACCTCACCTTCAGCAGCTGTCGACTGGAGCGCAGGTCGCGACCTTTGGCAGCATTGTTCAGCATCCACTGGATGGACTGGATCTTCAGCTCGGCATCCTGACACACAAACATCAGGGATTCATAAATGTACCGCTGCGATCCTCCGTTTGAAACAACGAGCAGCAGGATGAAGCCTGTTCATTACCTGCAGCAGCTCCATCAGCTGTTCCTGCTGTCCCGCCTGTCTCAGTTTGTCTCCTCTGTCAGCCATCTTGTCCTGTAGTCTCCTCCACTGGCTGCTGAGCTGAGCCGACTTCCTTCTAAGGCTCTGACTGTTGTAGTGCTCTTCAGCAAGCATCTCCTGCCCGAGCTGGACAGAGCGGCGGTTTTTATGCTGCCGACACGCACGATGTAAACGCAGTATGTGCGCTGGAAGCCAGAGAGCAGCCGCTTACCTGAACCAGTCTGTCCAGCCAGACCTGGTTGGCCTGCATCTCCTTCTCAGCCGCCTCGTGTCTCTTAAGCTTTGGGAGGATGTTGGTGGGGTCGCGGTACGACTCGTCCTCAGCCACTTTAAACTTCTCCTCCACCCACAGCAGCAGCTCGTCTGCATCCCGCTGAAACTCCTGCAACACAAAGCATTCAGAGAAGTATTGCATTCTGCAAACCAACGAGCACGTTACGTAAACGTGTCCGTCACTAAAGATGAAGATATCATTATACCTGGTATTTCCTGGAGGACAGAAGCAGATTCCTCCTCTGCCTGCTGTTCTCTTTCAGCCTCTTGTTGGACTTTTGAACGCGCCTGCTTCTCTCTTTAATTCTGGAATATGAACACACACACGCGACCTGAAATAAAGTGTATCACTCTCTTATTTGTTTACATGGTTAGTGTTTGAAACACGAGCACGAGCTCCAACCCAGATCTTTATGTCTTTCTTGCTCTGACAGTTTATATGGCCTCAGTGGAAACAAAGACCGAGTCACGACTCTTAAATGTCCGTCAGACTTCGTCATCTGCGCTCTCTTACCGTCTGACAGCGTAGTGCTTCCGGTCAATCAGCTCCTGGCTGCGCTCCAGGAAATGGTCGACTCGTTGGTCTAAAGCCTTCAGGAGACCCTCCAGCTCCTCCTGCTGACCCAGCAGACTGTGCACACTGTCCACAGAGTCCTGCACCAATAAACAAGAGCTTTAAACTCCAGCGTCTGTAGCATATCGTCTGTGTCATCGTTTCCCTTTAAAGGAGCTGAAGAACAAACTCACTCCAACATCTTGGACCTTCAGTCGGGCTTCATGCCCGGAGAGCGCCGCCTCTATCCGATCTCCCTCCTGATTCAGCCTCTGGAGCTCCGCCTCCTGCTCCAAACGGTGCTTCCTACTGGTCCACAACGTGTCCAGCTGGGACCGGTCTGCACTGAGATTGTCCAGAATTTGTTGGATGTCAACTCCACCCATTTTCCTATTGGAGGATCCCTGCAGAAGAGACTTCCCCAACTTCTCCATCTCCTGCAACCTGAGACGCACAAATAAAGGCAACAAACCGCTGATGATTCATTTTACTAATAAGATCACAATGTGTAAAGTAAACTACTGCGACTTTACCTGTGTCTCTGCTGCTCCATCTCCAGCCAGAGATCCTGATGCTGCTCCAGCAGTGCAACAGCTGAAGCCACGTCAGCAGCTGCCTCCTCCTGCAGAAGGCGCTCCTGCACCGAGCCTGCCCACCGCTGTAGCTCTTTAGCCTGCTGCTGAAAACTGTGCAGTGTGCGAGCCTCCTCCAGGAGGTGCTGTCTGTCTGCAGCCTGACGTTTCACCTGGGAGAGGAGGTGAGAGAAAACAGGACGTGAGCTAGAACTTCTTTTAATGTGCACAATACGCTGAAACTACTAAAAACTCTCAGTCTTTTCTAGATTTTATGGGCGTTCCTCTGTGCAGCACTTCCACCTCTAATAAAACTTTAGCCTCATAAACAGTTTTCCTCCTGAGGTTCAATCTCCAGACCTGATCCCCACTGAAAACCTCTGGAATGTGTTCAGGAGGAAGACAGAAGGTCACAGGCCGTCAGACAAAGTCACACAACCCAGATACAAACACTTCCTGAGTGAAAACCTGACTCGGATTTACGGTCTGAGTCACACATTGACGGACACACATCAGTCATATAAACTAACTCAGACCTGTTTCAGCAGAGCCTCAAGAGCTCGTACTTCCTCCATGACAGCTGCAGACTCCGCTGGACTGCAGTCCTGCTTCCTGTAACACAAAGACAATCATGGCCTGTTACATGAGTTATCTCCGTCCGCACAGAGCAAACGAGTCTGCATAGAAACATTTCCTGTGTGTGCTTTTGGTTTTACAACAAAAACTAAAGTCTCGTAAAACTCAAAGCTAAAATTACTGGGTTACAGAGTTTCATCAAATCTCTGACAGTGCTGCCGTTCAAATCAGTGGAGTTTATCAGAGCCCATACATCTTGGCAACACTCTTCAGGTAGGCGATCTTGGCCTCCAGGGTCTGGATGTCTCTGAGAGCTCGAGTCTGGTTCCTGTCTTCAGCCTGCAGGGTGAAGGAGCTGCAGCCCACGTCCACGGAGTCAAGCTGGGACAGCTGACCCTGCAGCTGTGTTTTAGCCTCCGCACAGCTCTGCAGGAAGGACTGAACGTCTGCTGTACTCAGCAGCTCGTGACCTTTCTCATCCTTCAGCTGCTGGATCTGATCCCACCTGAGGACACAAAACCAGACTCCGTGAAGGTCATGAACTCTCGATCCTGTTTCCAACGAGGCGGTGAGATCACGGTGTTCCGCTCTACCTGCTGGAAACCCTCCTCCGTCTGGTCTGGATCTCTCTTTGTTTACTGTGTCCACTCTTCACTAGCTCCTCCGCCATTTTATTAATGTCATCCAACTGTCCACGACCACCTGCCAGCTCAGTCAAAAAGTTCTAAGAGAGGAAGTCAATGCAAGTACATGGCCTGCAGTGAGAGCCGCACAGTTGGACCGTATGAATCCCCACAATTTTTGAGGTTTGATGCTGGTCTTTACCTCATATTTGGCTTGAACCACTCCCAGGTTGTCTTCATCTGTGCTGAAGGTGTTCAGGACGTTCTCTTTGTCCTCCATCCATGACTCAAACTCCTGGCAGCTGTTGTAGAATCGGTACAGACGCAGAGTTTCCTCCAGACTTTTCATCTTCAGCTGGAAACAAAACAAATCTGAGAGGACGACCCAAGGATTTTTTTTATTAAGCTCTAATTTCCTATTCTCCATTATAACCATCAGACTCTCCGTTGCTGCTCCTTGCTCACCTTCACCAGCTTGTACAGTGAGCTGTAATCCTGGTCCAGTTGGGCCTGTGTACTCTCCACAGTGTCTCTCTGGTAGTGCGGGTCCGGCAGCAGTGCGGTGTGAATCTCAGTCGTGCTGCGACGCATCGAGCGGCTGCGCCTGGGACGACTCAGGTTCTTGCTCTGACTTTCTGGCAGACCATTGGTGGACACGGGCGAGGTGGGGGCAGGACTCTGAACCTGTGAGGTTGAGTTAATAATGTTTACCAGCTGGAGCAGGACCTTATAAGCGACCGAATTAAAAGGAGAAGGGGATCATACAGCGGGCGGCAGCAGCTTCAGGTAGGTTTTGGGGATGAGCTGTTCGTTTCCTCTGCTGTCTCTGGCTAGAACTCGGTCTCCATCCGGCTCCACACCGCGAATACCAACGATGTCATTACGATCCCAAAGAAACTGTCCTGAAAGATCCATTGAAAACAACTGTTTAACAGCACATGGCCACTGTACATTTATTAAGGTGCAAATAAATACTGAAACTGATTTTGCTGTTTGACGTGTGAAGATCAAAAAAGTCCCAGGAACTCTTTATTTACTGATGTTTGTGGAACCACTGGTGTTTTTAGCCCCTATGCTTTTTATCCTGATCTTGAATATTACTGTTTGTGTTCGTCTGTTTTTCCTAAGGACCTATTTGTGTCCTAATAAATTATTAAATTAACTTATCATATCCTTATTTGCGGCCGCAGCACTGAGCAGATGTGCAGTACCTCTGCTGTATCTGAAGCGGACCTTTGCCTTGGTCTCTGGACTCACGGAGCCCCTCCCACCCTTTGCCCCAGACCCCTCCTCCTCTCCAGACGAGTCACTGTATTGGATCATTTTAGAGTTCTGGGGCTCCACCTGCACACGTAAAGCATAAATCAGCAAAACAAACTATGAGGAGTAACTAAAAGCAGGCTTGAGGTAAGGTTTGGTGTTAACGAGTCTACTCACGGTGAGAGCCGCCAGCTGCGCCGCCCTCTTCGCCTGCTCAGACAGTCTCTTTATCTCGGAGGAGTAGGCCGCCATCTCCTTCTCCAGCCGCTGGTGTCGCTGCAGCAGAGCTGCCGTGCTGGACTCATCCTTCCCATGATCCTCGCTGGTCAGCAGCGGTTTCCTGTCACCAAGCCACGAGTTTGCTTCGGTCACGTCTAAGAAATACTGTAGAAGAAAAGTAGTTCACTCAGTAAATAAAAGACGGAAACAAAATGAATAAGGGAAACGATTTAATGGCAGCTTCACCTGCTTGATGGTGGCAGCGGCCTGCAGTCTGTCCAGGCGTCCCGTCACCTCTATGCTCAGTTGGCTCCATTGCTTCTTTAAAGTCCTCATCCACTTCTGGACAGCTCTGTGGCCGACCTGATTCTGTTTGGATTGCAGGTCCTGACCTCGACCCAGAACACCCTGGTACACAGGCTCCTGGGCCTGGAGCTCTGCCTCCAGCACCTACAGGAATAGGAGTTTCCATCAATCATTCCCCCTTATGTGAAATTGTTAAAAATAGTTGTTTCATTTCATTTGTTTTTCACCTTGTGCTTTTGTTGGGCCAGCTGAACGTGGCTGAGGTCTCTTCCAAGGCCGGCGCTCTGCAGCCTCAACCAGCGCTCATACAGCCAGGCCTCAAGCTCCTCGCAGTCATAGAAGAACTCAAACAACCGCAACTGAGCCTCCAACTGCCTCCTCCTGAGAGACGAGGAGGAAGAGGCAAAGGAAAGAGAATCAGACGGAGAGAAGAGGAGGGAACGAGGGAAATCCAGGTGTCACATCCTAAAATGATCGAAATCAGGAAGGTAAAAGGTAAAAAGTTGAAAACCTGCTGCTGCTGAGGGACACCAGAGATGTATACAGAGTGTCAAGAGCTCTCACTCTGCTCTGAATCTGCTGACCATCACTGACTCTCCCCTGAAAAGGGAGATAAGGGCAGATTAGTGCACCACTCACCCACGACCGCCGTCTGAAATAATGTGGACACTGTTCACTACCTTCAGTGCTGTGCTGCTAATAACAGCAATAGTTTCACCGTGAGCCGAGATCTGCGCCTCGAGGAGATCCTGCCTCTGAAGGAGAGACTCCACCTCCGTCAGCTGCCTCCCGAGTTCAGAGGAACTAGCCTGAGACTGAAAACAGATGAAGGGTTAAAGGACGGGGGACACCTGAAGACACAACTTATTAAACCAGTTCAAACTGGATCCCAGCTACGTCACTATTATAACAGCAAAATACGATAAGAAAACTAAAGCCGTCAAAATGTCACTTGGTTTGTGGAGTCGACATGAACAGTCTTTGCACAAACCTCAGTATGTCTCCTCTTTAACAAGTATATTATTTGGCTGTGACTTTAGAAAAAGCTTCCAAACGAAGTAATCCTCATCAAACTGGATTTGAATGTCAGACATTGATCCTTAAATGTGCTGGTTCTGTGAAAGGTGTAAACTCACCTGCAGCTCTTTCAGCTCCTGGGAAACGAGCTCGATGTCTCGAAGGACACTGAGCGTTCCAGCTGTGTTTTCCAGCAGCGCCCTCTGCTCTTTGAGCTGCTGTAGTAGATCCTTCCACCGATCACTTATGTTCTCTTCCCTTAAAAACACACACATGCAGAGTTTATTATGTTGATCTCATTAACTGAGGGTGACGTATCAGAAATATTAGTAGAAATTAGAAAACAGAGTCAGAGATGGGCAGGAGGCAACAGTTCTTTCACCTCTTACTGATCTGGATCTTGCTGTGATAATTTCCCCGCTCGATGCTTTTGGCCATGTCTCTCAGGGCTGCGAAGCGTGGCTCTCGCGCCAGAACATCAGTGGCGAGGGCCTCAAGACGGCGTCTAGCTGCCTGAGCCTCCTCCATGGTGGACAGGCCTCTGAAGTCCTGTCTCCGGATCAGACGCAGCGTGTCCTCTAGATATCCCTCTCGTAGGGCTGCCTGAGAAACCGCAGCAAACGCACCGTTACGTGTCAAATCAAACTGCAGGTGTGAAAAGAACAGAGGTGATTTCATCACGTCTGCGGAACAAAGGTTTGTACCTTCCTCCCAAACTTCTGTGCGACCTGCTCGAGGCTCTCCAGGCGGAGCAGCACCTCCTGCAGAGCTCGTTCCCGCTCATGCTCAGCTTTCTCCAGCAGAACCCAACTTTTCTCTACATCACTCAGGGTTTTACCTGCACACACACACACACACACAAAAATCACTTATTAATATGTAAAAACTAAAGTGTTTCATATCCTGACGTTTAGTTTATTTTTCTCTGCATGTGAGCAGATCTCCAAATAATAATAATAATAATCAATACTTTGGTTGTTTGGACAGCTGCTAGACCTGTGTCAGCGTTACTACGGGACGTGTGGCTTCGGGGGCACTGAGAATGACGACTGTCGTGATGGTTCTGTGTGTGATTGTGTCACATACCCTCTGGAGGATTATACGCCCACTGGTTATTGGCTGCCAGCTGTGTCTTCAGACTGAACAGATGAGCTTCAATCGCACCGCGCTCCTGAAGAGGGAAGGAAAGAGAAAGATGCTGAGAAGTTGAAGCAGGTGAAAACACTACTCATGAGGCTTTCACAGCGGCAGAAGAAGCTTTCTGTGTTATACCCATAAAAAGTGCATCACCCTGTTATCGTGTGTAGAAAATGTCACAGACTCTGCTGCAGTGTTCCACTGCAGACGTGCAGACCCACCTGATATTTGGGAGGTTTCTCCACGGTTCTGTAGGTCTTGAACGCGGCCATTAGTGTCTGCATCTCCCTCAGAGAGTTGGGGAATTTCCTATCATTCAGCTGCACCACCTTTAATCAGTCACACAGTCGCTTACTTTCTCGGAATCCTTGGTTTTTATGTAGGTTCAAACTACCAGTTGGTTTGTTTTTTTTACCTTGGTTCTGATCCAGTGAAGAAGATCTGAGACCATCCTCTCATACTGGACTTTCATGGCATCCAGCTCCATCAGCATGCCGACAATCTAAGGAAACAGCTGCATTATTCTGCAGCCTCTACACTTATTTAAAACCAAGCATTTAGTAAAAACGAGGGATTGGTGTGGTCAAGGTGGAAATCATCTTACGACTTCTTCCTTTTAAAAGAACTGATACAAACCTGGGATCTGGTGGGCCACTCTCTCCTGTATTCCCTCTTCACCCACTGAACACTGAGACTTCCTCCTACTGACATTCTGTCAACTCTGTACATACGTCTTCAACACGCCGTCAAGCTAAACCTCTGGATTTCATCTGGAAACACATCAGCCTAGCAGCTTTAAAAAGGTGTGTTTTACCTCCAGTACAGTTAACAGGTGCGAACCATCGCATGGCCATATTAAACTCAGTGGACCTGGACGTCCCTGGTTTCCCAGGCACAGAAACGTGAATAGCAGACACAGCTCGAGGTAGCTTTCACAAAAACCGTGTCTGCACCTTTACTTCTGAGCCAATAAGAAACTCTCTGAGCTTACCGTCCAGGTATGACAAAGCAGCCTAACCTTACTAAAGTATGAGCTAAAGTCCAGATCAGATCCTCAGCTGTCTGAATGTTTCTCCTGCTGCGGCATCTCAGTGTGTCTGATCTAAGATAATTAGCTTAGCGCCTGTAGCTCCACCCACAGTGAACTACACTTGACAGCCTGCACAGCCACCCCACAAACACCTACCTCCAGTCTCCCACAGACACTACAAATACCATGTGGAATATGACATATTTATGCAAATAGAATTTGTATGTTCTATGAAAGTAACGTGTTGCTGAATAAATATTATTTTGACTGCCTGTCAGTCCTGAATCTAATCCAGTGGTAATCTACAACAACAGGCAGGAAGTCACATAGATTAGACGACGTCACAATGTAGGGATTTACCAAGAGATGGACAGCAAGCAGTCAGTGGACAGAGAGGACACGCTGAACACCATCGCTGCAGTACCAAGAGCAGCCAGCAGAGGACAGAGCACTTCACAGTTCGATCATGTTAGAGCTGGTAAAGTCCCAGTCCTCACACTGAGACCTTAGGGTTATGATCACACAACTGTGATCGTGCTTAGACACGTATTATCACTTTAAGTATTGATCTGGACTAATCGAGTCACCGCTGCCCTGTTAGAGTACTAATCCTTTGTTACTGTGTGTGAGAGGTGCATCACACCTTAGCAAGTCTCTTCTGAATGGTCTGTCCATGCTTCATCTTGGAGAAGTAGTGGTAGTACAGTGACACATAGGTCATGATGGACTTCTCATCTGGATGAGGGACCACTATGTCCTCCACTTCCAGCAGCTGCATGATCCCAAACTGCCGCTCTGCCAGAGAGAAGGCGTGCTCGAGGTTACGGCGGGGGTCGTCGCCATGAAGGCGCCGGTAGTCAAACAGGTCAGGCCTGGGGTGAAGAGACAGAGGATGGAGGAGACTGATGGAGGGAGGGAGTGTGTGTGTGTGTGTGTGTGTGTGTGTGCGTGCTACCTGTGGGCATGGATGAGGGCGTTAAAGGCGAGTCCATCCCTCCAACTGGAGGAGAAATCCTGCACATTCACACCGTCGTAGCCAGATGTTTTTCTCTGACACCAGATAAGCAGAGCTTCCTTCGCCGAGCGATGAGCCACACTGCCTCCACCTGCTGCCTAAAGGGGACAAGATGAAAGGGTCAAAAAATAAGATGAGGCAAGAGAAAGAGTATCAGAGGAAGAGGAAGAGGAAGAGGAGGAGACGACTGGAAAAAGGATTAAATGATCTACTAGGAAGGAAAGACAAAGGAGGAGACGTGTAAAGGATCGGAAAAGAAAGGAAAGAGACAAATGGGAAAAAAGAATTAAAGAAAAGAAAGTGAACAGGGTGATGAGAGGAAATTAAAAGAAAAAAGGAAAGGAAAGAAAAGAATAAAGCAACCAGCAAAACACAAATATAAAGTAAGAATGAAGGAAAGTGACAACAACAAGACAACATATATGTACAAGAAGGAGACGTTGAGTATTTCTTCACCTCATCCAGGTTGATGGGACCAATCTGAAACCTGAGGATGATGATCCACAGCAGACCGAGGATCAGTGTCCGGTCCCCGTCCACCACATTCTCTGGACCGATTAGATCCACACGAATCTGAAGGAGAGTAGAGCAGCTGGTGTTAATGTAGAGTTCAGGTGAAAGAGAAGCTGCTGGGGTATTAGCACAGGACCTGCTCACTCACGTGGCACGGTAAACCCCATGAACACACACAGGAGAGTTACCTTTGTTTTCAGGAAGGTAATTGCGATGCTGTTGTTTTCCAGACAGTGGACCCTGAGCTTGCGTTTATTGGGTGAAGGCAGCGTCTCTCTAGAGATCAACTCCAGCAGGCGAATCAGAACGACTCCGGTCTTCAGCTCCGTGTAGACATCCGTCACCTCTACGTTGTCCTGCAGCGACACGTTTAAGACATCTGATGTTTTACTGTGTGAAATCACTGTTTAACAGGTTTGATTCTACATCTCAATAATTCATCCAACCAACCTCTCAAGCATGTTCCAAGTAAAATAAACATGATCTGATGAAAACTTTATTCTGGTTTTTACATAGTGTATGACTCAGCAGCTGGGGGATGATTTCCCAGAGTTATGACTTCAATTAAATTCAATTCATCTGTATTTGTATAGCGCCAGATCATAACAAAAGTCATTTCAGGGCACTTTACAGCAGGTTTAGGACCTGGCAAAAATATAAGTGTATATAAAAACAAAATAATGTAGAAAACCAAACAGTCCCACTGAGCAGCACTAGGTGACAGTGGAGAGGAAAAACTCCCTTTAAGAGGAAGAAACCTCCAGCAGAACCAGGCGGGCGGCCATCTGCCTCGACCGGTTGGGGGTAGTGGACAGAGGAGAGAGAAAAGAACAGCAGGTAACACAGATCACTACAATAACGAGCAGCACCGGCAGGTTGGCAGGACCAGCAACCACGGCTCCAAGGTCGATGACACCTTCCAGGTCTTAAAACTACATTTAGGAAAATCATGCACACATAAAAGGTTTCTGTAGGTATGTTTATTCCAAGTGCCTTTTAGTACAGTTTTGATACTGTTGTTCTAAAAACTAGTCAGGTCCTCTCGTCTCACTGTACACATGTAAACAGCCGAGATGAGAATAAAGTTTACTTTGACTCTGAATAAATGATAAATTACTCTATTCATGTCTAGTGCAGCTGTTTTGCTACTTTTTAATTCCCACAAAACTTCAATATAACAATGTTGTGTGTAAAGTAACTGAGATTTGGGGACAAATTATTTTTGTCCATTAATCATTAAGTGACTGTCCAAAGGGTCCTGAACTAAACTACGCTGTAAAGGCAAAGCAGCGTTCCCAGTCAGACTTGTTCTAATCCTTGTACTAAAGGTTTGGTTGCACTGATGTGTCAGTACGTTTGTTTGACTGCTTCTTCCACCTGTGCACAACCTGAAGTTTCCTCAGCATGCAAAGTTTACAGCTCTGTGACAGGCAGGAAGGTAAACTACATCTCAACCATCCCGAGAAGTGCTTCTTCCACATTAGGTGTGATAGCGAACATCTCTGTCCCCGCTCCAGGACGTCCAGGTTATCTGCAGGTCAGGGACACGCGTCACTTATCATCGCTAACAGAAGAGAAGCTAAGTGTCGGTGCTAACTTTAGACCCAGAAGTGTTTGTTCTAACCCCACATTCAGGCCACTGATATTTCATTAACGTCATACAAAGTGAAACAAACCTTTAACTTAACCTTAATTAGCACACAAGCCACAATAAAGTGGTTAAATCTCACTTAACACTGGTTTAGTTTGTTAGCTTATCTCCGGACCTCAGGGAAGATTAAATTAAGCCTTAATTTGGCCCCAGGCAAATGTTTTACCACTGTAGTTAGATTGGAGACATACATATGATTAAAACATCTTTAAACACGTCACTCACAACTGAACTATTTCTGAAAATCACATTTCACATCTTGGACCTTCTTCCGTTATGTACCTGCTGTAGCACCAGGAAACAGAGATCACCAACGTTAATTAACAAGTGGTTAACTAAACACTTATCATTGTTCTGGTGACAAACCTTGAAGACTCCTGTATCATCGTGTGTAAAAAATCTATTTGAAACAGATGTTAAAACCCAACCTGCCATCCCGGGAGCCGCCATCTTTGTTTGGATTGATTATGTTACAGTCTTTGAAAAGGAGATACGCGTATTAAAACAATGGCTGATTCAGGGGATTTATAAACTACACGAAGATGTACTAAGACAATACAGGAAAAATTTTGCCAGGAAAAACAACCCTCTTTTAAGAGACTATTAACGCCGTAAAAGTTTATTTCCGCTACAAGATATTCAAAGATGGCGCGAAAAACCTTCTTCGCCGCCTGACTGGAGGTCCGCTCAGCAGCAGAGCTGTCGGTGCTGCCACCGGCGGTCGGAAGGTGTATTACACCAACGTTACACGGCCACAATGAGCAGGTAACACGTTAAATAAATGGTTTAAGAGAGACAGGTTTATGTATTTCCTAACAGTAATGGATGGCAGCAGTAAAGCTCATCTGTAATAATGCATCTCTTTAGAGCGCAGAAATACAGAATTACATTCCAAAATATATAACAACCAGTGCAAATATGTGTGTAATCATAGAATTTGAACTTTGCACCCACAACATTTCAGAAATATTATGACCTCAGTACATGATGGGCTAAGCTCCAGCTCCTAAACACGATAAGAAGATAAACGGATGGAAACAGCAACACGGGGGAGGTCAGGGTTGTTCTCTTCCAGCTGCCATCCTGCAGAAACCTCTGAGGAATTTTAGGAGTGAGGATCAGCAGCAGGTCCCAGACAACAGCTGGCATCCAGTTATCAGAAAAATAAAACACATGAGGTCATAGCAGAGCAACGTGAACCAACTGGAATCTGTTAAACCTGCCACAGATCATTTTCAGTAGTTGGGAAAGTACTCAGATACTTCAGTTTATATTATAAATATATTTCTATTATCATAAATACGATGTTAGGGTCATCACTAGGGCGGACAACATTTGAAATATTAGTGTTTAAATGAAGCTATTGCACGTGTTCAGGGGGAAATGTTTCTGAGAAGTTTGTTTTTACTTCCAAGAGTTCCCATTAATCTTTGACAACGGTTCACATTTCTCTGCTGACCCTCCTGCTGGGACCCTCCCTTTCACTGGCAGCCAAACAACAGTTCAAACAACAGTTCAAGCATTTCAAATGCAGCCGAGGCTTAAATGCATCAGCTGGAAGGAGCTTTCTTCTTCTTCTTCTTCTCATTCTTCAGAAGGTTTCAGTGTTTCATAAACTACTAGTGATTACCACCATCAGCTCAGTAACAGGTACAAACTGTTATTCTTCCAGAAACAACTTTTCCCATCTCACCCCGTTCTTGGTGAAGACACTGTTCATCCACTTGGTGAAGGTTTTCTTCTGGACAGCCATCCTCTGCTCCTGCAACTCCCTGACCCGCCCCGCCCCATCCTCCTCTCCCTCCATCCTGACTGGCTGAAAACACACAGAGAACAGAGTAAAGAAACTCAAAATAAGTTGAAAACAAGTAACAAGAGGGTCATTTTTAAAATTCAGGTATAAATATTGGGGAAATTCTGAGTTCTAAAATGAATTTTGACATGTTTGTTAAAGAAGAAGATGATGATGGTGATGATGCATCATATCATGGGATGTGTCAACCTCTTTTTTTCTTTTATGGATTTTTATTCCTGCTTTCAGGAGCAGTCACACCTCAAATAAAAATTCTTTTGCAGTCATAATCCATGCAGTCACCCGCTGTGTCATCTCCCTGTCCTGCTGTGTGTGTGTTTATGGCCCATGACTTTATTGATCTTTGATTCCTTAGGGCTCATTCATTTAGCTCTCATTTCTATTCTGCTTGTTTTATGAAACATGACCAGTGGTAAAATGTGCTGAAGGCTTCCTATGCAAACCCAGTGTTAAACGACATTTTAACCGAGCACAGGGCCTCTAATCAAGTCGTCATACAGCTTCCAGCGCCTCGATGCTCTGGTCCTAACCTACGGTTTTTCCTTTAAATCACTTTACATTTCAGCTCTCACTCTCAGGCAAAGAGTGAAACATTAACAGTAAATCCAACTGCAGCTCTATGCAAAAGAAAGAAACGGAGCGACTGACACACAAATGCTCAGAGAGGAAACTCAGCTGCTTCTCTTACCTCTCCGACTCGTCCTACTGAGCTGTCTTTGTTCATTCAGCTCTGGAATCCCAGGCAGAGTGAGAGATCCAAAGATGTGCTGAAATGAGGGTCGAGCTGGTGACTGACGAGCTGTTCGTTCAGTCTGAACCAAACGTCACCATAAAGTCCTGTTTTCATGTGATGTGTGTGTGTGTGAACTTTGAAGTCATTGGATTTACAGCATGAGCAGGTTCACTTACCTGACACCAGCAGAAATCTACCGGGGTCAAAGTTCACGCTGAGGGGACACACACACACACACAGGCGGATTTCCAGCACTTCAGGGGACAATCGGTTGACTTACTGTCATTTCCTGGAGACTTGTCCAAACCTTAACCACCTAACCTCTGTCTTTGTGTCTGTGTCGTCTCTTTATGCCGTTTGACAAACAAACTTTGTGGTCTTTTTGTTTTTGTGGTTGTTGTTTACTTTAAATCTATTTTATGTGTCTGTCTGAATCATTCCGTGACCATCATGTGACTGAAATGAAGAACGCCGTCAGTCTCTGTGTGAGACACACTTCCTGCTGAGAACACATCACAAATCAAACTGAATTATGGATTCGTGATTTATTATTCTCGGAACGATCATGTGCAAAGCAAAACAAAGGTGGGGAGGAAAAGGCGGAGACCTGAGTGAATACAGTAAAAACAGAGTGAAGCATCTGTGTGTGTGTTTCCTACATGGATTAAGATAAGTGACACACGTCCATTCCTCATCCTGTCAACGCAGCCTGACTGCAGCTCTGCACAGAAACAGGAAGTTATGCAACAGCCGCTGTTTGTCTTTAAAAACACACTAGAGACCGTTTTTAACGGATCTACCTTCTGCAGCCTGACTTCAGCGTTAACTAGCAGGGATTTGACCGCTGCCGTTAGCATCATGCTAGTCCCTGACGTGTGTTCTGGCTCCTTCCAGTCACATTCTGGCTTGGACAGGAGCCCCCCACCCCCACCCACCTACATACAGTGAAGGATGAGAGGAGGAGCAGCATCATCGGTAACAGACGGTTTTATTTAACACATCCAGACAAGGATATAAAATACAGCAAAATCACAAAAATACAAACTTTAACATTGAGTTACATGAAGGTTTGATTTGTCACCTAATGCACAGCCGGACTGAGAGACGCATCTTTACCAAAGGTTCTGTGTGAAATGAGAGACAGAGACGTCTCATGTCTTTCTGCATGTTGTGGGCGCTGAACAGAAGCCACCCGACTGCTGCATCCTCAAGGACAAGCGCCGTCCTGTCATAGGGGCATCACTGAAAAGGCACCAGAAGATCGAAGCTATGAAGCAAGAAGGAGGTCCTGCTGTGAGAACGTCACTGAGGTGAAACCTGAACAAGACACAAACCTATTGACCAAACTTACCATGTCCACAGAGACACAAACCCGCCACAGGGAGGCGCTACACAGCTCAGATGACACAAAGTGAGTGACTACACACAAGATACCTACAAACTCAAACGAGATGGTAACACAGAAAAGAAGACAACGAAACGGAGACAGTGGTACAGAAACGGAGACAGTGGTACAGAAACGGAGACAGTGGTACAGAAACGGAGACAGTAACAAAGAAAATGAGACAGTGGGACAGAAACGGGAAACATCCATGATGTATTTAAAGGGACAGTCCTAGTTTTTTATTTACTGTGGTTTTGAACTGAGTCGCTGTGGGAAATGTTCACGGATCAAACACAAACACATCAAACCGACCAACGCTGCGGTTTCAGAGGAGGCAGGAAGGTCGTCAGTCAGCAGAGGTCAGAGGTCACCGGGCTTCTCTTCTCTGCAGCTCTTCACAATGCGAGGAAACTGAAGTGCATGTCAGGACGAGACGTCCCCGAGGACGAGTTAACGGCGAGCTGCAGCAGCAGACCAGCATGTCGGCCTTTGACCTCTGACCCTGCGTCTGCACTGTAAAGACGCTTTGGTGTCTCAGACACATCCTGCAGCATCTGAACCCATTCACCACATGTTCCAGACTGACCTCCAGCCGTCGTCTGAACCAATCAGCTGTGAGCAGGTGAGAGACCAGACTAATCAGACTGTGTTGTGCAGATGACTGATGAAAACCCAGAACAGACACATGACGTAGCGTCGCTACGTCTCCCGACATCATCCAGGTGAGACTGTGAGTCCAGACGTTGCACACCTGGTGTTTTTCATCTTTTTTATTTGTATTCATTTTATATATTTAATCGACTGATCCGTAGTTTTTTGAGAAGCGAGTTTCATTTAATTTCTGACTGCTGATAAAGACGACCATGAGGAGGAAGAAGACGTGATGAAAAGACGCGAGCGACAGACATGAATACACTTGGTGCTGGAGGACAACACGCAGAGACGCGTTTCTGAATGATGACGCCGCAGTCTCTGTGATGCTGTGATGTTTGCTGGACTTAGTGAAGCTGGATCAAACTTTAACATTTGAATCTTGTCAAGCGTCTGTTGTGTTCCTGTCTCAGTTTGAACATCAGCAGCAGAAAAACTACAGATTTTCTAAGTTTAGCCTCTTTCTGCTCAGTCACTCTCGTTGGTGAGAGCCCTAGTCCTCAGTGTGGTTGTACAGGGCGTCCGCCGTGGGGTTTTTACGGTGGGATGGAGGCACCAGGTGCTCGGGGAGCTCAGTGGGCAGCTCGTAGCCCTCCAGTTTGATCTTGATGAGGTGCTGGGCGAGGGCGAACTCCTCGTCATCCAGCATCCCGTCATGGTCGCAGTCGGCCAGTTTCCAGATCTTCCCCAGCACGGGGTTGGGCAGCCGTGAGTTCATCATCTCCTTCTTGGCGTTGACGCCGGTGATCTTGCCGTTGATGGGCATCAGCGTGTAGAAGATCTCATCATAGCGGTGCTTGTCGCGGCTCACGATCCACTCCTCAGCATCTGCCCCGGCGCTGATGCCCTCACCGTATCCCTGACCGAACGGCCCGTCCTGAGAGCCCTCAAACGCACCGCCTGACACCATGGCCGGAGGCTGCTTGGACTCCTCCTCCCGGATCATGGACATCAGAACCGCGATCTTTGTGGCCAACATCTTATCCACCGACTCGATCAACTTAATCTTCAGCGACGGGAACTTACTGAAGTCGTAGTGCTGCAGCATGTCCTGCAGGGGAGAAGAAACACGATCACGATTATTATCATCATTACAACATCAGACACAAACCGTCTGAATCACACTGAGTAACATTCCACAATAAAAGCACAACACTTCCTTCACATTAAAGTGCATTTATTGTGAAAACAGAGGGAGGAAGTGGTGAGCTTAACATTCAATTCAATTCAGGTCACATTTTAAACTAAAAGAACAAGAGAACAACAGAAAAGTAAAGAATTGGGGAACAGGCCATGGGTCAGGGTATCGCTGCCGGGACTGGGAATTGAACCGCTCCCTCTAGCCATCACGCAGCAGTGAACAAATCAAATAGTTAAGAACTGAGTTTATGAAGAGACTGAGCATAGATGAGGCTCAAACCTCCTGCACTCTGCAGCTGGACACAGTGTCCACTGACGACCTCTGACCTGTGAGCACGACCACCGAGCACGCGTGGAGAGGATCCAGAAACTACACGTGAACTGAGTACGCTCAGTCTCACCGGAGGGACTGAAAAACCAACAATCCAGCAAAAACAAGTGTAGCTGGGAAACACACACCTGCAGCGGAGCATCTCTCTGCAGGCCTGACGGAGCAGCTGCAACAGCAACAGCAACAGCGTGTGTTCAGAGCTTGTTGTTCAGCCAGTAAAGTGTGATGTATCACAATCACATTTGCCTGGACGACACCACAGCACAAACCGGGCAGCGACGTAACCAGACATGTTTAAAACCGCGGTTAAACCCCCCCCCCTCAGTCCAAACATCTACACAGTGCTTGTGATCAAAGTCTCTCCACTAGAAGTAGCTGGGTTACTTACAGCAGTGTACAGACAACTATCCCTGGAAAAATGAAAACTTGAACCAGGTTCTGCTGGTTCTGGTTCATCACAAGCCCATGATCACAGGTGTCTTTCTCTTTGGTTTCTGACTGATACCAGTGATAACGTCCTGCATCTAAAAACGTGTGTGTGTGTGTGTGTGTGTTCAGAGTTACTGAAGAGTAAAGTGAAGTAGGTTTTAAAAACCTCATTAACCACTTTCACTTACTTTCAGCACATTGTCTTTGACTCAAACCACTAATTCCTGTTCCCCAACCACAGCAGCCACAGACACACAGCAGACACAGACACACAGCAGTCACAGACACGCAGCGGTCACAGACACGCAGCAGTCACAGACACACAGCAGTCACAGACACGCAGCAGTCACAGACACGCAGCAGTCACAGACACGCAGCGGTCACAGACACGCAGCGGTCACAGACACGCAGCAGTCACAGACACACAGCGGTCACAGACACACAGCAGTCACAGACACGCAGCGGTCACAGACACACAGCAGTCACAGACACGCAGCAGTCACAGACACACAGCAGTCACAGACACGCAGCGGTCACAGACACGCAGCAGTCACAGACACACAGCAGACACAGACACACAGCGGTCACAGACACGCAGCAGACACGCAGCAGTCACAGACACACAGCAGACACAGACACACAGCAGACACAGACACACAGCAGACACAGACACACAGCAGTCACAGACACGCAGCGGTCACAGACACGCAGCAGTCACAGACAC
>JAUMHF010000014.1:537626-548186 GCA_032359275.1 Microctenopoma steveboyesi | reverse complement strand
GTAGCGCTGACACAGGTCTAGCAGCTGTCCAAACAACAATTTCCCCAAGAGGATCAATAAAGTATTCATTATTATCATTATTATTAACAACGTGAAGTAGATGCAAACTTTTTCAGTAGCTGTGACCTGTCAGGGATGCTCCTGATGTCAGCCTGCCTCTCTGTGTGTGTGTGTCACATTCGGCCTGTTCAGCATCTACAGCAGGAATTCAGCCGTAGCTGAGCGGCTCTAAGCGTTTCCAGATGGAGGGAACACCCCGAAGCCTCTTCCTGTCCAGCTGAGGTCTTTAACTAATGCTGTCATCCAGGCCGACTCAATGCGAGTGTAACCGAGACACAGTCCAGCAGGGAAAACAACATCTTACTCTGTTGTGTCTGACACAGCGAAATGCGCAGCATGACCAGCTGACGATGTCAAACTGAATCCAAATCACAGACATCATACTCAGCTGAAAAGTTCACTTCCAAACAACTAACATGTTTTTATGTAACGGAAATCGTGCGTAAGGAATGTAACTTTCAGGAGGCAGGGTTGGAAAAACCGCTCTGAACACCTCCTCTCAGCTCCTGTAAAGCAGAACAAGTCTACTCCACCAACTACTTTATCGCGCCTCAGATCCATTCCTCGGGCTGGTTTTTCCTCACAGGGACTTCCTTTGGATTCTGACCATCGCAGGGTGAGTGAAAACCACCTATAACTGCTCAGCAAAAGCAAATCAGAACCTTAAACACGTGCGTGGTTAAAGCAAAAGTCATCTGTGGAGAATCTTTATGAGACGATAAGTGAACCACAGACGGTTCCCTGAGGAACTCCCTCAGCACTCACAGTCCTGATCCCCACATGTGCAACGCTCAGAATATGGTGGGAGTTATGTGAATGTTGGTTCCACACCCACAATGTCCTTCAGCAGGACTGTGGCAGTAATCTGCTCTAAACTACCGTGGTATAAATTCAGTTCATCTGTATTTGTTTAGCGCCAAATCACAATGAAAGTCATTTCAGGGCACTTTACACAGCAGGTTTAGGACCTTGCAAAAATATAAGTGTATATAGAAACAGAATAATGCAGAAAACCCAACAGTCCCATTTGAGCAGCACCAGGACACAGTGGAGAGGAAAAACTCCCTTCGCTAACCAGAGACTTTCCACATCTGCACGGACAGATGTTTAACTGTTGGTTCCTGTGCAGATACTGGTTTCAGATCCGCATTTATACATTCTGCCCGTTCAGATGAGCAGCAGTTGATGAAAAGTGGCGAAAGCAGCAGCAGAGTCACGAGAGGAAACTGACTTCAACAGAAAACATGAACTGAGACAGAAAACAGCAGACATTACATTTCACCAGAACATTTTGTTGGCACTCAAATAAATAAAGGGTGAAGCTGGAGGACAGAAAGTTCGCTAACATCTAGACGGGTCAGGGCGCTTCACAGAAACACGGCTGTTAAATCCGTGCTGAAGAAAAGGTCAGAAGGTCAATAAAACAGAAGGAAACAGCGGTTCAGTAAATGTCAGGGTGTCATTTCAACGTCTTAAATCCTGTCCTTAATTAGGTTTTTTGGATGGAAGCTCTGGACGTTCTGAGACTCTCTGCAGCATCTGCTCAGACTTGAATCTGAATCTGTGAGCAGTCGAGTCGAGTGAAGGACGGACGTCGACTGAGGAAGTGAAAGAGCAGAGCAGCAGGGAGTTGGTGTGTCTGAGAGCTCAGTCAGCTGAAACATGACCTCCCTAAACCTGTGCTGTAACACACACACACACACACACAGTTCCTACCGCGGCTGATGCGCTGCTTCTCTCCTGACAGGATCCCGGGCGTGTCGATGATGCTGATGCTCTGAAGAACCTGATTGGGCATCTGAGAGCAGATGAACCTGAGCACACAGAGAGAGCGAGTCACATTTCCACCGTTCATTCTTTTATTACCAGTGTTCCCAAAGATCATTAATCATCAAAGGTCATTTTCACGGTAGAAATTCTTCGTGAACTCATCGGTCTCTTCATCAGCTGCTTGTGCTGGTTCGTCCCACACGTTCAGCTTTGCTGTCACTGCTTCTTCACCAATGAGAAGAGCTCAGGTGATTTATGAGCCACACGCCTCCTGCTGCTATTGTCTCAGGCAGGAAGGATCCAGGTTCTTGAACAGCGGACGTACGGACTTGTCCCTCAGGGTGGTGGAATGAAGTGAACTGAACGTTTATCTGGAGCACGCTTTGACCAGTTGGTGGTGGATGAGACGTCAGGAGGTCAGTAAACCACCACAGATGTCTGAGGCTGTAGAAGCTCCACGTGACAGGACGTGTGTGCGACCTCCCGCTCACTCTGTGTCAAACAGTTAAATTTAGCTGTCACACAGCAGCTATCAATCGTGGCGCTGCGGCCGAGCTGCAGGCTGGCAGAGGGAAAAAACAAAGAGCACCTCCCTGACACGTGGTGACGCACACACACTTCCCCCAGGAAACAATACGTTATTGTGGAAGGTTCCTCCGTCGCACTGAGCGCGATGAGATGGGACTCCCGGTAAGAGGAACGCTGCAGGTACACACACACGGAGCAAACTGCCTGCTCACTTCCTCGCTGCCACTCAGGAATATTTCTGGACTGAAACAGGAAATACGTTTGGAGCTGAGTATTTATGGTTAAATTTAAACCTCTGATCCAAATCTGAAGTCAGAGGAATGTGTGTGTGTGTGTCTGTGTGTGTGTGTGTGTGTGTGTCTGTGTCTGTGTGTGTGTCTGTCTGTGTGCGGGGCAGAGGAGGTCACTTCCCGGGTTGTGAGTGTTTGGAGGAAGCAGTGACAGGACAGTGGAGACGTCTCTAATCTCTGTGTTTAAGGTCAGTTTTCCTAAAAAGAATCGTCTGTTTCAGACTGATGAACAGCTGACGAGGTTCCTGGGATTTGATCCAGACCTCTGGGGGGTGGAGGAGGAGGAGGAGGAGTCCTGGTGAAGCATCTACCTGTTCACCTGATGCGTTACGTTACTGGTCTGTTAAATACACCGATGACACGGTGGAGCCGGTTTCGTTAGTGTTAACGTCAGTCCTGTGAGTGATGTCTGTGTGTTTACCTGTTGAGGAACGAGTTGCCGAAGGCGTTGAGCTTCCTGAACGGCTTTTTGGGGTCGACCACCAGAGCGTTGCCGGGGACGACGCCCTCACACTCGCCGTACATCACCGCGATGAAGCCGTCTGTGGTCGGCTCTGGGCCGATCCTCATCCCGGGAAAGTCCTGCTCCAGCAGATACCTGAGACCAACGAGACAGAGAAGAACCATCAGACCATGGTGGGCTCTTATTTTGTAGTAAAGTAAAGATGTTCCTTCATGTTTAGGTTTGTGTTTCATGACCAGCTCATGGTCTCGTTTACTAACTTTTACTCCTCTGTTCTCAGGTTTTGTCTTATTCTAGATTTAAATCACAATCTGACACCAACACATTTACAGCAACAGAAACTGTGAACACGTCCTTTAAGATGCTTTTTATTTTTCCCATTCTTTCATCTTAACATTGACCTCGGCAGCCTCTCACTTGCTTTCCCTGGTTAAAGAGGAAGAGACGGAGGACGGCTGCAGCGGGTCTCTGTCCTCTGACTTCCTGTTGTCGCGGCCCGACATGAACATCAAAGAGACAAAGGATGGAAACTAGCAGAGAAGCTGAACATCACCCAGCTGCTGATCCTGTGACGCAGCCTCCAGCACAGAGGATTCGTCCTCCTGCATCCAGATCTTCTTCTCTGGATGTTTGAACCTCTCTTTGTCTGAGAGTGTGGAGCCTCGTGTATTACGTGTGTGCACGTGTCCGCGCTTCTCAGCAGCTACAGGCGACCGAGTGTGTGTCTGCGAGAGCTGTGGAGATGAGCTGCTCAGACCCGGTTTAGTTCAGCACACGAACCCAAACCGTGTCATGACACCGTGTCTGCTGCTGCTGAGGGTTGAACAAGCGCTCCCTTCATAGTCCCTGCGTTACAGCTGCTGCTGCTCGGTTGGTTTGAACATGTCTGTTTTCATAGGACGTCTGGCCTCAGTCGCTCTCTCAGAGCAGACACAGAGTTAATTAGGTTTCCTGAAGCTTCCTCATTAAGAGCTCGACCTCCGCGACTCTGCACCAAAGCAGGAAGTGATGTCAAGGTCTGCTTTAGGTCATGATGACACAGTAATGATCAGTGTGTGTGTGTGTGTGTGGGGGGGGTGATCAGCTCTTTAACTCGTGACAGGCTCCAGCTAGAGAGCAGCCGCAGTCCTACAGGCGGCTGTATACAGGACATAAGGAGGACGATGTGGATCTGAGCTCCTCCTCCTCCTCCTCCTCCTCCTCTTCATCAAAGGTTTCCAGATGTGTCTGATGCTGCAGATCAAATAAACCCTGAAATATCCTGATGGATCCTTCTCTTTTCTGATTCTGAGTAATCGATGTGAACAGTTAACAAAGCTAAACACCCCCCCCACCTCCACCACCAACAACACACGCACACACAGGAAAAACACCCCCACGTTTTTAAACCTCTTTAAAATGAGCGTTAGCAGCTGCTGAGGCAGGAGCGAACATCTCCGCGGGGTCGAGGACCACGTGCGAGGAGTTTAAGACTCTGTCCAGCGTCACTCGGCTGCTTCAGCACTGACTCAGCAAAGGACGCTCAGGAAATATCCCGGCGTTAAATCACAGAGGTGATGATCTGAAGAGAGGAGAGAGCACTACACTACCCATGAGCCTCAGCTGCGCTGTGCTGCCATAAACCTGTGAATGACTGCTGGTCCTCACACCCAGTTCACCTGTGCAGGGGCTCAGAAACGTCCTGGGACGTGAAACTGGAGACGGTAAAGTCAGGTTCTACCTGCAGCCGTGTCTCTCTGTCCGCACTGAATCTCTTAATGACTCTTGTGGTTAGGTTTAGAGGTTAAACAACGTCAGGACCTTGAGGAGAACTTGTGCCAGAGTGGACTTCCTGTTGTCTGGAGCCGCTTTAAAACCCACTTCAGCTTAAACAGGCAGAAAACACCAACAGGAGCTTCATCCACCTAATAACTGGGTTTGTTTCCGTCACATTTCCTCTGAGCTCCTGGATCCTGTCCTAACATCATAAAAAGAAAACGGAATCATCATCTGATCCCTGAAAACGTCACGGTACCTGATGAAGGTGGTCTTCCCGGTGGAGTACTGTCCCACCAGCAGCACCATGGGCTTGCTCTGGAAGTCTGCAGGCTCCAGCGCCGGGGAGTGGAAGTCGTGGAAGAGGTAGGTCTCCTCCAGCGGCAGCAGCTTCTTGGTGTAGAGGCTCTGCAGCCCCTCGGTCACCGTCTGGTACATCTCTCCGTCCTTGTTGCGTCCACCTTGCTCCTGCTTCACCCAGCTGAACATGCTGACCGACGGACTCACTTTTAATCCGGACCGACGAGGCCACTTCCCTGTTTCGATGTGTCCAAATGTTCCGTCCTTGAGGCAGAGCGTGAGTGAGTGAGTGTGTGTGTGTGTGTGTGTGTGTGTGTGTGTGTGACCGCTGCTGCTGCTGCTGCTGCTGCTACCTGGGGGGCACCGCCCTTCCCTCGTGACGCAGCATGGAAACAAACCCAGACTCGTTTGTTTCTTGATGTTAGAAGATTTTCTGGAGAATAAACGAATTGCATTATTGCGCAATTCGCCGTAACGTCATGCACAGTTATAACTCTGTATTTGAGCAATGCTAAAGATAATAAAAGATATATTTATATATTTGACTAATAAGATATAAGAAGTAAGTAAGTACGATATAAACTATGGAATAAATAAAAAATATTGTAATAAGTTGCCAGAGTTAAACCTCTGTCTGCTCCTGCTGTGTTCCTGCAGCGCCCCCCGCTGGGTGGAGGCCGCGCACTGACGCACACGTGACACTGCAGGTGTAAACCGAAACCAGCAAAAGAAAATAATCAGCACTGGACAATCTGCTCCATGACGGAGAGGAGAAGCTCTCTCCAAACTCCTGCCACAAATGTACTTAGTTAAGACTTTAGGAAAGTTCTACGTTTATCTGCTTTTTACTCCTACTGATGTCATATTATTTTATTAGTAACTCAGTGAAGTAATTCTGCTTTTGTGGTTGAAGTTGTTGAAGTATACAGTACTCCAATTTGAGTAAAGCCTGTGTCTTTCTTAAAATAAAGACCTGTGTGGTGACGTTGATCTTTTCCAACGTTCTCATTCATTCCTAAAGCTGCACCTGTGGTTTGACTGCATGTAGCAGGTGTAGTCGCAGAGAACCAATCAGGTGAGTCTGCTCCTGCTTAGGTTGATTAGACTGCAGGTGTTTTCATATCTGAGCTGTACATAAAGCTCAGGCTGGTTGTGGGGCAGCATTTTCTGCAGCAGCTGACTGATGAACGGTGGTAAAACCAGGTCCAGAGAAGCTGTTGGTTAAACTTGGACTTTGAAAGAAAAGAGAAGCAGTGCTGCGACAAGTGAGTTAAACTGTAACTTCTTATCGTCCGATCTGTTTCCCTGACTCATCACTCACCGGATTCTCGTTATCACTCTGTTTCCTGGTTGTTCCTGGCTGATTCTTTTTTTAATTTATGAATTTCTAACTTTAAAAGTTACGTTTAAAGCTACAAATACAAATTTTATTTGTCACATACAATCTTATACAGTGTACAACCTGCAGTGAAATTTGTTCTCTGCATTTGACCCATCCCCCCCTTGGGGGGAGCAGTGAGCAGCCACAGCCGGCGCTCGGGGAGCTAGCGCGGGTGTCTCGCTCAGGGACACACCTGGTATGGGGGTTGGCCTGGGTGACTCCGCTGGGAATCGAACCCGGGGCTCCTGCTTCCCAGCCCTCTGCCTTAACCACCTAAAAGGATTGCGATGCATTGGCCGGGAAAGCTACAAAGTTGACTTAGTTGTACTGCTGTCCGTCCATATCCCACATATCTGACCCAAACCCTCCAATGTGCTTTTAAATGTTCTCAGCCTTTTCTTTTTTTTCCCCCTTGTCTGCCCTTATGTGAACTTCTCCCTCCTTCATCCAGGAACCTGCTCCAGCTGTCTGATGCCACCTTCAGGTCCTGGTGGGGTTTCCCAAGGCATACTGGTCTCTGGTGGAGGCAGGCACTTTCCCGGGGTCCAGAACGAGTGACGATGAAAAAGAGTGTCTGGTGGTCGAGCTTTGGTCCACATGAGTCTGCCAGCTTCTGTAGGTCCAAACCTGTGTGGTGACCTTCTTCACTGACGAATCTGCTGTGGAAGCCTGGGAGCACGGGGGGTGGAGGGCTGGGATGTCACTCTGAAGCTTTACTGTAACACACACTTTGCTGGTGAAGTTGTTGTTTATCATTTTGCATGTTAATAAAGATTGTTTCAGCTGATGCCACTGTTCAGTCGTACCAACTGTTTCACAGAAGCTAAGCAGACGCTTTTATCCAAAGCGACTTACAGGGAGCAGACACCAGCAGTTACCATTCAGATTCTTGTAAACGCGGAGATACTACAACAAAGAACCCTGATAAGAACTAACTTGTCAAGACAAAGGACATGTTAGAAATTGTTTAGTGCTAGACAACACAATGAGTGTGTGTGTGTTGGACTCGAAGTACTTTTTGAAGCGAGTTTTTAAAGGTGGTGATGCTGTCAGCCAGTTGAATGGGGCAGGGCAAGTTGTTCCACCAGCAGGGACCACAAAGGAGAGACTCTTGTGATCTGAGGCCTCGTGAAGAAGGGCAGACCCATTGAGAGCCCTGTAGGCATCAAGGATTTAAACTGGATGCGAGCAGCTGGGAGCCAGTGAGATTAGGTGGGGCATGAGTGTATTTCGGCTGGTTAAAAATGAGGCAGGCAGCCACATTTTGGACCATCTGGAGGGGTTTGATGGTAACTGCAGAAGCTCCAGCCAGGAGAGAGTTTAGATATGACCATTGCCTGGATGAGGCGCTGTGCAGCCTGTTGGGAGAGAAAAGGCCTGATCTTTCTGATGTTGTGGAGAGTAAATCTACAGGACCTGGAGGTCGCTGTGACATGCTCATTTAGACTCAGCTTGCCGTCTATCCAAACTCCAAGGCTACTGGCAGACTGTGTAGGTGTTAGGTTAAGTGAGCCGATTTGGACTGAGATGTTTTGCTGAGGAGAGTTGCTTCCTGGAAAGAACAAGATTCCAGTTTTTGACAGATTCAATTGGAGGTGTTGCTCAGACATCCAAGCCGATATGTCTGAGAGACAGGCTGCTGAAGGACAGATAACGGACAGTACTAAAATGCAGTAATTGAGGAGCCAAACATTTTCCTTTCCAGCGCATTTAAACCGAAACTTCCTCCGACCTCCAGGTGGCGCCGCAGCAAAGCGGAGAACGTCTGACGAAGAAGCAGCGGAAGCGGAAACGAGGCTCTTTTGTTTTGAAGAGGGAAATTTAAAACTCGACGGCGTTAGTCAGACGTAAACAAAACCGCTCCACAAAAACGACTAAGAATGACCTAAGAATTCATTTTCACCGAATGTAAAGTATGTTTACAGATATTTATCCGACGTTTTCCGTGTTTCCCCTGAAGATTAATTCATATTTTTCTGCTGTTTAAACTTCGTCAGTCTGCGAAAACCTCCGGTTAAATTAAATCTTTTTTTACGCGAAGCCGCCGCTTTGCTGTTTTTCGTTCATACAGTTGTCCAGTTTATGTAAAACTTACTTTACAGGTGTAAAAAAAATAAATATTTCGCTTAATGTTGGCAACCACCTGTGTGTTAGCTAACAGCTAAAGTTTTCCATTTTCTCACTACATTATTTGCGGACATTGCTGCTGTACAATCTGAAAATCTGGGGTATTTTATATAATTATTAGATGATCCGTATAAACCTTAAGTCCTTATGAATCATAAAACATTCATGTGAACACACACTTGTTATTAAAACGTATCGACAAAGCCCGAACCTTTTTTCTGGTAAGATGATTAATTTAATCTAATATTTAATGATCTGTCTCCTGCAGGGTCTTTTTTTATGAAGATGAAGAAGAAGGTGAGGAGGTCACAGGTCACAAATGCTGACAGCCTCCAGGAGGACTGTGAGTGATCTGTTGTACTACAACATGTGTTTCTGCCTTCTCTGTTCAGTCACAGGCTCGTGTCTGCTTGTCTCTACTTTAGCGTCTCAGAGCTGTTGAAGTAAAGAATTTAATGAGTGTGTGTGTGTTGTGTTCTCAGGTTGTGCTTTGTGCAGGCTCAGTGATGATGATCCGGCCATGTTTGGGGAAAAAGTCTCTCTCAAAGACCATAAATTCTCTGTCCACTACCTCTGTTTGGTAAGTCTGTGTTTTACCACGTTATAAATACTTTATCTCTAACAGTTATACAATGTTAGCTGTGATTCACTTTACAGTGTCTGTGCACAGATACATAAACCTGAGATATAAAGAAGCTCTTGTTTTCTAGATAAACCGTGTTAGATATCAGGGGTCCTTGACTGGAACTCACTGCACCGAGTTCTCTTCAAATGTCCCAGTGAGAATACAGTGACTGATGTTACACACACACACGTGTGTGTTGTGTTTCAGCTGACATCTTGTGGAGTTTATCAGCGAGGAGAGGACAGTGAGGGAGTTTTTGGTTTCTTGGTGGACGACATCAAACAGGAGAACCGCCGCTCGGCTCGACTGGTGAGAGTTTTTTACCCGTTACAGGCCACAGGACGTACAGCGCTCCATAATTTCCCGCGTGCTCCATGTATGATGAATGAATCTTTACGGTGTTTACAACATCTTTTAGACATGCAGCGTCTGTAAGAAGAAGGGAGCATGTGTCGGCTGCAATGTCAGAAGCTGCAGAAAGACCGTCCACTTCCCCTGTGGGAGGAAACAGAAGTTTATATCGCAGTTCACTGGACTCTTCCCGTGAGAGCTCATCGCACATTCAATGGTCCAGTTCGGGTCTGTGAGACTGAGACGCACATTGTTAGTCAGATTTAACTTCTGTGTCTTTGTGTCCAGGTCGTACTGTCCAGATCACAGTCCCACCCAGTCTCTGTCTGTGAGTTCAGACCTCAGTCTGCCTCAGTCCTGCTCCGTCTGTCTGGACTCCATCGACCCCGTCCTGTGTTATTCAATCCTCAAATGTCCGTCTTGCCATACCAGCTGGTTCCACAGAGACTGTGCACAGGTGTGACGCTCTGTGTGTGTGTGTGTGTGTGTCTCTGCACATTAAAGGATCTGTCCACCTAAATCACAACAAACAAGTATTTTCCAATGGCTTTAAATATCCACAGAAATATCTGGAGACTAACAGGTTGCTGCACGAGCTCTGGACCTGCGAGTCAAACTGCGACAGTTTAATATGAAAATGAATCTGCAGCATAATGTAGTGTGTGTGTGTGTGTGTCAGCGTCAGGCCCACAGTGCAGGACTCTTCTTCTTCAGATGTACTCTCTGCAACAACAAGGAAAACTTCCAGGAGGAGATGCTGAGGATGGGAATATACATCCCAGAGAGGTGACGTGATCACGGCCCATGTTCTCTGCAGTGGTTGGAAGTTCAGCTGCAGCTGCACAAAATTACAATAATCTGTTTTTCTTCTGTGGGGGGGGGGGGGGGGGGGGGGGGGGGGGGGGGGGGG
>JAUMHF010000014.1:523004-537616 GCA_032359275.1 Microctenopoma steveboyesi | reverse complement strand
TTTTTTTATTATGACCCCCCCCCCCCCCCCCCAAAAAAAAAACACACACACACAGGGATGCATCTTGGGAGTTGGAGCCAAACGCGTACTCAGAGTTGCTGGAGGTTTACAAGCGCTGTGATGCTCTCAGCTGCCTCTGCGACAAAGGACGCACACACTCGGCGAAGGCTGGGTCAGTACATTCATGTTTTTATAGGAAGAGTTTCTTCTCTGTCTGCAACGACATTTAATTTAAAGATGTTTTGATTCATTTTATAAGAGAGAAAAAACACAGGATCTATCGTGGGAATCTACAGTCTCTGTCTCTGTGTGTGTTTCAGCTGGTTTGAGTTGATTCGCTGTCGACTGTGTGGATCCAGGGGGACTCACCGGAAATGTTCGGGCCTGAGGTTGGACACAAGGAACTGGGCCTGCACTGACTGCACTCAGGCCACGGATGGAAAAGGTCTGACTGACGGAGCGTGTAGTTCACATTCAAACCTCTACTGATGATAAACTAAGTGCAGCTGGTTTTGTCTCGTCCAGCGTCCCTGGTTGCGTCTCCTCAGGGGTGTCAGAGACGGTCTCTGCTGTCCAAACGCCACCTGTCCTCCCAGCCGTCCGTTGCCAGTAAGAGGTATGAACATCTATAGATAAATGTTCCCTCTGAAACAGCAGAAGCATCCAGCAGCTGATTCTGTCTCCATCTCAGAGCGTCGCTACCTGCAGGATCTGCACCACCGGAGGAGCTCCTGCAGGCTTTGACCGCTCAGCTCAGCCCCCACAGTGTTGTGGTGGAGGTGAGTGGGGATCAGGTTCTGTTGGCCGGTCTGGATCTGGTGAGGATGACAGACTTCGATCCCACGCACGCTCTGTCTGTCAGGTCAGTCGAGTGTTTCTGTGACTGTGCGGAGTGTTTGACGGTGACTGTACACAGACATGAGACAGAGAGAGACAGTGTCTCTACACATGCGTCCAGGAGGAGGCGTCTGTCTAAACAAAAGTGGACACAAATCAATCAAACCTGTGATTCCTTCACAGAAAAATGACCCTTTCCCTTTCGTTACTGCAGCACTTTATTGGTTTGCTTGGATTGTTCTGGAGTAATAAAGTGCTGCTGTGTGCTGACTCCAGGTTCAGAGACGGGCCCCTCACTACATTTCCCAGCAGTGTCCCAAACAGCAGCACAGCCAAGTCGTACTTCTTCAAGCTGCTGATGCAGCAGATCCAGGACTCCGTGGTGTTTGAAGGTCCGGATGGATCCAAAAACCTGGCGCTGGACTCTCAGGGTATGAATCCCATTTAACTTTATGATAATCAAAGCGTTTAGTAAACAGGGTGTAGAGCAGTGGACTCAGCTCCCAGCCCAGAGAGGAGAACCTGTGCTGACCTCCTACTGACTGAGGTGTGTGTGTGCGCAGCTCTGCGTGAGGACCTGTACTTTGACATCGGCTGTCTGCTGGCTCTCTCGCTGGTTCACGGTGGTCCTCCTGTGGGCTTCTTCTCCACCGCTCTCTACCAGTGTCTCTTCAACTACCCGCCCAACCGCCCTCTCGCCTCCACACACATGACCCCCGACACACACTTCACTCTCCAAGTCAGCAGGGTGAGTGCAGGACGAACTGTGCGTTAGAGGTTTGCTGTGAACAGGGAGTGACAGAGCGAGTGCTTTCAGATTGCAGAGGCCCGGTCTTTAGACGAACTGAAAGGAGCCATGACGGCCTGCAGAGAGTACCTGCAGCTGTCCGGCTGCTACCGGCCAATCAGCAGCTTGGCGGAGAGGGACGCTCTGGTGGAGGATCTGGTCAGCTTCACTATGATCACCAGGATGCAGCTGCCTCTGCAGAGGTAGAGTTCTGTTCTGGCCGGGTGGTCGGTTCCAGCAGGTTAGTTCATGTCATGGTCTGTGTGAGACTCTAACTTCCTGTTTGTGTTTGTTCACCAGGTTTCGAGAGGGTCTGCAGACTCTGGGCGTCTTTAATCAGGTGATTTAAGTTTGGGAGCAGTCAGACAGGATTTAATGAGCTGAATGGACTGAACGTTTGATCCGTGTCTCGTCCAGGTCCAGCTCTTCCCGTCAGTCTTCTGCAGGGTTTTCTGCGAGGCAGCTGGTCGTCTCACCGCTCAGACGCTCGGTCAGCTCTTTACCGCCAACTTCTCCCAGCAGGAGGAGACGCTAAGCAGAGAGACGCCGGTCATTACCTTCTGGAGGCACCTCCTGCTGGAGTGTGAAGGTACTGCAGCGAGAACGGGTCAAAAAGAACCAGTACAAAGGTTCTGTGTCTTATTTTTCTCTCCTCTCCTCTCTCTCTCCTCCCATCTCGTCTCTTCTTATTACCTCCCCTCTCGTCTCCTCTCTTCTCAGTTGGGAAGAGCTCCATCTCCCTCCAGGACCTGCTTCACTTCGCCACAGGAGCTGAGGAGCTCCCAGCAGCTGGCCTGCTCCCTCATCCCTCCATCTCCTTCCTCCACCCGCTCATATGTTCCCAGTCTAGGGTTGAGGGCACGGTGACCAGATGTGCAAGGCAGGAGCAGGGGGCCGTGGGCCTTTTCCCTCAAAGCGAGCCTGGCTCCAGGCACCTCCTGCTGCCCGTTACCTCCTCGTACCAGGCCTTTAAAAGCTCCATGGAGCAGGCCGTTAGCCACCACGTGCACCTCCTCCCCACAGAGTCCTAGATTGTAGTAGATGACGCTGATGATAAGACCTGTTTCCTTCAGCCCAGCGTGATGCATTCACATGAAACAGCGTAACCCCAAAGACGTGGAGTTCAGTGGAACGAAGCTGTGGCTCTTTGTCCTGATAGATTAATAATCTGGTTAACCAGAGCCTGGTGGCGGCATCATATCACAACACAAACTACATTTGTCCTGCAGATGTTTAGAGTCTAAACCAGCAGCAGCTCAGTGAATCCTCCATAGTAACATTTGTTTTTTGCATCAGCACATTGAAGTGATTTTCAGGTATAGTTTGGTAGTTTTGGCTTCATCTCATCCATTGGTCTGTTCAGAACAGAGATGCAGTTCATTTTCATAAAAATTATTACAGTGATCAGTTGATCATCATATTAATGAATCCACTTCTTCTAGTCTCTTCCTCTCTTTTGTATTTAACTATTTTACCTTGATTCAACCTGCTGCTCCAATCGTGTTTCTCACTGATGAAGCAGATCAATAAAATGTCAGAATAGACCTTTACGTTCAGTATTCAGAAGCATTAAAAAGATTTCAATATGTGGTAAAGGTCTAAACCTCTTTTAAACCGATGATGCTGTTTTCTTATAGTTTTGCTTTCTGGTGTCTTTTTACTGTACATATGTATATATGTATATATATATATATTTCAGCTTTTATTGATGCTTCGTTGTAGCAGAGATTCCTGCTGTCGCCTCAGATCAGTTTGACTGTTGCTTCAGGTCCGGACATGTGAGATAAGATGATCCTTCATTAGATCCACGCGTGGGAAATTTCAGTTGTTGCAGCACAAAGTGGACGGTACAAGATGAGAACCAGCAAAAAGTTAAACAGAACCAATGGAATAAACAATAAAATTCAGTACAGTACACGGCATGAACATCCTGCAGCGAACTCAGCCGGTCGTCCACGGTTCATATGTTCACGGTTCACATACATTGGTCCTTTAATGTGATTACACAAAAGCTCTTTTCCTCCCGGGGATTCTTCTTTTGTCTGTTCTTTTCTTTTTATTTATCTCGTTTGTCTGCTGATTTTTACATGTTTGACTTTGCTCTTTGTTCATTTACATCATTATAAATATGAAAACCAACAATTCTGTTTTCATTCAATTGAAATAACTTTACACAGATGTTGAGTTTCAATTGTTTTTCTCTCATCCGAGCAGAGAAACGAGCAGAAATGCATGTTGGGACAGAAGGTGCTGAGTGTGGCGACGATAAGAGCTGCATACGTAGCCAACATCAGTCGATCCACAGAAACCCAGTCAAAGTGGGGTGTGAAGGTGGGACCCAGAGCCAGAGGAACAGTCAAATAACAGAATCATATAATCTTCCTCAGAGTCAAATTATATGCATGTTATGGCCACTTTAAATGTGTCGGGGAAGATGTCCGTTATGAGACATTTGTGTAATTGTTGGTGAGGGGGGGGGGGGGGGTCCAGAGGCCGAGCAGTCGGGTGGTCAGAGCAAAGAATACGGAGAGTGGTGACAACGTGTTGGGTATATGAGGTAACAGACGTCAGAAAATAAGTGGAACAGAAAAAGAAGACAAAGGTCAAATTTGTCTGTGAAAAGTCATGGCAACTGGACATTTCATCGGCAGCCACAGAACCTTTTCAGTCTGAGGGAAGCTTGTGACCACAATGGTAAAATGTTGATATTAGAAAGACACTGATTTGGTCTAAAAAAATAATTATTGTGACTAAAACCATATAAATAAGCTGATGTTTATTCAATTTTCATTTCGTTATAAAATAGGGTACAATAACCTACATGGCGGCCTGGTAGCTCAGTGGTTAAGGCAGAGGGCTGGAATGCAGGAACAGCAGGATGGATTCCCAGCTGCGACACAGCCCATCCATCATACCAGGTGTGTCCATGATGGGGACACACCTGGCTTCTTCTTTGCTATTGTAAGTTTTCAAGGTTTGTGGAAATAGCAGCAGAGTGAGATGTCTTTGACGTTATCTTCTCTCGGTGTACTTTTTGGTCCCCTGAATTAGCGACAGAGTGAGACATCTTAATTCCCTCTACTCTGACTCACATCTTACGTACGGCGTCCGCCACGTCATCAGACGCTCCGTCACCACTAACAACATCAAACATGGCGGCGTCTATTCGGGAGAAGCAGACAGGTCTGTTAGACTACTTTTTCTCCGTTAACGGTTATTTTTAACGCCAGACAGCGACGTTAATAAACAGCGGAGGATTTAAACGACCCAGAGCCGTACAGGAGACATTTATTTAGAGCTGTCAAGCGTTTTACCAGCTAACTAGCCGCTCCACATCCTCTGAAGTAGCTTCAGGCTGAAATGGTTAGCTTGTGTTTCTGTTTCATGACAGATAAACAGTTAAACTTCCTAATTTACAGACTACTAACGGAACTATTAACTAGTTAACCGAAGCCTTAACTAACATCTTAGGCCCTCGTTTAGCTAACGTGGCGGCTAGCTTTCTAACTGAGCTAGTTGGTGACAGGTCGTTTCTTCTGTGAAAACGTTAAAGGTCTGAAAATAACTTTTTAAGAAATATTGTTTTAGTTTTTGACATAAATTACACAGAATACTAAACATTATGGTCTCAGCTCAAACCTCAACATCTGAAGATAATTTTATACAAGACGCACTTAGCTCCCAGTTAAACTGTTGATAAAATAAGTAAAGAAATCCTTTCTACTTTGATAAGAAACGTGCTTTTTCTAAAGCAGCTCGTCGGTTTTAACAGTTGCTTTGTGCCTGTAGTTGCTCTGAAGCGGATGCTGAACTTCAACGCTCCTCCTCTGAAGAACACAGCAGCTGAGCCCGTATGGAAGGTACCGTTAGCTCACACTCATCCTACACCCCCCCTTCTGCCACAGCACCTGTGGTGCTAGGTCACAGTTGCCGGTGTCTTGCCAGAAAGGGTTGCCCTGCCCATGTGGGAATTTTTTTTTCTACCACCTGACCCCTAGGGGGCTGTTGACTCAGCACACCTTGTCTCCCATTCACAGTCACCGCTGTCTACAAACGCAACAATAATTTTCTGTGTCTTTTGACGTCTGCTTTGTCTCCGTAGGTGCTGATATACGACCGCTTTGGCCAAGACATCATCTCTCCGCTGCTGTCCGTCAAAGAGCTGAGAGACATGGGCATCACCCTGCATCTGTAGGAGACTCACACGTGTTTGTATTTATTTAATAGTGAGGACGAGAACTGATCTTCGCTGTGCCCTAAACTAAAACCTTAGTTGTTCTACAGCTCTGGTATTCTCAGTTTTCCAACACTTACAGCAGCAACGAGTAATTTCTTCTGTTTGTATTTGTTGTGTGTGCTTCCTCAGTCTGCTCCACTCGGACAGAGATCCTATCCCGGATGTACCGGCCATCTATTTCATCATGCCCACAGAGGAGAACATTGACAGGATATGTCAGGTAGTCAGACGTGTTTATTCACGTTTTGTCTTTTAACTCTTAACACATATTATTCTGTGATGAACTCATGTTTACAACGTACACAGACGTGTTCAGGGAACTGTCCCGGTGGTTCTACAACAGGATGTCGACCTTCACAGTACAGTTAAAATTAGCCGAGTCAGCTGTATTTTACACATTTTTAATCTGATAACCTCTGTGCAACCTTCATGCGCCTGCACGTGTTACCTCTCTACAGCATCCGGGGGGGGGCATCACACATTATTAAACCTTTGAAACAGGAGGTTTTCATCTGTCTGCTCTTTAAATTCTGTGTTTCTGTGTGACGTGTGTGTAGGATCTGAGGAACCAGCTGTATGAGTCGTACTACCTGAACTTCATCTCTGCCATCAGCAGGAGTAAACTGGAGGACATCGCAAGTGCTGCTCTGGCTGCCAACGCCGTCAGCCAAGTCACCAAGGTCACCGGGGTTCCCCTCAACGTTTTATAGGCTCATTAGTGGAGCCCGAGAATCAGTATCGCATTACACGGTGTGAGACAGGAGGCATGAGACTTTATTAATCAGTGTAACTGTGCTTTGTCTGTGTGTGTGTGTCTATCTGTGTCTGTGTGTGTGTCTTAGGTGTTTGACCAGTACCTGAATTTCATCACTCTGGAAGATGACATGTTCATCCTCTGCCACCAAAACAAGGAGCTCATCTCTTATCATGGTAACACACACACACACACACTCAGATATTAGCAGCATTTTCTTTAGTTTATTAAATGTGCAGCAGAGGATAAGGGGCGGTGGCTTCGTTGGTCCTGACATGTTCCAGTCTGGATCCCTGCGCTGAACCACGCTCGTTTGTCTGCTGCTGTTGTGCGGTTTCAGGTGGACTCTACTTCACCAGACACTGAGCTTGTTAAAATGCACGAGTACAGACATTTTCTACTTTTCCTGTGGTTTTAGCTTCACCAGCAAACGTTAAGTCACAGTAACTGTGAGGAGATGGATCCATGTTGTTCTTTCAGTGTGGTCGACACAGATCAAATCAACATTAGCTGCTGGTGAAAATACTGTGTTCGACCCGTGGTGCGTTTCTATGCAGCTGTGTGTACCGCCTGTATCCAGGTCAAATCTCTACTTGTCCTAAATAAACTATTTGTCACACGTGTGCAGCCATCAACAGGGCAGACATCCAGGACACAGACATGGAGGCCATCATGGACACCATCGTGGACAGCCTCTTCTGTTTCTTCGTCACTCTGGGTAGGTGTCTCCCTGGAGTTATTGTCAGCGTCTGCTCATTTTTGAGACATCAAACTAATCTAAAAACACGTACAGGCGCGGTGCCGATCATTCGATGCCCCCGAGGGAACGCAGCGGAGATGGTCGCTGTGGTGAGTTCAGCTGGTTTCCAGTCACTGCCACATGTTTAATAAACTGATTTGTTGTATCGTGTTAAATGAAAACATTACACACGTCCACCTACATTAATTCTAAAGACTTTTTTCTTTCTTTGTGTGTTTTGTAGAAGTTGGACAAGAAGCTCCGTGAAAACTTGCGGGATGCCAGGAACAGTCTGTTTACCGGTGACAACATGTCTGCCGGACAGTTCAGGTAAATCTGACCTGAAGTGACTGAAACCGAATCAGCTGGTGTAATACTTCCCATGATGCACTGCTGCCCAGCAGACACTTTGTGTTCATTTATTCATTTGTTCTTTTTAATCCTCTTCAGTTTCCAGAGGCCTCTGTTTGTCCTGGCAGACCGTAATGTTGACATGGCCACGCCCCTCCATCACACCTGGACCTATCAGGCGCTGATCCACGACGTCCTGGTGAGCTGTCAATCATCCATTTTACTGGTTCTTCCTGCGGCTGACTGCCTGTGTCCTCCGCACATGCTCAGTAGCAACATAGCTACCGTATGTGGTGCCTTAACATGACGGGTCACTCTAGTCTTCACCAGACACACAGGAGGAAGCTGAGCCTGTTTTCAGCAGAGGATCCGTCCAAGTTTGGTGCCTCAGTGTGTGTTCATGGTGATGATGTCAGCGGCTCGCTGAAGCTCACAGAGAGGTGTTACCAGAAATAAGAAACAGTCCAGACAGAGAGAAAAAGAAACTTCACCGTGCAGAACCACAGGTCAATGCTCGGATGTGTTACGTAACACGTCAACACACACAGGAAAAAAGTCTTGTTGTCTTCCTCCTGGACTCCTTCAGACAATGCGGCTGAAGAAAAAATATATATCAAATGCAACATACGCAGAGGATTTCTGTCTTGTGAGGACACAAAACTAATGAAATATCTTCTATATGATAATTTTTATGCTGATCAGAATAAACGAGCAGGATGTTTTAAGAATCATTCAGTGGAACTAACATGAAGCAGTATTTTTAGATGTCTCATTAACGTGTTTTTGAAAGCGCTCCTGGTCAGTGTTCCACATCCAGAGCCTGGGATCTGCTGAGGGTTTTGTTGTGGTCTGGTCCTGGCTCCTGGCACATCTTCCACGTCTCCGTTCTCTTTCCTATAAACATGTCACAAGTCTGAACACGGCTGTCTGCCACCCAGCAGGAGACACCATCCAAACACTCGATCCCTCTGCCGTTACCACGGCAACAGTGCTGTTATGATCTGCTGCTGGTGTACGTATCCAGAACGAGAATCGGTTCTGCAGCCTGGACTTTCACAGCTCTCACCACTTCACCCGCATGCTCCTGTATTTCAGTTCCATCCGTAAACTAAAGTTGGATGATGTTGTTTGTATTCGGTAGATTTCTTAAGACGTGAACAGCTGATCCTTTAAGACAGGAAAACCATCTTGGATCACTGGTAATGGGTTTTCTGATGAGGCTGTAACCTGCCAGAACAACCAGGGAAAGTTACCGTGACGTTAACAGCAGCTCAAACCGTTCCTCTGGTTTCGTCCACTAGGATTTCCATCTGAACAGGGTGATGATGGAGGAGGGCGCTGGGGCAGAGCCATCACCTTCAGGTGCCAGACCAAAGAAGAAGAGCAGGAAGACCTACGACCTGACAGCTGTTGACTGTTTCTGGCAGAAACACAAGGGCAGGTCCGTTCTTTTATCTAGAGACAGTTCCAGCTGTTTCACTGCTTCTCTTTGCAGCTACACCTGTTCTACTCTGTTTGTTGTTGATGGTGGGAGGAATGAGATTTATCGGACGTTGACCTGGTTTTTTACCTGGCTGTGTGTCACAGTCCGTTCCCAGAGGTGGCCGAGTCGGTCCAGGAGGAGCTGGATGCTTACAGAGCTCAGGAGGACGAAGTGAAACGTCTGAAGAGCATAATGGTGAGACACCAACCTGATGCTGACCAAACACCACCTCCACCTGTCTAACCGTCTGTCTGCCGTGTCTGTCTGCAGGGTCTAGAGGGAGAGGACGAGGGAGCCATCAGCATGCTCTCAGACAACACAGCCAAGCTCACCTCTGCCGTCAGGTACTGAGACCTAAACCACAGTGCTCAGATGTTTTCTGCCCTCAGCGCGACCCTGCAGGAACACAGGAGACCACAGTGCTTCACCCTCTCTGTGAATACCTGTGGTCTCCTGGGACAGATTAGGTTTCTGGGATGTGTTATTGTTTTACCTGTAACCACGAGTCTGGGTTAGAGACTCGCCGGGTTGAACTGTAACATACAGCTGACGGGACGTTGTGTGGTGCGGGGGCAGGTTCTGGTTGCACTCGCTGTATGACGATTGTTTGCTACAGATTAAAGTGAGTGTAGCTGTCTGACGTGATGTTTCCTGCAGCTCTCTGCCTGAGCTGCTGGAGAAGAAAAGGCTGATTGACCTGCACACCAACGTCGCCACGGCCGTACTCGACCACATCAAGGTACATTAAGCTGCCAGCTCCATCCCTGTTTCTGCCGACATGACTAAATGGTTTTCACGTGAAGAATGAAGCAGAAACGTTCTGTTATGTTACACACCTGCTACTAATACAACCCTCGCACCACATTTCCCTTTTTCAGAAAGGATGAGGGGGGGGTGCAGTCACACTACACGTCATTTATTATTCTAATCATTTACAGCTCGCAGAAAAAGAATTTATGTTTAAATGTTGTCACGGTGAGGTTGGTGCTCGGGACGTGAGCCGTGTTTGTGCTGTCGTTCCTCAGAGTCGTAAACTGGACGTTTACTTTGAATATGAAGAGAAACTGATGAGCAAGTCGACTTTAGACAAATCGCTGTTGGACATCATCAGTGACCCAGACGGTACAAACACACTCTGCCTCACGTATCGTGCTGCTCTTCCTCTGGCTTCACTGCTGGACTGAACTGTGTGTAAATGTTTGTGTTGTCAGCTGGAACCCCAGAAGACAAAATGAGACTCTTCCTCATCTTCTACATCACGGCTCAGCAGGCTCCTTCAGAGGTGAGTCACTAAACTGGATCGATGTGGGATCTGCAGAGCGAGGTCACTGCTTTGGGTTACAGGGCTTTTATTTTGAAAAAGAACAGATCTTTGTTTATGCAGCTGATCACCTCAGCTTTTGTAAGGAACGCAGGTGGAAGTTTGAAACTGGTGGTGAAGAAAAGATATTTGGATCCGTGCGACTCTGTGACACAATCTTTGTTTTCTTCTGATGTTCCTGGACTTTCTAAGAGGAGGTTTGTTGGAGGAAGCGTCAGGTTTCAGCCTGAAACACTTCGTGGCAGCGACTTGGCCTAAACTTTCCCTAAACTTTCAGGTTGCTCCTGATGTTCCAGTAAAAATACCCAGAGCGATTTTGTGCAGACATAACGAGACGTTTGGCTCTTTGAGGAAAAAATATTTTCCATGTCAACGAATATGTCTTTACAAAAGCTCTGGTGTGGTTTAGTGAAGGCCTGCGGAGATGGAGCTGGTCTCATTGTGTTGGACTCGTCACCGATCGCGTCCCCAGTACAGCCAGTACAACCAGCGCTGAGTTTATTCACAGTGTCACTGTAGTAATTAGTGATGGATGAAAGCACAGTATCTGAAGAGGAGAGTTCAGCTGTTTGGCGTTCGTCATGTGGTAAAGCTGTGAGGCACATGTGGTGCGTTGTGCATCCAGTGGTGAAGTAAAGGTGACGACGGGGTTTGTGGTTCTTTTCTGTCGAGATCAGTCAGGGAAGAGGAAAAAGCAGTGACTCCTGGGGACGTGGAACGCTTCGTGATCCCTGAGCGGTTCGATGTTCAGGAAGCGCAGCTTTCATCTAAACCACACTGACCTCTCTCAGGGTCAAAGGTCGGGATGTTTGGCTGTTGAACACTGGGCTCTGTTCAATCCTGATGTTCCGAGGTTTGGATCAGCTTTGCTTCTAAAGTAGTGAAATACTTTAACGACTCCTGCTCCGGGACGCAACCTGATATCGTCGGGTTTACTTCACAACATAATGTAGTGAATCCTTTGGGCTTCAGCTGCTGACGTTTCCACATAACCTCACCTGGGCGCGGTGCAGGCAGCAACCTTCAGGTCCGTAGATCTGACGGTGTTTCTCCTCAGTGGGTGTAGTTTGTTTGTAACGAAATGTCAGGGGACGCTGACGTCATGGTAGAAACGCTGTTCTCAGCCTCACGAGCTTTCTCCTCTTCCTCGTCCGTCCAGTCTGAGCCAGCGATCCAACAGATGATGGAGTCACAGACCTGGTTAGAGTCACAGTAAACGGGAGACAGCTGGCTCAGGCTCGGCCGTTAAAATGAATTTAATCACTAGCCGACGCTCGGCTCCTACCAGCAGGTGTGTTCCTCCGTGTTAGACTAGCTTTGGAGGGTGAAACCCTGATAACAGACGCTTCCTTCGTGTCACACTCTGCTTCGCTCTTTCTTTCTTGCTCGTTTCATCTTTCGTCCACCGGAGGGACGGATCACTCCGCGGTCACCCCCCCCCCTTCCCGTCAGCTTGGTTCATCTCTCTCCCTCTGTGACCGTCTCTTGGCTTCCTGTCTGTTCCCGTCTTTGTGTCTTCTGCCTTTGATCCCTCTGACTGTCTCCCTGATGCCGCTCGGGTATCTGACGGTAAAAACAGCCCCAGCTCACATGGCTCCAGACTCGAGTAATCCTTGACTCCTTCCGAGCTGCCAGTCAGGAGCTTGTTGAAGAATATACGCGCCTCGTCATTTTCCGCTGGCTGTTGGTAGAAACCAGCACCGAGTGGAAAGTTTCCTACAGTAAGATCAACAGTAACAGTGAATTCCTCACTGTGTTTCAGTCTGACGTGGAGCAGTACAAGAAGGCTTTGCTGGACGCGGGCTGTGACCTTTCACCTCTCAACTACATCAAACAGTGGAAGTGAGTCTGTCGTCCTTAAAAAAACGTCCCGCGTCTCATTGTCACACTGCGACACTGACAGTCACTCTCCTGTGTCATTTCCAGGGCTTTCACCAAGATGGCTGCTACTCCAGCCAACTACGGCAACAGTGGGGTCAAACCGATGGGGTGAGCGACTCATCATTTCCCCAAGAGGATCAATAAAGTATCAGTATCAATATCAATATCAGTATGAGTATGAGTATTAGTATTAGTATCAGTATTAGTATTAGTATCAGTATTAGTATCAGTATCAGTATCAGTATTATTAATTACTCGTTACCGACTCAGTTTGAAATAGAAAATGTGCTGCGTTCATCAGTGGTGTTGTTTATTATCTGAGTGAGACTACCAGCCTGACCCTGTCCTCCTCCCCCGTCTGCCCCCCCCCCATCTCCTCTGCAGCCTTTTTTCCAGAGTGATGAACACCGGCTCCCAGTTTGTCATGGAGGGAGTGAAGAACCTGGTGCTCAAACAGCATGTGAGTGGAGCTGTTTCTCCTGCCGTCAGTAGAACAACACCCCCCCCCCACACACACACACACACACACACACACAGAACCACAGCATGTGAAGGAGCTAAATCACTCATAGACTTGAACCCAGGCTCTGAGTAACGTCAGTCAGTCTGTGACTGTATGATAATAATTAATCACATTTAGAGAATCTTGTTCGTTGTGTGTGTAACAAGACGCACAACATGCCTGTGGCGTTGTAATGGCTGGAAAAGAATCTCTGTGCATCACATCACGAACACTACTCAGATACAAGTCCGGAGCTCGGAGGGAAGCAGCCTGTCGGATCCTCCTGTGCCCTTTTCTCTTGGAGTGTTTCTGGGCTTCACTGAAGAAGAACCTGGTGAGATCATAAAGTACATCTCGTCTTTCCCGCGAGGACGAGCTGCAAAGAGGAATGTGTGAACTACCTCACTGAAACCTGATTCCAGACACGTGGAGGAAGATGGATGCTGGTGGACAAACGTAACCAGGGCTCTGTGCTGAGGCTCGGTGTGCGTCGTCATGGTGACTGCCCCGCTTTACACAGCCAGAAATACTATGGGTTCCTTGTCACCTCCTTCCACAGGACGATTTATTACTTCTTCTTCTTCATGTCCCCTGAAACTTGCGTTCATTCCTCTTCACCGCCCGCCTGTGCCTGGCAGGAGGTAAAATGAAGCTGACTCATGTGACAGATTCTTTGTTCCTGGACAGCAGCAGTGATGACAGAAAAGATGATGATGGGCTGAAACTGGCCCCAGCACGGACTCATTTATAACCATTACACACCGGCAGGGGCGCCTGTTAACTGACACCAGCTGAACCGGACCACGACGCTCTGCTGAGCTGCCAGAACATTACGCCAGCTCGCTGTGAGTCTGGAGGGAGCTGCTGAAACAGACCTGCAGTGCTCACAGGTTTAAATATGTCAGATCTGGATCAGTAACTAATCAACACAGCCAAGACCGGATCCAGGTGATCCGGTCAGCATGTTTTTTTTTCTGTGGTTGATTGACTTTTAAAGATTCTCTTCTCTCCTAGAATCTTCCAGTCACTCGGATCCTCGACAACCTGATGGAGATGAAGTCGCATCCTGTGAGTCTGTTTTTCTGTTTCACTGTTTTACTCGTTAATAACTTTAACCAGCAGCAGGTGAAGAACGCATCGAGTCTGTGCTTGGAGTCTGTGGACCTCAGTCTGTAGACCTGTAGACCTCAGTCTGTAGACCTGTAGACATGTAGACCTCAGTCTGTAGACCCCAGTCTGTAGACCTGTAGACCTCAGTCTGTAGACCTGTAGACCTCAGTCTGTAGACCTGTAGACCTCAGTCTGTAGACCTGTAGACGTGTAGACCTCAGTCTGTAGACCCCAGTCTGTAGACCTGTAGACCTCAGTCTGTAGACCCCAGTCTGTAGACCTGTAGACCTCAGTCTGTAGACCCCAGTCTGTAGACCTGTAGACCTCAGTCTGTAGACCCCAGTCTGTAGACCTGTAGACCTCAGTCTGTAGACCCCAGTCTGTAGACCTGTAGACCTCAGTCTGTAGACCCCAGTCTGTAGACCTGTAGACCTCAGTCTGTAGACCCCAGTCTGTAGACCTGTAGACCTCAGTCTGTAGACCCCAGTCTGTAGACCTGTAGACCTCAGTCTGTAGACCCCAGTCTGTAGACCTGTAGACCTCAGTCTGTAGACCCCAGTCTGTAGACCTGTAGACCTCAGTCTGTAGACCCCAGTCTGTAGACCTGTAG
>JAUMHF010000014.1:508469-522136 GCA_032359275.1 Microctenopoma steveboyesi | reverse complement strand
CTGTAGACCTGTAGACCCCGGTCTGTACACCTGTAGACCTGTAGACCCCGGTCTGTACACCTGTAGACCTGTAGACCCCGGTCTGTACACCTGTAGACCTGTAGACCTGTAGACTTCCCAGTCAAAACGGTTGTTGATCGTTTGATCAGTCTGCTTCTTATTTCTAAAGAACGTGTTTACTGATTTTATGAGGGAGACATGATGTGAGGATACAATGCAAGTGAAGGAAACAAGGAGACATTTTAGAGGGGTATAACACCAAGTGTCCTCATAACTATAGAAAAACCAATGTGCGGAAGGTGAAGTTAAATGATGATGGAGTTTAAGCTGCACACACACACACAGACACACACAGACTGTGCAGGAGTTGGAGACGACCAACAAAGATCCTGTTGTTGTGAATGTGGATGGTGACAGAGAACCTGGATGAAGATGAAAGAAACTAAAGAGCACATTCTCCCTCTCAGATCGTCCTGTCTGTCTGCTCGTGTGTGTGTGTGTGTGTGTGTGTGTGTGTGTGTGTGTGTGTTTATCTCTTGATCAAATGTTTCAGTGGAAACTCGTCTGTGATGCGTTTAAGGCCAGTAGAATAAAAGCAGTTTCTTCACTGATGGGTTGTTTTGTCTCTGATCCTCCAGGAAACGGACGACTACAGATACTTTGACCCCAAGATGCTGCGAGGCAGCGAGAGGTACGAGCAGACGCCTCAGTCAGTGAAACACAGACGGGTAGAAAGCTCACGAATGTCTCATTGTCTTCTTCTTCTTCAGCTCCATTCCCAGGAACAAGAACCCGTTTCAGGAGGTGAGCAGAGTCTCTGAGCACGAGTTGGAAATGAAGCTCTGAGATTAAAACACACCGTGTTTGAGTTCCCTGGACTCAGCAGCTCCTGATGTGTGGGTCTGTTTGTTTCAGGCCATCGTGTTCGTGGTGGGAGGAGGAAACTACATCGAGTACCAGAACCTGGTGGACTACTCCAAGGTACTGTAATACTGCTGTACTACTAACCCACCACAAACACGAGGGTGTGCGACTGTTTTAACTAATGAGCCGTTTGCTGCTGCGGCTGCGTGTCGTGATGTGATGCTCTTCTCTGTTTCCAGTCTAAACAGGGGAAGAAGGTTCTGTACGGCTGCAGCGAGCTCTTCAGCGCGGCTCAGTTCATCAAACAGGTGAGAAGCAGCCTGATAAAGGAGCAGTCCACCATTTAATCAGAACCTCACTGTAGTAACGATGATGACGTGTCGGTGTGTTCTTCCTCCACACAGCTGTCCCAGCTCGGCCAGAAGTGACGTGGACACCAACAATATGTGAACCTCTCTCTCTCTCTCTCTCTTTGTATTATATAAGTTCTGAACTGTAAATGAACTAAACTCCTTGTTTTCACTGTAATTCCATTTGTTTCTCAGCACTAATAAAGCTCAGCAGTCTCCTCATTCTCCTCAGTCTTTAGACCCTTTATCAGTAGCTTCACTGTCTCCCAGGAAAGTGTCTCTTTGGATGATGACGGATCATTTTGTGGGTTTCACGTGTCAGAGACCTGTCTTAGTTTAGACGTGAACCTTCTGTGTTGACGGCTCCAAACTCCCACGTACGCTCAGATTTAAACGTGAGCTGAAGAAGAAGAACGATGAATGATGACGACCACATCTGGACCTGAAGGTCAAGGACCACGTATGAAAGTGGACCAGGTCCAGTACAGAGGACCCAGGTCAGGTGTGCAGTGTGTGACGTAACACAGTCTGAGCAGCAGCAGCAGCAGCAGCAGAGCTCAGGATGTCGTGGTCAGGTGGAGGCACAGGCGCCACGAAGACAACGCGCTGAAGCACACTGCTGTGATAACAAACCACACACACACCATCAGTCACAGCTCAGCTGCAGCACATCGCCTGAGGATTAGGTCATCGAGGGATTTTAGCTGAGCAGCACCAACCTGACGCTGACTCCTCACACACCCAGTAATATACGGTGTGAAGGAAAACGTTTGTGTGAACTTCTCTGGTTGTTACGATAGATTTTATTTTCATCTGATGACCTGTGAGATTCTTTACCCCGACGTTACCAAAATAAAAGCTCTATAGTAGAAACCAGTTTAACCTGTTTGTTTTTAAATGCAGCAGTTTTACTTTTTGAGACCCAACACAGAAAACAGCATATTTCATATTTTTAATATTTAATTAACGTCTGCGCTGCTCAATAAAATTAACGGAACACTTTCAGATCTCGGGTACTAGGTAATGTGTTGGGGACAGGAGATGTCGCATCACGTCCTACAGAGGACTTTATTCAACGGTGCCTTTAATCTGAAAATCGAGTCTAAATGATTCTCAGTAGTTCGGACGCTGCCTCCCTGTGAGATCAGAGATGGTGTCCTGAGGTGTCTCCTCCCAGGACCGGGCAACACTGAGCTCCTGGACAGTCTGAGGTGCAGCCTGGTGTCGTCTGCTAGACCTGACACTCCAGAGACGGCAGACTCTTACCACAGGAGACCAGTGAAGGCTCAAAGGACTTCATCTTGATACGTCCGTCTGTCCCTCGATGGATATGTCTCCAGTGCTGACCCACCACAAACCTGCTGAACACAGGCCATACAGTGAGTTTGGCCAGTTCATGCCAGTGTTCTGCTGCAGGTCACTTTCTTCCTGTTCCTCCGTCCTGCTGCTGGGTTAAAGATGCTCCACGGCCCTGTTCAGCTATCTGTCTCCTGGAATGTCCTCCATGCTGCTGAGCTTCCAGCACTGACACTGACCCCAGTCAATGTAAAACTACTGACGAGCAGCCAAAGAAAGATGGAGGTGGACTCCACCTGTGGAACCGTCCCTGTGTGTGCGGTTTCATTGTTCCCCTTTAGAAAGACTTTGAAATCTCAGATTTACTAAAGTAAATTCTTCCTTCGCTACTGTGACCACACTGATCAGAGGAAACTTTAACCGCGCGTTTTCATTATTTCTGCTGCAGAGACTCACACAGTTGATCCTGGATCTGAAGCTGTTACTTTGACCCAATGACCCGGCAGGAGGAGGAGGAGGAGATGAGACGAGACAAGAGTTTTCTTAGTGGATCCTGAGTCTTTCCTAGAAAAGGACAGACATGAGCCGTAGGAGGAAGAAAGGACAGAATGGTTTGTCTGTCTGCTCCTCGCCCTGAGCTGCTGCTGTGGGAAAGAAACAAATCTCTGTTCCTGTTAAACCAGTTCTAAAACGTCCCGACCAGAATTCACTGAAACTGATTCAGCACCAGCTTCTGTGAAGGACACGTGTTCCTGCTCTGACAGTCCTGTTTCTGGACTAGTTCAGAGGAGGATAAGTCGCGGTCCCTGCGACTCCATCTTCTGATTGGCTGGGCACACCTGAGCCAGGTAGTCAGCAGTGGGTGGACCGGGACCACGGTTAGCCGAAGCAACAGATATGATATGAATCTATGTCAGGTCTGATTCTGGAGCATTATGATTTAATACCACACACAACTCACCAGTCTGTACCTAGAATAAATTAGAACAATCCAAACGATGGATATTAGTGATCATTGGTGATTGACCAGAATCAGCAGCAAAACACCTGATGGGAACATCCAGAGTTCATATATCTATATTATCCTGTTTGAAATTTGGTTTAAAGATTTCTGAAAACCCTCTATAACAACACAGAGCGAACAAAAGAACAAAAGAAGAGAAGTCACACGTTTTCTATGTGTAGAACATTTTTATCATCAAAAGACATTTTGTATCATTAAAAGTGAAAATCGTTTAATACTTTTGACTTTTTCTACTTAAGTACATACAAAACCTGTACTTTTGTACTTTTACTTAAGTAAAGGATTTCAACCTGTACTTTTACTTTTACCGGAGTAGTTTTTCACACAGTATCTGTACTTCTACTCAAGTAGAGAATGTGAGTACTTTTGACACCTCTTTACACGGTGTTGACTGTCCTCACGTTGACGTCCTGCAGCCAGGGTTTGGACACAGGCGTGTTGTAGCTCGCTGGTTTCCCATGATGCACTCTGTGGTCTACAGTCAGCCTCTCTGTTTTATATTTAACATGTGATGGGTAAATGTCGTCTGGTCTGAGCAGACTCACAGCAGGTTCTTCCAGCACTGACAAAAACCACTGTGGTTCAGACAAAGACCTGCTTGTTCTGACGGGGCCCACGTAGATCAGGTGTCTGTAGGTTTTAACTCTCTGAAACCTGCTTCTCCACAGATGCACGCAGAGACCGGTTTCTTCAAAAACTAAACATGGATTCTGCTGCTAGAAATAAACTCAAACTTCTTGCTGACTAAAGTCCAGTTTCTCAGAAGGGGGACCTGAATCGTCTTGCATTTGGTTTAGTGTAAATGTCCAGAAAAACTGGTTTGTTCTCCATCAGAACTGTTCCACGCTGACCCTGATCCTGTAGTCCCATAGACCTGTAGTCCTATAGACCTGTAGACCGGTAGTCCTCTAGACCTGTAGACCTGTCGACCTGTGGTCCTGTAGACCTCTAGACTTGTAGTCATATAGACCTCTAATCCTGTAGACCTGTAGTCCTGTAGACCTGTAGTCCTCTAGACCTGTAGTCCTCTAGTCCTGTAGTCCTCTAGTCCTGTAGACCTATATACCTGTAGTCCTCTAGTCCTGTAGTCCTGTAGACCTATATACCTGTAGTCCTCTAGTCCTGTGGTCCTGTAGACCTATATACCTGTAGTCCTCTAGTCCTGTGGTCCTGTAGACCTATATACCTGTAGTCCTCCACGTTAACAAGGTGAATATTTACATATTGTTATCATCAAACCTGTCTCGGCTGCGTCGCGGGGACTTGACACCTCCGTCTGTGACGTCAGTGATGAACACGTAGTCAAGTCGTTCTCCCCTGTTCCATAGATATAATTCAAACATTTGATTCAAACAGAGCTGCAGATTCAATCAACACCTGGATCCTTTGAGTTCTTTTCCCGTCACTTATTAGTCTCATTGTTCTCTAAAAACTAACTGGATTTTTATTTTTTCATTATTTCCTTTTTCTTTCTCTCAGGTCGACCTGTTGCTGACGCCCCTCCTCCTCCTCCTCCTCCTCGCTGTAGCTGAGTGTGTGTGTGTGTGTGTGTGTGTGTGTGACACAGCTTATTTAAAGGCTGTCTCTGTCTCGCTGGGCGATCGACACCAGCTCGCCACCGTCATCCTACCACCTGCTGCTGCTTCCAGGGAATAGACTGTGTTTTCGTCAGAGACGTCTGCTGCAGAAACAGTCAGTAAGACTTTTCCTCTTTTCTTTGTTCAGAGGCAACAGGCTGACTGTTTTTACTGGCTGATTTAAATGCAAACAGACGGACTGATAATGGTTAATGTACTGACTGATTACCTGACTGACTGGTTCTTTACTTACTGTTCACAACTAACTGGTTTAAAATTAATCTGGCCGACTGGTTCACAGATTAACTGTAGACTCAACCAATCTACTCAGGTCTTACTACATTTATTTACTGCCTGTTTATTGACTGGCTGCTTATTATGCAGCGTTATTTTAATTGTGATTGGTGAACTGGTTTACTGACTGGTCTATAACTGGTTGGGTGGTTTGTGGACTGGTTTCCTAAGTCATCGATTGACCTATTATTGAATAACTGGACTTGCTGAACAGTTTTTTTTTATCAAATGGTGTACGGACTGGCTGACTGTTTTGATCTGTTAACTCTGTACTAGTTAACCGGTTGATTGGTTTACTGACTGGTTTATCCAGTGTAACCACGTTGTCTTCACTGACTGTTTTTCCACAGTAACCTGACGTTTCAGGAGCAGAAATGTCTCTGCTGACTTTTCTGCTGCCTCTCGCAGGTATACAACTCTACTCTACTCTACTCTGCTCTACTTTACTCTGCTCTGTTCTACTCTACTCTGCTCTACTCTCCTCTACTCTGCTCTACGTTACTCTGCTCTGTTCTACTCTACTCTGCTCTACGTTACTCTACTGTACTCTGTTCTACTCTACTCTGCTCTACTTTACTCTGCTCTGTTCTCTCTACTGTACTCTGTTCTACTCTACTCTGTTCTACTTTACTCTGCTCTGTTCTACTCTACTCTGCTCTACGTTACTCTACTGTACTCTGTTCTACTCTACTCTGCTCTACTTTACTCTGCTCTGTTCTCTCTACTGTACTCTGTTCTACTCTACTCTGCTCTACGTTACTCTACTGTACTCTGTTCTACTCTGCTCTACTTTACTCTGCTCTGTTCTACTCTACTCTGCTCTACTCTCCTCTGCTCTACGTTACTCTACTGTACTTTGTTCTACTCAACTCTACTCTACTCTACTCTGCTCTACTCTCCTCTCCTCTGCTCTACGTTACTCTACTGTACTCTGTTCTACTCTGCTCTGCTCTGCTCTGTCTTCTCTCAGTATGATCACCATCATGTATTTGATGACAGACTAATGACTCCTGATCTTTCTCCACAGGTTGTTTCTTCCTTGTCTCCTCAGCGTTCGCATCAGGGTCCAGTGGTGAGTACTGAATATTTATTTTATTTTCCTCCACCTCTTTATCTGTGAGGGGAAGCGGGTGCAGCTGCCTGATGAGAACCATGTAGTCCGAAGCATCGATGTTGATGGTGTCGGATCAGATTAACTTCAGATATGTGAAAAGTTGAACCATTAACCTGCAGGTAACCATAGCAACAGCTACAACGCTTCAGTTAACTGTTAACTCGCCCAAACGTGTCAGTGAACCTTTGTGCATCTCTCGCTCTTAGATGAGGGCTTGTTGTCCAGTCCTCAGTCTTTGAGTGTGAGGGACGTGTGTATCTGACCTAGGACATGGGGACAGGCAAAAACTGATCCAGAACAATGAAGAGAAACAGGATATAACTCTGCTGGCGCCGCCTAAAGGTAAAAATTAATATCTCCAAATACAATAAAACGACAGAGACAAAAATTTGGTAGGTTCGGTACCAGGTTCTGTGTCAGGTTCGGTATGTGGTCATCTGTGGGTCTAAGTCAGGTGTGACGTGGAGGAGGTTTCACTGAAGTTTGTAGGCGATGATCTTGAATTGGTTGTTTGAAGACAGAAGGGCAGATTTGACTTGACGTGTCAGGACTGCTGTGTGGTTGGAAAGATGCTGGCTCAGTGGAGGGAGGCTCCTTAGATGAGGTCATTGTTTTTTTTGTGCACGGCTCATCCTCTGGGGAGCAGGAACGTGATCAGATTAAAGCGTGTGCTGAGCCAGTGGAACGGAGCCCGTCAGAAACAGCGCGTCTCTGTCTCTGGACAGATGCAGGTGTCTTTAAACCCCCTGTTGATCCGAACAGAACTAAACTGTTTTTCTGTTTATATTGAGCCTGAATCATGGAAAAGTGTGAAATGGAAACCGTCAGTTCTCTGACATGAAAAGCTGCTTTTATCCTCCTCACAGAGCTCGTTTGTTCTTCTGCCTCTATTTCAATAAATTACCGACTCTGTCATGAAAGTGTAACAGAAAATCCAGTTTGTCCTCAGCTGTCAGTTTAGTCATTTGTGTCCTGAAAGATGTTCTGTATTTATTTCATACCAGGCAGTGACATCATTTTAACACACAGAAAATGTTGTTTTTTTTGTGTTTCCATCAGTGGCGTATCCTGTGACCTGCGTGACACGAGGAGCCGACCTGACGGAGGACGGTGTTGTGGTTTTATGTCCTCCACACTGCACTGAGTGGAGAGTGTCTGTGTTTGGGACGGGGACCTACGCCGCCATATCATCTGTCTGCGGAGCTGCGATACACAGGTGGGCCTGATTCCTGACAGAGAAGGGGAGGGGACTGACTCCAGAGATCAGGTTCCGTGTTTACCTGCAGCTTCAGGACTTGGTTAGTTAGTCGTGACTGTCATGATACGTCCTGTTGAGATGAGTGGAGCCTGGTTCTGGTGCTTCAGACCCGTTAATGACAGCAGCTGAGCAGCGAGAGTCCTGCTGTCTGCTGAAGCTCAACAAAACACCAACACCACAAAGGAATGTGCAGCAACGAAGGATTAAGCTCTCAACCTTGAATGACCTCGTCCAGGGGCCCAGAGAGGAGAAACTCGACCGGCTCTGCTCCCTCAGGATCCTTTTTTTCACTTTGTATCCTCTGTCTGGTTTTATTTTCTAAACTGTGATGAGCCATGTTTCCTGTTCTTTTTTCTCTCAGGACAAATCTCTCTGTACTGATTCAACTTGTCAGTTAAATATACGGCATCAAAGACGTCTCATCGCACGACGACACACAGCAGGAAACGATGCTCATCATCCTCACAGACAAGTTTCCTCTTTGTTTCAAACTGGGAAACCTGACTGTTGCCCGTGTGAACTTTGTGCATCGTCCATATTAGGAAAAACAACAGAACAAATCCGCTTTTCCTCTTCTAGATTAACATACCGTCCAGTTCCAGCAGCAAAGTACCAGATCCCATCTGGGCACAAACAGACCTTCTCTATGCGACATATTCTCCGTACATTCACTTCCAGCATCGTAGACGTTTACAGGTTTAGTCTGAAGCCTCACATGAACGTTAGAGGCACGTAAACACTGAACGACTCTGAACCTTTGTGGTCAAAGTGTGTTTAATCATCACACGTGTCTCTGATGCACTTCTGCTTTGTGCTTTCTCCGCTGCAGGGGCATCGTGGGTCCGTCCGGGGGCCCCGCCAAGGTTCACAAGCAGCAGGGACGACACAACTACATGAGCTCCTATGCCCACGGCGTCCACTCACAGGCACTGTCTCGCTGGACCGCCTCCTTCAACCTCACCAGTAGGTAGAAGTTCTACTCTGAACGTCAGATGTTTTGAACTGAGGTCAAACCACAGTGTTCTGGTGGCTCGGGGGGTCGGGGGGGGGCCCGGGGGGGGGGGTTAATTCACCTCAGAAAACAGAAACATGTCAGAAAAGAAAAAGGTCATTTTGAACTTGATGTCTGGAAACAACAGAAGAACATTCAGCAGCTGATCGCGCCTTTTCTACACGAACCTGAGTCGGTTATGTTTGTGTGAACAGAGCCGGTTAATGTCCCGCTAGAGCTGACCAGTGAGACCAGTACCACACCTCTGCCAGGTGACTGATACACACCAGTACAAACTGCTCCGGCTCTGTGTGACTGTATTGATCCGCTGTATGTTCACCTCTGTGTGTTGCTTTGCAGCAAAGAAACTGCTCAGGAAACCGTCCGTGAAGAAAGCGCTGACCGGGGGAAACAAAGGTTCTGTTACGGTTGTATGTGATGTTCTGCTGTGGACGTGTGTAGCTCAACGCGCTCGGGGACGAGGCATGAGACACTGTGTTTGTGTTTGTGCAGACTGTCAGATGGACATCGCCGTGGTCATCGACAGCAGCAACAACATCGGGCGGCGAAGGTTCAACCTACAGAAGAACTTTGTCGCCAAGGTGGCCGCCATGTTGAGAGTTGGGTCAACAGGACCACACGTGGGCCTGATACAAGCCAGGTCAGACACACACTGGGCACTTTAATTATAGTGAGTTCTTCAGTACAGGAGGCACAGAGAATGATTAGGTTTAAGATGTGTGCGTGTGTGTGCGTGTGTGTGCGCGCGTGCAGTGATTCTCCAAAGACAGAGTTTCTTCTGACCAACTACACTCAGCCCAAAGAGCTGCTGTTCGCGATCAAGGAGCTGGCCTACCTGGGAGGAGACACCAACACAGGTAACGGAGCAGAGTGAAATACATGTCAATATATGATTTAAACTCCGAAAACGTTTCTCGTCCTGCAGGTAAAGCCATCATGCACACAGCGGAGACCTTCTTCACCCAGGAGAACGGGGCGCGGCGCGGACACCCACGGGTCATGATGGTGCTGATTGACGGATGGCCGTCCGACGAATTGGAGCAGGCGGCCATGTTGGCCCGAGAGTCCGGCATTAACATCTTCCTGGTGTCCGTAGCTAAACCCGCGCTTGAGGAGCTCGCAATGGTGCAGGACAAAGACTTCATGAAGAAGGTTCTCACTTCATTTCTTTTTGTAACTGTGTACTTACTGTTTATTAATGTGTATTATTGTGTAATAACTGCGTACTTGCTGTGTATTAACATGTAATTACTGTGTATTTACATGTATGGTGACAGATTTTCTAAAATTCTGGTCTCTGCTCCGGCAGGCTGTGTGTAAAGACAACGATTTCTTCACATATTTGATCCCCAGCTGGTTCAGCACCACCAAACACGTCAAACCTCTCACGCAGAGACTGTGCTCCCTGGACAACCTGCTCTGCAGTGAGAAACGTCCACCTCCGTCACACGGCTGAAGCCACAGAGAGTTTTTAGAGAAAAAACTAAGCTTTTACCACCAGAACTTATTTGTCATTGAAACTTTTTTTCTACATTTTTGCAGTAAATAATAATTTCAAAAATTCAATACTGTCAACCTGAGTTTGTGTGACTGTGTTGTACTGCCTGAAGCTGCATCGTCAGATGTATAGTGAAGCTAAACTGAATAAATGTTCATCAGAAGTCATGTCTGTGATTTCAGGTAAAACCTGCTACAACTCTGTCAACATCGGGTTTCTCGTTGATGGCTCCTCCAGTGTTGGCGAAGGAAACTTCCGCCTGGTCCTGGAATTCTTGGCAGGAATCGCCAGAAGCTTCGACATCTCGGACATGGGATCACGCGTCGGTCAGCTGCACAGAATGGAAACGCGTAATTACTTAACGAACTGATGATGTGATTGGCTGACTGTCACTGTGCTGGGTGTTCAGGTGCAGTTCAGTTCACCTACGACCAGAGGCTCGAGTTCAACCTGTTTGACTACTCCAACAAGGAGGACACCATCAACGCTCTGAGGAGGATCCCTTACATGAGTGGAGGAACAGCCACCGGAGAAGCCATCCGCTACACCACTGAGAAGCTGTTCAGGTAAGAGCACAGCTGAGACATCAGCTCAAACAGTTTCTGACTGAGGAAAGAGCTCTGTTTAAAACATTTTCTCCACCAGACGAACTGGACCAGGCCGCAACTTTCTCATTGTGGTGACAGACGGACAGTCGTATGATGACGTCAGAGGTCCAGCACTGGCTGCACAGAAACAAGGTGTGGGTCAAACCTGGAGTTCAGCTCAGTCCAGAGCCATTCTTAAGAACCAAAACCGTGGATCTTAAGAATTGCTACTTCCTGGAGATACAGTATAAATGACGATGGATGAAACAGTATCTCATTATTACCAAACTCTGATGTGGGTCCTCAGACTGTCTGCTGCTGATTTGTAGTATCAAGAGAAAGTATGTGAACTTGAACTCAGATTCTAGCTGCTACATGAGAAAACTTAACGAGAGATAACGTCCAACCGTCTTCCTGCAGCTGTGGCTTAAACCTCCTCAGACCTCATCCCAGCAGACCTGTTGTGGATCAGGTCTAACCCACAGCTGAAAGCCTTCTTTGAGGTTATTAAATTCAGGAGTTCACCTTGTTTGGACGCGTTCAGTTTTCATTGACTTATTCATAAAAATCCGTTCACGCATGTTTTCTTTGATGAAGGTCTAAGTCAGGGGTCCTGATGCTGGTCCTGGAGAGATACAGCCCTGCTTGTTTTCCAGCTTTTGATTGGCTGGGTCAGGGTTAGGGTTAGGATATGATCTAAAAAAATATCGCAACAGTATAAAGCTATATCATGACGCAACACATGTCGCGATATACTCTCCAGGCATGTTTACAAGTTGCATGCAGACGGCAGACTCTGCAAGTCTTTTATTTTGAAGACCCGGAAGATTCCGGTCGGCGCTCTATTTGTAAATACGCTCATCGTCTGTGGTTCGGTACCAAGTGACCAATGGACCGGTGCTAGAGGTGGAGGGAGCTGTTGCTTAAAGCGCATGCGCAGAGTTTACACTCGACAGTACTTCGACTATATCCGCCCCCTAAACCTGTGACACAACTCACCTGTTCCTCTCGTCCACCAATCACCAGGCATCACCATCTTCGCGGTGGGCGTGGCCTGGGCCCCCCTGGAAGACCTCAAAGCGATGTCGTCAGAGCCGAAGGAGAGCCACACCTTCTTCTCCCGAGAGTTCACGAGCCTCGCCGAGCTGGTGCCGCTGCTGGTCCGAGGTGTCTGCCGAGACTTCACCGAGAAAAACTGAGGACGCGCGTTTGTACTTGTGAGGTTCTGTTATTAACAGGTATGAAGGTTCCCCTGCAACCTGGTCTGTCTCCAACCTGCAGTGCCGGTTCTGGTTCCGTGTGGATCACCTGCTCTGAAGTGTGTCCTCACAAAGATAGAAGTGTAACACAAACACTGTATATATGCTGAACACACAAAACACGTGTACATAAACTATTTAACTAAAGACGTCATCGACCACAGTCAAAAATAGTCACTCATCACCTACAAACTAATTTAACTCAGTTCATTGATTTTATTTCTTCGGACTGATTTTTTCAGAGAATAAAGACGGAATATTCTGGACATTATGCCCACGTCACTGTGGGAATAACTTCAGACCTTATTCTTCAAACATTCTGCAAATTATAACATTTCAGAATATTCTGCCTTAATCTCTAAATGTTTGTATTTGCTGACATGCTAATAAACACACTCGTAACATTCAGTGTTTACAGATTCCACGATGTTGGATGGATTTCATTTTTAATAAAAATATGTCAGACTCCCATTTTGTCCTGCAGTTAATTTAAAATCCACGAAACTCATTGAGATTAATTTCTACTATAGTGAATTATTGAGATGTCTCATGCACAACGAAACGGTTTAACTCAGAATTAAAACGTTTTTTCATTTATCATTTGTTACAAGATAATAAGTTGTTTTGTAATTATCACATATACAAACATTTTTTTAGTTTGATTTTGCCCTAAATGTTTCAAAAACATTAACAACAACCTACAGTTTTTACAGCTTTTCAAAGTGATGTCTCCTCCGGGACGTTTATCCTTCTTCAGACTGGTTCTGGAAACTAACCTGAGGTTCCCCTATTGCCGTTTCTGCAAGTTTAGCCTCTTTTACGATCGTGTGAGAAAAGGTTTTTGTGAAACATTGTAGTAAACCCTCAGAATATTTTATCACAGAAGCATGAATCTGACATCCACCAGAAAAACAACCCAGTTAAACAAATGAGACTAAATACACAAAATACACTTTTACGTTAACCATTACGTCACATAAAGAGTCTGGAGGAATCCTGGGAAAGAGAAGTGGAAATAAATCTGATTCTGTGTTGATCATGGAAAAGGCGCCATCTGCTGCCAAACAACAAGAACACGCCTGTATCTATGATCTGCTCATTCTAGAAGTCATCACACATAGAAAACGTTTCTACATTAAATTAATTTGTGATAAAAAACCTGCGATGAAAATTACTAATTGTAAAAATCAGTCTGGACTGAAGTCCATATATGAATATAGCATATATATGTACTAGTACACAGAATTGTACAGCTAGTACAGCACTGTTATTACATATATAACTTTTTATTACATCCATGCTCAAGTGAAAGAATTTTCATGTGTGGAAAGTTATGTTTAACAATAAATGTAACACATATAATATAAAGCACAAAGTAATGTGTTTTCTCTACTACATGCGAAATTTATTTCAAATTAAAAGTAGTAGTACTCTAGTAGTGTTGTAATAGAAAATGTTATGGAGTAGAAATTGATAACTTATTAGTTTTTCCTGAAAACCCTTTGTTGTCAGACCATTTCTTAATAACATTCGA
>JAUMHF010000014.1:449803-507460 GCA_032359275.1 Microctenopoma steveboyesi | reverse complement strand
GTAAAGTGCCTTGAGATAACTTTTGTTGTAAAATGGCGCTATATAAATAAAACTGAATTGAATTGAATTGAATTGAAATATATTTTTACTCTGCACTACTGAATCTATGGACAACGTGACGGATCGTCTGTGACGTCGTTGGCATGGAGACGGGACACAAACATAAGTGCAGCGTGAAAAAAGTTCCGAGTGGTTTATTTATCACAGGTAAGTTAGAGTAGAAGCTAATTTCTTCACTTCATACTCAGTTACGTTGAATAAGTTGCTAACGGTCAAACATTAAAACCATGTTCACGGTTTCACGGTGCTGACGGCTAGTTTAGCTTTAGCTTAAGCTTATGCTAACTTTAGCTAACATTAGCGTTATCATCGCTGGTGGTGATTTCAAACAGAACAAATGCAGCTAATGTCTACCTGTCCAGCGCCTCCTCTGCTGCTCCCTGTTGTTCCGGATGTAAACAAGGCAAAACTATGTCCCTCTGGGATTAGTAGAGGATTTTTAATCTCGTCTGTTAAAGGGAGTTTTTCCTCTTCACCGTGGGACTGGTGGGTTGTCTACAGTATTATAATGTCCTGAGAGGACTCATGTTGTGAATTGCTGCTATATAAATAAAGCTCCGTCCTTAAATTCTGTAACCGGAAATTAGATGGTTCAATTCTGATTTTGAAAGATTTTACAGTAAAACCAGTAGCAGAGTGAAGGGAAGGAGGAAGAGGAGGGAACATGCCGAAGAAAGGAAAGAAAGGGGGAGGAGCTAAAGGTGCAGGAAAAACGGAGGAGGAGAAACTCCTGTTCCTGCAGCAAAGAGCTCAGGCTGAGGAGGAGCTGGCCACGAAGAAAGAGGAGATACTGGCGCTGTTTCTAAAGGTGACGCTTTGTTCATTCACATCTGACCTTCATGGGCCGAACACGTTAAAACTACGCTCCTGCTCCTACTTTGACCTCAGGACAAGTTGCAGAAGGAGCAGAGCAACACTGCCGTGAACCTGCTGAAGCTGAATGAAGGCTGGAGGACAATCCTCCGCCAGGCTCGAGCTGCTGAGCTGCGTAAAGACGTCTCCATCCTCAGCCAGACGTTTGAGAGACAGCTGGACGGCCTGGACAACGTCATCAAGGTGAGAGGACACTCAAAGCTGCTCCTCGTCCAATCACGTCAATGCTCTGACTTCTGGTCCGTTTGCTTTCAGAGTCTGGAGCGTGACCTGCAGGAGGCGGAGCGTCAGTCGGCTCAGGTGCGGCGCGTTCACCTGCAGAATTTGGAGCGTCTGTGGGCTCAGCAGGACAAACGGCTCAAGTTTCTGCAGCAGCAGTGGGACATGAGCCTGCAGCACCTGAGCTCCAGGTTCAGCTCAGAGAGGTGAGTCTGAGGAGCCACAGCGCCCCCTACAGGCCACTGTGTCCAGCTCAGCTGATGATGCAGGTCCTCCGCCAGGCTTCAAAGAACAAAGTTCTGTGTGTCTCAGGCAGCAGAGGTTGTTGCACTTGGAGCAGCAGCGAGCGGATCTGGACGACGCAGCATTCACCGTGGAGCAGCAGCACAATGAAGTGATGAGCGGAATCCACGGGCTGTACAGCGACGGCATCACTCTGTACAAGTCGGCTCTGCAACACAGGGTATGTCCAAGAAGCACTTCTGTCGCACACATCAGACAGCCTGAGCGTTTCTCTGACCGCCGTCTCCCGTCTCTTCCCCTGCACGTGGACAGAAGCGCTCTCTCCTCATGGAGCACGAGGAGAAGCTGAAGGCGAGGACTGCAGAGAAAGAGCAGGTCCAGCAATTCTTTGAGGAGGAAGCAGAACAAATGGACGGCCTGCTCAGCACCAATAAATACTTAATGCAGAAGACAAAGAACAGCGAGAAGATGATTAAAGACCTGCAGGTCAGCAACGCAACTAGCTCAATGTATTTACAGTTCTCCAATTCCTTTTTTTTTACATGAACTCAGCCTCCGTTCACATCACTTCTCTTCAGGACTCCATCGTGCAGCTGAGGACGAAGCTGAGGTCCAGTAAGGAGGACAGCAAGATGGAGGAACGAGACCTGACGGGCGCCAGAAACGAGGTGAACAAGAAGACTCACAAGCTCCGGGACCAGCTGATCCAGGCCCAGACAGCAGCGCGGAAACAACTGACTGACCTCAGCATCCACGGACACCGCGCCACCAAGAAACTGCAGGAAGTCACCGACAAGGTGAAGCGCGTCTTTCAGAGTCTGCGACGCCTCGTCTGCTCGATCCGACTTCTCTGCCCGTCTGTTTCAGGGTGAGAGGGTTCTACGTGTGGCCGAGATGTGCAACAAGCTGGAGAGCGAGCAGGAGAACATGTTGACACCGTCATCAGCCGAGGCTGGACCAGGTACTGAGGAGGAACCAGTAGAGGTAGGTCTGGAGGTCTCAGTCCGTTCAGACACAGCTGGCTCTCGGGTTCAGGCCTGTTGATTTAATGCCATGTGAACGTGTTTGTCCGTGTGTCTGTGCAGGAGCGATGTGCGTTTCCAGAGTTGCAGCAGCTGATGCGGCGCCTCAACACGGCTGCGCTGCATCGAGAGGCTCTGAAGACGCAGAGAGGGGACCTGAGTCGCGAGAACCAGCAGCTGAGGCTTCTGCTGCGAAGGCACCTGGACACCATGACCGTCAGCGACAGCGCCCTCGACGGACCCCGCGCTCTGCTCACCACGTCCCGGGCACCGACCGCGGCGGCCCCACGAGACCACAGCAGACGCCACACCGTGGTCGAGGCCGCTCACGCGGCCAAACACTCGCTGTAACAGACAGCTGAGTCTGATGTGGTTTGAAAAGTGTAATCGTTAAATTTACTGTGGTCGTTTGGTCCTAGTCGTTACTGTCAAACACAAACGCGTGGTCGCACCGTCACTGGGTGGAGCAGAGGTCACTCTGACGACGACCTCTGTACAGGTACACCATTTAATAGTTATTATAGACATTTTATATACATTTCAACAGTTGCTATGTGGTACAGTCTTTAAAATCTGTAAATCAAAAACAAACTTACAAAACTCATCAAAACAAACTGATCAGATTTTTTTCCCATTTTTTGGAAGACTAGAAAAAATACTTTTATCGTATTAATCATGCATTACACAAACAAAAGTCTTTAGTTACACAGTAAGTTGGGTGAAAATAAAAAGGAGCCGTTCGCTACAAATCCCTTCAGATAAAAAATTAAATTAAAAACAAACAGTGAATCAGAACAAACCACAACGAGAAAATAAAACTGTGCGTCGGAGCAGCTCCGAACATTCGGGTCAACAATAAAAACCGTCTAATGAAGAAAAGTGAAACGTGAGCAGAGTGACACAAAGATGAGGAGGAGGAGGAAGAGCAGAGAGGCCCTCGGCGAAACTGTGCTGCGTTCAGGAACTCTCGTCGGTTTGCTGTTCAGAAACGTTTGAGAAGCTGTTTGAAACATTATTAAGCTCCAGTGAAGATTTTATTCACTGAATTGTCTGTTTGTTGACACGTTTTCCATTTTACACCCGTTTTCCTACTAAACAAATACTGAATATTAATATTTTTACATTCATCTTTAAATTCTTCAAACTGAAACACATTTAGTCAAACTATGAACAATAAGCAGTAAAAAAATAAAAGGTGTTTACAAACAATGATTTGAGTTTAGTAATTGTTTTGGCTTTAAAACAAAGAACCTGATTTCTAAGCAATAAATTAAATATGCTTTTAAAAATTATTCGGTAAAGATTTTGGACAGTGGGGTTTTTACTGCAGCTTCATGGTTCTACAAACGGCGGGAAATCTGTCTAGACTTGGAACATATTTAAAAAATAAAAGGTTTCAACGTTGTGAAAACAAATCAATGATTTGTTCCTTTGAGTTTAATTCGCGATCCGCAGCGCCGTGACGGAAACAGACTGGTCCGAGTGTGTGTGAACGCAGCATCAGCACAGGTGTGTCAGGTAAAACGTTTTCACCTGACGGTTGAGAGAGCACACGCCCTCCCCCTCCCCCCTCGGCCGAGTCTCAACACTCCTCAGCAGCATCTCCCCCGTTTACTCGCTACATTTAGGGTGTTTTCAAACCCGCTGCTTGTTTGTTCGGGTCCAGTTTGATTCTTAAATGTGGCAGGAACAAGAAAGGAAAGACCGACCAGAGATCCAGTTCTAGACTCGTGAGGTCACAGTTTGACTGGACGAACCCAGACTTCTGGCGGGTTTGAGGCGGATTGAGTCTCATCCTATGACATAAGTGGACATGTGAGGTCTGTGACAGCAGGACTGGACGGGTAGAGGAACCAGAAACCTCCACGGCATCGTTAACAAGACGTTTATAAAAAGGATTAAAAAACTAGATTTATTTTACACAAAACCGTCGCTTGGGCTGAAACGCGGGGCTCTGATTGGCCCACCAGGGACTGAGGGCGAATATGTCCAATCAGCTCAGACTCAGAAAATCTGATGTGTAAGTGGACGATTAGCTCCGATTTTTATCTTCAACATAAACTGTGTAAAATCTGAAGTTTGTGTGTGTGTGGTTCATTTCCTGGGCTCATGTCAGTTTAAACATCAAATGTTCCGTTTCTGTGATGGATCCAACTCTGCTGCAGCTACAAGTGTAAGCTTTGAAGGAAAAATCCTGCAGATGTGCAGCTCACACCCTGACACACGTGACCTACAGAAACTCCAACTGTGTCCTGCTCTTTGCGCGGCACAGTTCAAACCTGCTGCTGACTGAACAAGCTGAAGAGAACAAGGACTCGGCTCCTCGACCTCTTCAGCAACAGCTCTAAACAGCTGAGTTTACAGGACGAACAGAGACACTGAACATTTCGTCACCTGTGGAACGATATAATAATTGACTTTACAGCGTGTAACGTGCCGTCTGTAGCTGCTCCGCCCAGTATGTGTCTGTGTGTCCTCCTCATCACTGTTCCCCACAAACAGAAGCAGCTCTGCGGAGCAGAGGCGACACCCGACAGGCTGCCTCACTGGGAGAGGACCACAGCGACCAACGAGCTGCAGACCGCCAGGAAACGACCAATCAGAGCAGAGCTCCTGAATACGCATCATTACTCTGTAGGTGTGAATCAGATGAAGGTTCTGGAGCTGATGCAGTTCACCGTTTATATAAATATAGAAAACCCACTGTATGATATGTGTCTGTTTGATTTTACAACACTTCCCTGTTCAACTGCAGAACCCTGGTTCAGAGCAGCAGCTGCTCAACATCTGGGGGATTTTTCCTTTACCTCTGCTGCTGCCTGAGCTTCTGGAGGTCAAGCTAGTGTTAACGCTTTGTGGGGGTGGAGACAGGGGAGCTTCTCTGTGTCGGGTTTAGACTGAACGTCTCTCAGTGTCTTCAGTCAGTCGGAGGAGACCACATCATTCCAAAGTCTTAACTTAAGCCGTGTGTCCTCAGTCCTCCTCTCATCCAGTCTTAATATGTTCTGTGTTCAGGAACCTGAACAGCCAGCATCCTGTTTGCCTGCCGTGCTCTCGGTCCGTCTCTCGCCCTGCGGGTCCTCTGCTTCTCCTTCCTCTTGTCCCGGTCTAGACGTAGACCCTGGCGAGGGCGTCGGCTCCGGCGGAAGCAATGTAGGCCTTAGAGGGGTGGAAAGCCACGTCGTAGATGGCTTCCTCGCTCTTCTTGCGGTGAGCTGTGATCTCCTGAACGCACGTTTTACTGTCGAGGTTCCACAGACGCAGAGAGCAATCGTGACCTGAGGAAGAAGAGAGAACGGAGACGATGACCAGAAACCCAGCACCACAGGCCGGGAGCCACAGGACCAGACGCTTAATGAGGATGAGAAGGTACCGACACTGATTGAAGTGTCACTATGAGACTTACTGCCGGACATCAGGTAGATCCCGTTAGGATCCACAGCCAGACTGGTCACTGCGTCCAGGTGAGCTACCATGGCATGGATCACTTTACCTGCAGACAGTCACAGAACAGCAGTGTTTGTGGAAAAGAAAGATTTTTTAGGATATTTGTAGAAAAAAAAGATTATTTGCAACATTTAAGTAAGAAAATCCACATTGAAGTGAAAGTACTGATCCAGCAAACTCACCTGACTTGTTATCATAGAACTTGATGTGTCGGTCTTCATGTGCGGTGATGGTGACCGGCAGCGTGGGATGACTGACAACCTTGTTGATATGATTTGAACCTGGGAGAGCTGAACACGATAACACACAGAAGCAACATTTTAAAAACCGTGTCCACTCATGCAGACCCCTGAGCGAGCGTGAACGTGTCTTACCGCCGTCTCCCTGGCCCTTCAGCACCAGCGCTTGCTGGGAGGTCTCGAGGTCGTACACCACCACATCCCCGCTGTTAAAGGACGCCACCATGTGGGCGGGGTCACAGCCATTAAAGTCCACCGACGTGGGGATGCCGTGCTCTGCAAAAACAAAGACACTGAGTGGACGGCGTCTGACAGCAGCCTCCTCTGGGGGGCGCTCTGTGCTTCCAGTGGTCTCACCCTTGTTTGTGTTGAAAGTGCTGATGCAGGGGTTTTTCTCTGTCGGGTTCCACAGTTTCACCGAACCATCGGCCGAGCAGGACAGGAGGCGGCTCTTGATGCCGCTGTAGGCCAATCCCCACACGGCATCCGTATGCCCCGCCCACGATCCTGCCAGGACACTGGGATCTAATGGCACCAGAAGAAGAGTGTTAGGTTTATGAAACGTTTTACTCCCGTCTCTGGTCTTATGGTTCAAGTTATTTCTGCACCGTAGGTGTCATAAGGATCCACGTTGGAGCTGGGGATGTTCCACCACTGGATGGTCGAGTCGATGCCTCCACTGAAACACTGTTCACCACTGGAGGTCATTGCTAACGACAACACTGGACCACTGAGACAGAGAGACATCGTTAGAGACTGACCTTCAGAAGCGCCTTTACTAACCAGGAGCTGATGATACGTACACGTGGGCTCTGAACGTGTAGATGGGTTCCACATCGAAGGAGGCACTTCTGGAAAGCAGCAGAAATAAGACATGCAGACTGTTATTAAACACATCGTCATCCTCCTCAGCAGCGTCTGCTCCTGCTTAACGCCGAGGAGCCGCAGTAAATCCTGAGGGGAAGTCTTTACAGGGATTATGTGCAGGACACTGAGGAGCTCCGTGTTTCACGCTTAGCTGAACAGTGGCAGAGAAAGATATGAGCTGCAGCATGTGCAGGAACTAAAGTCTGATCAACTGTAAAGATACAGTCTGATGACCGTAAACACGTCAGTAAAGGGGGAGAACGCATATTTTAATTTGGAGGTAAAAAAGCTCAGACTGTTCTGGTACTTTTTGGCAGGGACGGTCTTGGTGAGGTTCCACAGTTTGAGTGTGTGGTCCTCGGACACGGTGACCAGGCAGGGCTCGACAGGGTGGAAGGCCAACGCCCGCACGCCGTCGAAGTGGCTCCGCAGCGTGTACTTGGGGTTCCACGTCTTCCTGAATGAAGACTCCTTATTGGACGGCAGCTGAGACACAAAAATATCGATGATTAACAAAATGTATGAACCAGCGTCTGTGAGCTGTGGTTCTGCTCGTGTCTCACGTCGTAGCTGTAGTCTGTTTCATCATTTGTGACCGTGAGGTCAGCGAGGTCGCCCAACCCCAGCACGCTCTCCAACACATCGTCTGAACCCCCCAGCAGGAAGGACTTCCCCCTCCCCGCGGGAAATGGAAGAGGCTCCGCTAAAGACAGAAGCAGTCAATGAAATAAGTCTGCGTCCAGGTTTTCTTGGTCCAACACTGAAAGGAAACAAGCCTAAAACCGCCCCACTCACCCCACTCTGTCCCGTCTCCAGAACTCCGAGCCTCGCCCGCTCCCTCTCCGTCTTCAGCCGTCACCAGAAAGTCGAACTCCTTCAGAGCCTCCTCTGTGTCAGCATCATCCTCTGACGCCAAGCCCTCATTCCCCACCTGGAGGTTTCAAGAAAGTTCTGTTAACGAGGAGGGAAACACCTTCACCGAGTCTCTGAGACGCCACGGAACCAGAGTAGAACCGGTGCGTTTCTCTCGTGTGCCTGCAGCCACATGTGAGCCGTGGTGACGAAGCGGAACCAGAGTAGAACCGGTGCGTTTCTCTCGTGAGAAGCCGAGTGGATCTCAGCTTTTACAACCGGCTCTAATCAGGTGGCGAGGGAAAGGCACCAGGCCCGGTCCAGGTCCGGTTCTAACCCGGCTCCTCGTGCTCGGTTTAGTCACCTTAGTCTTGTGTTTCTTGGGTCGGTGGTGCTTGTCTGTGGCGATGTCGTCCATCAGGTCTCCCTCTTCATCCTCGTCTTCATCGCTGTCCTCTGGGTTCTCCAGGAAGTTGAACGTTTCTAGAACGTCACCTGGACTCCTGAACACAGGAAGAGGTCCCCATGAGCTCTGTGGAATGTTTAGCGTGTGTGCGTGTGTGCGATCGAACCTCTTGCTGTCCTTGCAGCGCTCCGTCCCGTTGATCAGGTGCTGCAGGTTCTTGTTCTCCACTGACCCATTCTGCTCAGAGCCCGACAGGCCAAGCAGGGAGCGAACCCTCTGAGTGCGAACGTCCAGGATGGTGTCTGTGTACCCCACCTCCTGCAGGTACCTGAAAACACATGAGCACAGTTTTCCAGAGAAGACATCGGGGACATTTGCCACGTTTTATCGATGAACTACTACGTCCTGTGGAAACTTTCAGCCACCAAACGCTGGGTGAGAAAAGGTGGAACTGTGGGAGGGTCCCTACTGTCTGAGCAGCTGTCTGCCTTGTTTCCAGGTGAGCTGACTGTTGGCAGGAACAGCAGAAACCTCGGAGTCTTTGGTGTCTAAAGGACAAATGCAGAGAAAGGAGACATGGGGTTAGTTTGATCTCTCGTCTGTAAACCATCAGCAGCAGGATCCTGTGACCCTGATTACAAACTAGTAAAGTGGGTCAGTGCATCAGAAGCTTCTGAATCTTTGAAGAGAAAACCAGACTGTAGAGCTGAGGGAGGACGCGTCCACTGTCCCTTCTTATGATCCTACCTGATTCAAAGCTTGGCGTCTTCATCTCCCCCTGGTTCAACTCTGTTCCATATTTTAACTTGTGATATTTTGCTCTGAGGAGGAAACAGAAGAGACAAATGATTTACGCCAACGTCTGTAGCGGTAAAAAAAGGTTCAATAATGAACTGGTGACATTACTCCGAGACCATTTCTTACCTTTCCTGCTTTAGAGCATATTCTAACATCTTTATTCTTCTAACCAGGTCGTTCTTCAGGTTCTCCTGACCTTTCCTCTCCCCCTGCAGGAACGCTATCCTCGCCTGGACAAGAGGACAGAATGATGATCAATCAGCCGTCGTCCAGCCCACTGAACAGAACCTTGCTTTCTTCTTTCCCTCTTTAATGTTTCTCTCTTCACACTACTACATCCAGATCCCATCCATCACCTGTCAAACACCTGTCTCTCCGTCTGTCTGTCTCTCCGTTCATCTCTCCGTCTGTGAGCAGCTGCCCCGTGAAACCCAACACTCAAACTATTTATACTAACACACAGTTGCAGGGTACCAGGGTATGAAGGAAAATGGGGGGTTTCTAGGGAAGGTCGGCATTTAAAGGGGGGTGGGCAGAGGTCCTACCCCTGGGCAGGTCGGAGACAGAGTGAGTGGGGTCGGTAGTGAGTCCGGGACACAGCACACTAACCCAGCCGCACTCTGATTGGCCGGCTCTGTGACTGACAGCCACAGCTCCACATCACCCCCGCACCCTATAAACGGGTCTTTCTGGAGGATTTACGCTGGGTAGGGCTTTCACCAATCAGGACACACGTCGTTTTTCTCCAGACTGGACTCTATTTCCAGGTTTAGAATAAACTATCTCAGAGTCTCCTGCTTCGGGATCAGCTCTCAGACCAGCTGAAGGCGACAACGTGACTTTACACCTGTTGAAACTCTGGATTCATCTGAACAGGATCCTGTGGTTCGAGGCTGAACTGTGCGTTAGTCCCGTAAAGAGCAGCTGCTAAGTCTTCACAGCCACTTCATCTGGATCAGCAGAGTTTTCTGGTCTGTTCTCAGCTTAAGACTGAAGTCACACCACCCCTCCCTCCCCACCCCGTGCACCTGGTGACCATGAATCAAGCCCTCCTTAGGGAGTGAGGTCAGAGGACCAGGGTGATGATGACAAAGATGTGCGTGTGCGTATGAGGTGAGCTCACTGGGACAGATTTACTAGTCTGAGAGACCAAAACAGACTAAACTGAGAGAATGAGGAGACATGAGAGTGATCAAGGCTCATTCCTCTGAGCGACTGCCCCCCCCCTCTCTCTCACACACAGACAAACACAATCAAGACAAAACCACCAATACAGTTTCTGCAGAGAATAAGAATTAGTTTCCATTACACTAAAGTTGTTTGTGTTGCTTTAAACCTTTTTCACTTAGTGACTGACACACTGTTGGACCTCGGCCTGTGTGTGTGTTGCAGTTATTTCAGGCCCGTCTACTTTTAGCATCCAGCTGGGACGGGACTGTCAGAGCAGGGCCCAGTAGGCCAGGACACCTAATTACAGCCTCCCATCCCACGGCCCTGCCCTCTTTACCAAAACACGGATCCACCACAGCACTGCCCCTCCTACTGATACAACCACCAACACTCTTTAGTAACAGCGTGACCTTTGACCTCCATGCTATTATTGTGAGAAATGAATTTAAAAAGTTTTCTTTTACATTTCTACAATTTGCTGAGTCCGTGCAGGTTGTGATGAAGACAACCTCGTGTATCTGCAGTAGTGAGACACACAGAGATTCAGGTTCCTGTCGTGGTCAGAGTCCAAAACAGCTCTTTTGTAGAGCAAGAGTAAAATCATCCAGGCAACATCGGAGTAATCCAGCCCAGAGACAGACCCCGACTCTGAACGTTAACCATGTTTGAGAGATGAGCCACAGAACCACTTCAGCTTATTCTCAACTCGTTGTTGTATGTTTCAAGAAATTCAAAGCAAAATAAGGCCGAAGGTTGTCTGTGTGACTACAGCAGGTAACCGAGCGCAGCCACGTCAATGGCGGCTGCTGCTGCTGCCTCGAGGTAAAACAGCAACACTGTAATTTCCACAGCGGGGTCACATGGCGCCTCCTTCACGCTCTGCAGACGCCTCCACATCAACAAACAACAGCTCCAGTAGGTGAGAACCTGTCTCACTCTCCTGTGCTGCATGTGTGAAAGAAACTGGACAATCAGGTTCAGAGATCACATGGGAAAAGCTCCTCCGGTGGTGGACTGTGTTTATATCACCAACAGTTCACTCCTGGAATCTCACACCAACCGCTCTGTCATCAACACCTGAAAATACCTGTAATCTGGAAATGCCAACCCCTTGTTTGCAGAGCTCAAATGTGGTTCCTGGAACTGTTGAGAACGGTGGAAACAAAAGCAGAAGCGGTGACAACAGATACGTAAGCGTACACCTTAAGTTTTTGTGAGGGAGAAGAATTTCCTCAAACTGATCCTCCTGATGCCAGAATGTGAGCTGACTGAGGGGAGAGACGCTGCCGGCTCACGTCTCACCTGCTCCAAAGTGACTTCAGTCGTTTGTGACAGTGATCTTCAGACATCTGATCCATCTCACCGTTTTCTTCACGTCAGTTTGCCCAACAGGCTGAACGTTCAGATACTGAGCGCTGCCAAAAAGCAGATTCTAATTTGACAAACATGCTTCCGGCCACTTTGTAAGTGGATGGTCTGTAATGATGTCTGCTGCCGACACTACGCTCCCTGTGTGCAGACGTTTGTTCGCACACGCACGGCAGAGACGCTTCTCATTCCCTACTTACAGAAACATGACAGCTGCAAATGAGCTACTGGAGAAACTCAACTATTACTATTCAGTTTAAGTAAAGTCACCGAGTGTGAGCGTTTGTGTTCCCACAGGGACAAACCAACACGGAGCATAACCACAGAAGCTGCCTGAATCAGGAACAGACCTGCTCCATGTGCCGGTGTCAGCGTGTGTCAGCTCAGGGAGCTCAGCAGCATCTTCAAGGGAAGTTAAGATGCTTCGTGTCTTCACTTTCTCCAGCTGCTCTAATGCAGCGGATGAAGACTCTGCATCAATATTTTACAGCTCGGGTCCCTTTAACAAGCCCGACCACATAACTCATCTTCTTCTTCCTGCAGAGCTCTAAGAGGACAATTCTCGTCTTCGCTGAGCGATTCTAGTGTTAAACCACCAGATTTCCAATCCTGACTCGAGCTTCTTCCTGAATAAAATGATACTGAAACTGTAAGCAGAGCTGAATCTGTGGCCTCTGCCCAGTTTACCCAGTAAACACCAGCAAACTGAACTCAAGAGATTCTCACACTGAATCACATCATTTCCTCAAATCCACAATTTTACAGTGACTTCAATCGACTAATACAAACAGGCCGAGTTAGATTTTATTCAAATACTTTGATCAAAGTTGTCCAATGTCAAAGCAGAGAAACGCTTCAGAGCATTTGTGTCTATTTTCAGCTCGTCTGGGGGAGCATGAAGATTAGGCAAATTAGACCAATAACGGATTAAAAAGCCTGCGAGTGTGTTTGGAGACAGAAATGTTCAACAACACACAGTTCCCCCTGTGATTCATTGTTGTGTCTGTGACAAGGAGAGAACTGGGATTTAGCTGCTTGTATTTTACCTCAGTATGACAACGCTTTCAGTCTGAGGAAGGTTTTATTTCCAAAATCTCTGTCCTCTCCATTCACACTAAAACCAGAGGCTGCTCATTCATTTATTTATTACAGGAAGAAACATAACACTGAATATTTGGTCTGATAGATGTTAGTCATTCTGGTTCTGGGTTCTACTGTTATGGTACCATTACGTGTTAGGAACTTTATCCTGCCTTTCTCTCAGGTATCCTGGAGCATGGAGCTGTAGTTGCTGGTCCTACCACCTGCCCAGTGCTTCGTCTGTTGTTATGATCTCTGTTACCTGCTGTTCTTCAGTCAAGGCCGATGGCCGCCCACCCTGGGTATTGAATTGAATTTAATAACAGTTTAAACCTTAGCCTTGAAAGGAGCTATGTTGAGATTTTGCGCTACATAAATCGTTGAACTGAATTGGGTTATTCACATTTTCACGTTTCCTGCCTTTACAGTGTTTACCCAGTCATCACCCTCCTACAGTAAAGCTAACAAATAGGAATGTCGACACCATCACCGCTCACATTCGTGTCTTATCAGGAGCTCTAACAGAGTCATGCGAAAGGCATCCAGAGTCACAGCACAACAAGTGAGAGCAGCGCAGAGAGAAGACCCTGTCGTAGCAGCTGGGTGTGTTAGGAACAGCACACAAAATGTCACGTTACAGCAACAATCACATCTACACGCAAAGACTGATTTCCCAATTCAAGGATGATTTATTTACATCCTTCTTCATTCAACACTGTTCAACCAATTCACCTAGTGTTATAAACTGTAGGTGAAGGATTTATTTCTCTTAAATATTAAGTGACCAAAACGTGGTACAAAAAAAGTGTCTAATGTTACCGTTTGTCATTTAAATGATTCATTTATTGACACGTAGTTTACGTTTGATGTAGTATTTTTTCTTTGTTGTATTGTTACTCCTGCTTCAGGTGAGAACTTAAATACTTGTTCCACCAGCTTCTGTGAGAACATACCTGAATGATGAATCATACATACTTTTAATGTACAGTGAGTGAGACTTAAAATCACGTCCATTCTTAGCCGATTGAATTCCACTACTAAATGTTATTGAGAATATCTGTTTGTCATAATAACCATTTAATAGAAAATGTCCATGTTTATTGTAACAGAGTATTAGAGCCAGGTGTACTGGTACTTTAGCTCCAGTAAACTCCTTTGGTACTTCGTTCGCCAATGTTAGCAACTTAGCTAACATTACGTTAGCTAGCGTGACAAACCAAAATGGCTGAATTAAGATATTAGTCGAGAGTCAGGTGAATTCATTCCTCTTTAACCAACACTTCCTTCTCTCCAGGGCCACAGTCAAAGCGTTGTTATGTTAACACATCTTGGGGAAGATATAAACATATAAGCTAAAGAGAAACGATACGACAACAGAGCCGCACTACAGCTAACTTAGCTGCTTATCTTTTGACAGCGCTGTGAAGCTAACAGCTAGCACCAGCTGAACTAACGGTAAACCGGCGAATTCCGCTATTCGTGACCAGTTAGCTTAGCTACTTAGCCTGCTAGGTTACAAACATTCGGGTTACCGGTTGTAAAAGATACAATTCATTTTCATGTACATGATATGAAGTGTGCTACACGTGGTTACATTACTATATACAACTATTATTCAGCTTTAATAGCCTATCCACTCGAAATCATGTCAGGTATTTGACGTTATTAGCTTATGTTAGCCTGATTGGCATTTAGCGCTAAGCTAAGTGGGCTAACCTGTAGTTCGGCCCTCTCCACTTCCCAGTGCGCCCTCTCCATCTCGAACCGGGCCCACTCGTGCTGGATGTAGTGCAGGATGCCGGGGATGGTGTACTGCTGCTGCGGCCGAGGCAGCTCGTCCGGTTGGAGTGGCACCATGACTCCTCCACCTCCGAAGGGCGGATTAGAGTTGCTGTTGTTCCCCTGCTGCTGATGTTGCTGCTGCTGCTGCTGCGGTGAAGACTGCCGCTGGGCGCCCGCTCCGACCCCTCCTCCGCCGGGGTGCTCTTCCATGTTTTTTTTTTCAGAAAAGTAGAAGGAAAGTCCCAGACAGCAACGCTCCGCTGAATGATCCCCTGTCCTGTTAAAGCCAGTGTCTCCGCTCTGTGTCTGTGTCGCAGAGTCCGCCGCGGTGTGCGAGGCTGGCTGCCCCCGGAGGGCTGCAGTGAGTGCGGCTGGTTGCGGACGCGGTGTTTGTGTGTGGATCTAACCGGCCGCCATTACTGCTCGTTCTCTCCCCCTGGATCCGACGATCACGGAGGGAGAACCCAGCCGCGCTGCATGACGGGACATATCCATCCTGGTTTTTCTTCTGTCATCCCAAATGTAACGTTCCAGACGCAAGGAAAATATAGGAAATCCAACACCCTGGACCTAATAAATTACATGATTCACAGGCAGCGGTGGTGTAAAACATTACTTTACCGTGCAGATCTAAAAGACTGTTCATATTTCTGTCAACTAACTAGTGGGAAACGTAAAGAGATATAAGATGACTTCACAGAGAACAAAAATGCCACAGAGACACTGGGTAATAAATGTGTAAAGACAGTGTTCACAGCGAGAAGCCTCAATATTCTGTTGTTACTAATAGAACAATCTAACATCGTCATTTAAAACAATATGTAACAGTCGGCAGAAGTTTTTTTCTGTGGAATTAATACTTTCACTGTTTGTGACAGAAAAGCCGCATCTCCCACTATGAAAGTGTCACAGCCATAAAATTAACAGTAAAGAGCATCAGTTATACAACCTTACAGGCAAAATTATTCAACTGTGCGACACACAGATTCTGTATTTTAGGAGGGTGCATTTTGTGGCAGGCCTGCCATTATCCTAAGAAGATAAGTCAGCACCCATTGACATTGTCTCCAGGTTCAAGAGAGGTATATCTAGATTCAGTGAATGAAACACTGATCTATTTCTATGTTCACGTTTTGTGTTGTTGTTTAGTAGCAATTTGCCACGAGTGTCTGCATTTCCTGTTTTTTAAAGTCAGATAACCTGAAAGTGGCTGTTGATGTAACTGTTCGTGTTTATTGCATGTTGATTGGTGTTAAGGGACTATTATTTGATTCGGGTGCTGGGGTGCATTTTCTGGCACAGCCCAAATTTCTCATCCGTAATGTCAGAGAGTAGAAGGAGGCAAAGACATCTGATTAATCAAGTGTGAAATATGTTAATGTAAATTTAATACAGGACATGAACGGATCTGAGGGGGAACGGTTCTGAAACGTTCTATCTGGAAACACTGACCACTACTAGATAGTAATTCATTTTGTCATGTTGAACATCTGAGGTCTCTGTTTGCTGCAGATACATGTTTGACTTCTACTGTACAGTAACAGGTAAATCTATTCTACACATTCTGGTAATTATTATCATTAAATGTATAAATAAATTGGCATCAAAATGGGCCAAGCCGGTTCTGGTTGTATTGACATTTCTTTACTTTTACCCTCTGTATGTGAACAACTCTGATGCCACCAACTGGTGCATAAATTAAACACAGTATAGCAGAGAAAAAACCCCGGATCCCAGTCCGAATTCCTTATTTACAATTAACTCCGTTATTCGTGAACGCACCATATGAGCGATTTACTGAGCATGCGCTAAGAATGCTAACAGTTATAGTTAGCTTTAGATCTTCGGAAACTGAAACCTCTTGTTCATTTTCACGCTTATTTTTTACCGTAATTTAACTTTCATATTGAAACAAGCGATGCTTTCGTGTGTTAAAACATAAGATTTTAAAACAAAAAAGAAGCTAACGCTAGTTAGCTACACCGTTATTGTTATTAGCTTCAGCGATGAACCTCATTTAGCTGCAGTGTCAGAAACGAGCCAACAGCCGCCGGTAGGTTAAAATAAATTAAGCTTCACATTAACTATCGACAAGTGACACAGTTCAACGTTTATATTTTAGTAGCTAGATACAGAATAACGTTGTAACTAACGACTATTTTGGAGTTACCTTCTTCACTAAATCATGTGAATACACAGCGATATGATGCCTTCAAGTGCGCTTCGAATAACCAGCAACGAGCCGTGGATGCAACTTCGCGTTTTTAGTCTTTACAAAAATTTATTAATTGTTTGTTGTTGTACTACATGTACCCAGAGCAGCAGTCTCTAAAGTAACTACAAATGTTTAATCAGACTATACCATCTTATATACTAATACTATTAAAACTAAAAATGCAGCTTTACTTGGCTTAAAAACTCTCCACCAACACAAATCCTTTACTCAAGTTAAATATCTGTGAAGGTTCTCAGGCATCCAGGTCATGGTTATCTCAAAAAAGGTTTATCCAATAGCAACTGGACTTGTTAGGTTTCTTGACGACGTTTCTCCCAGAGTTAAAAAAGTTTAAAAAATACGTCATTTAACATAGAAAACTTTAGAGCTTAAAGAGGTAAAATAGTCTGCTCATTTATTGAGCACGTGTTTGTGTCTCATTGATCATATCTGACAGTTTTCTCCTTGTGCCACAGGAGGAAGATGATAAAGTTTGTGCTCATGGTGAACCGGCAGGGTCAGACCAGGCTGTCCAGGTATTATCAACCCGTGGAGCTGAGCAGGAGAGCGGCGCTGGAGGCCGACGTGGTCCGCTGCTGCCTGAGCCGCAAGAAAGACCAGGTCCCTGAAGTGCACACAACGTTCAGCTTTTAAAGTAGAAAAACCGCGACATGCTCCTTTACTGTGCTCCTGTCTGTTTGCAGTGCTCGTTTGTGGAGTACAAAGACTTCCGGCTGGTGTATCGTCAGTACGCTGCTCTTTACATCGTGGTCGGGGTCTCAGACACTGAGGTGAGGAAAACTCTGCTCAGTTCAGGATTTAACCCTGAAACGAGCTGCTGCCAGTCCGACTGGAAGACCAGAGAACCGAGGAGAGACACGGGTCCTAAAAACAGCTCGATTCCAGCTGTTACAGCTGTGTATCTAAGAGTTCCCCACATGCACATCCTTTCTTCTAGCGTACTTTGAATTCTTCTCAGGGAAACACACGGTTAATATTAATACTCGTGTCCCGTCACAGAACGAACTGTCGATCTACGAGCTGGTCCACAACTTTGTGGAGGTTCTGGATAAATACTTCAGCCGAGTGGTGAGTGGACATGTGGGACACGGTGACGTTGTGTTGTTGTTGTTGTGCGAGGCCTGTTCTGACCACTGATGTTTGTTTCCACAGAGTGAACTGGACGTATCCTTTATGAATCGTTTACTGCCATGTTTCCAGCTGTTTCTTCTCTGGCTGTGACTTCCAGTTTGCTCCGTGACTCCACATCGTCAGATCATGTTCAACCTGGATCGAGTCCACATCATCCTAGATGAGATGATCCAGAGCGGGAACATTGTGGAGACAAACAAGAGCCGGATCCTCGCGCCGCTCACTGCGCTCGACAAGATGACGGATCAGAGTAAAACCTGAACTTCAGACGAGTCTCAGGAGAATCTGACCGATGGTTTGAGGTCAGGATTCTGGTCCCGGTTCCTTAATCATGCAGATATGTGACGGGAACAAACCAGGAGGCCACGAAGTGAAACGGCATCTTCACCTCGTAGAGACTCAGAAACATCGCTCTTTAAACACGTGACCGGCTGCTTTCTGCACTTTATAAAATTATTTTTAAATGAAAATGCTTCATTTCAACTAGAAATTCCTCCACATGCATCATAGAGATTGATGATGTCACTCATCACTTCAGAGCATAACGTTTTTTTTTTTTATCAGCAAACTAATGAAACATGTAAACAAAGAACTCCAAACCACAGAACTCCATCTTTACTTTATACTTTGCAAACATTTTAATGATTATTTTTTGGAGCATACACATTTGAAAATATCTGTTTTACCTCAAACTGCAACTTGAGTTAAATAAATGTTTATAATATACAAAGAAAATACAGGGAGAGCAGAGCTTTTCTTTATTCCTCACACACAACCAGTGTTTCTGTCTCTATAGCTTCATTGTAAAAGAACAAACACACTGACCTTCGACCTTTACAGCCGGTCAGAAACAGCCAGCGCGCGCGCGCACACACACACACGCACACACACACACGGAAACAAAAAGCAATAAAACAAAAAGGAGACGGGGGAGCATGATTGAAGGAGAACAAACCAAAAACAGAAGCTATGAGTCAAACCAGGCACTAAACTCAGAACAGGGAGGAGGAGGAGGAAGATCTGTCACTCACACACACACACACACACACACACACACTGCAGCGACAACAGCAGCGCAGGTGGATGAGGATGCTGCTGATGGAGACAAGTGAAAGAGGCATTAAGGATGTGAGGAGGAAGCGTCTTTCATTTTACTCTGTAACATAACCTCCCTGCTCCTCTTCATCTTCCTCCTCCAGCAAATGGTCAGTCAGTCGGTTGGTTTTGATTGGCTGGCGGACCCGTCAAACACGCTGGCGGCGGCGAACAGAAGCCTGGAGGAGCACGCTCAGTGTGGCGGGTGGAGCTCAGTTGAGGTGGAAGCCTTTCTCCATGGTGGCGGCGAGCAGACGGTCTCTCATGATGTCCTCAGACGAATATTCAGGAAGCTTCAGGTAGTGTACACACGTGTTGACTGACGGGTAACTTGAGTCTGTGGCGTCGACCTGAGGACAAAGCAGCAGCCAATCAGAGTCGCCACAGAACATGTCGTCACAACACCTCCGATCTTCTCTGGGAGAGTTTCCTACCTTCCTGACGATGGTGAGGCGCGGGTGCAGGTTGGCAAGGCCACCGGGGGGCAGTGTGGAGCAGCCAGTGGTGAACTGCAGGAAAGCTTTCCTCTCATCCGAGGACATCCCACATAGAACTCTGACGAAGCGCAGGAAGCCAGGACTGAGGAGGAGGAGGAGGTTAGTGACTGAGGAGGAAATCAAGCAGCAGGTGAAATGTTGAGGGGACAGGAGAGGTAGTACCTGTCTCTGGTGTAACCCAGCTTCGGTTCAGTGTAGTTGATGATGTCATCAGCAGTCCAGGAAGGCGATTGGTTCCCACACAGGATCATCTGAACCTCCTTATGGCTGAAGGAGCTCAACTTCTCCATCGGAAACACCCGATTAAAACCCTCTGAGGAGGACGAGACCAATCAGGTTCAGAGCCGTCGCTCCATGAGCACGGCACACGAGGTGTGTGTGTGTGCGCGTGTGTGTGCGCGTGTGCGTTTACCCCTGAAAGCCTCCATTTGCTTCTGGATGCCCGTGTGCATGCAGAAGTCAAACATTAACTCCACGTACTCCTCTGCATTCTCCATGGTCACCATCTACACACACACACACACACATTAACACACACGTATAATGAACTTCACACTGGTCTGAACTCGCCGTCCCGTCTGTTTTTACCTCGTCGTCTCCGTTCGGTTTCAGGTCCACAGCTGAGAAGCCGTGAACCTTGGACGACGGACAGAACTGAAAGTTTAAGCTGCAGAGAGAGAAAAAAGAGTTTTACGCTCAGACACTTGATGAACATCCAGCTGAATGTTTTAGTCATGTTGTTGACTTTAAATCTTTTGTTATGTGAGAACATTGTGTTTTACCCGAGATCCTCGACGCTGAGCGGGGGTCCGGAGCCCAGAGGGTCCCTCAGCATCAGGTCCTGCAGCCTGGTGTTCTTCTCATCTTCAGATAAATTTTTACTAGTCAGAATCTGCCTCCTCTTCACCGCCAGCTCCTTGACCTCCTTCAGGAAACTCGCCCTGCAGGAGGAAACGTGGAGGAGTCATATTAGAGTCACACCTTCATATCTAATCTCTAGTGCCGAACTGGACGGCGCCACACGTGAGTCACGCTTTGTTGATGATGTCACAGATCAGTCTCACCTGTGAGGGTTGACGAGCTGGAAGTCGTCCCAGGTCAAGATGCCGTGGTACCAGGCGGGAGGTTTGGGTTTTGGTGGGTCCATGATGAACTCAGACTTGGAGTCCTCGTCGAAGCTGTCCACAGAGTACGTCTCCTGGCTCTCCTTGGTGGACGCCTCCGACTGCACCTCAGACAGCAGCAGGAAGGGCTGCGGGTGGGGTCTGTCGGGGTCGTGGCCCTGCGGGGAGCTGCGGGACTGGTACAGCAGTTTGCTCATGTTGGACTTGATGTCTCCCATGCAGAGCAGCTTGAAGAAGGGCTGAGAGATCGGCAGGTCCACCAGCCGGTTGTCCTGGATGCACTTAGCCAGGAAGACGCCCAGGAAGTGGAAGAGCTTGGTGATTCGCTCCAGCTCCTCGTTGTCCTGAGGGAACGGAGCTGGGAACAGGCCACAGGAGCGCTGTACGTAGAAACCAGGAGGCTTCAGACCACCACCCAGGTCCACCTGAAACACACAGGACACAGCTCAGAAAATAAATGGGATTCTAAATGCGAGACACACTTTTCATCCTTTATAAAACAGAACGATGTTCAGAACCTGTCGCGACTCGTCGTCGGGGAAATCGTCGTCACACAACCAGATGCCCAGAGACGTTCTCTGAAACTCTGCAGCCACCAGAGCGTAAAACTCCAGAGTCGGACCGAGACCCGTCCCCTCCTCACCCTGAAACTCCACCTGAGGACACACACAACCAGTTCTAATTAATTCCTTTATTAATGGCAGCTCGTTCCTGAACCCGACTGTCGACCTCTCACCTCCAGCACGGACTTCCTGTCGGCGTGGATCTGCATGACACCCTCCGCCCACTCCATCATGGCCTCTCCTCGGGGGACTTTGACCCGCTCGTGTTTGAGACGACCCACTCTGAACTCTCCGGGATCGTCCCGCCGCACCGTGGTGGACGGCCGGGATCGCTCCATGGTCGCCTCCCGCCGGTTCTGCAGCCACACGATGGCCCTGGACAAACATCACAGACGAACTTGAGCCTGTGAAGTCACACAGCTGCCGTCTGACCACAGCTCGGGGCTTCACACTCACCTCGATGCTCCGAACGCGGTGCAGGTGAAGTAGAGCTGCCGAGTTTCGAAGGGGATGAGGAACGGACACTTGGACGTGAGCTGTTCGCACCAGTCGGGCAGCGCTCCGCTGGCCAGAGCCAGAGGCTCCTGGGAAACAAAACACCACCAGCTGTTAATTCATGACCTGCTTCATGCAGCGTCCAGCAGATAAAAGACAAATGAGTGACGGACCTCGATCTGCTGCAGGATCTTGGTGGTGATCTTCTTACTGGTGAACTCCTCTGGAGACGCATTGAACTGCAGCTCGTCCACATCTGCACAGAGACGTAAGAAGACAGACTGATGATGTGTGAGGACGTTCAGACAGATGAAAATGATCTGAGCTGCTCTGAATCTGTGTGTCCACGTTTCATCGCCGTGGCAACGATTCGTACCCTCCTGCAGCGTGCGCGCGTTGGAGGCCGAGTCTCCTCCGATGATGTAGAGAATTCGAAGGAGCTGCAGGACGTCCTCCACTCCGCAGGCGTTCTGGCTGCAGCCCGCCTTCGCCTGCGCCGCTTCCCTCGCCACGCCCAGAATCTCGCTGCTCTGATTGGCTGAAACAGAGCTTGGGCTCAGGCCACCCGATCGACCCCCGACGCCGTGTTCACAGAAGTCCTGCAGGAGGAAAACGTCAGCTCAGAATCAGACAGAAAACGTTTTTTCGATTTAGATCAGGTTTGTTAAAAGTCACCATCTTTCCGCTCTCCTTCTCCTTCTCGCACTCCTTCAGCTCTCGGTACATTATCCTGCAGGACAAACAGCACAGAGTCAAACATCTGTCCAACATCTGCGTCAGCACGTGATCACACCGAGCCTCCTCTTACGTGTACGTCGGCTCCCAGATGCGTCGCAGTTTGTCCGTCTTCACGGCGCCGTTGCAGGACAGTTGCAGCAGCCGCTGGACGTAGAAGAAGATGGTGGACTTGTAGTTTGACAGAGGAAGCTCCACCTCCCGGGTGGTACCGAGCCCCGCCACCTGAACACAACCAGCCTGTGAAGTAAGTGCTGTCCCTACATTCATGAAGGAACAGAAGTTTGAGAGTGACCTACCTTCAGCGTTAGAGAGAGGTGAGGAGACGGAGCGCACTCCACCTCCTCCTGAACCTCCGAACGGAAAGTTCCTGCTCAGAGAAGAAGACAGTGCAGGTAAGTTAGCGGGAACAAAGACAAACAAGTCATTTCTCTTCATTTACAAGCTGCTGAATTAGATTCAGCCTTAAATAAAAGCTCCATAAAAAGAGACTCTGGTTTCAGAAGTCATTGAATCCCGTTTCCCGTCTGTCGGCTTCACAGCTGAACTCGCGTGTTGTACCTGGTGTAGGAATCTCCAGGTCTGTGGTTTGCTGGACGTTGGTTCTTCCTGGTCGCGGGTCGAAGGCCGGGACCAGAGCCGAGAACTGTCTCTTCAGGACAAAGTCGTCATCCCACGTCCTCCTGCGACCTCCTTTGGTCTCGTACTCCTCTTCCTCCTGGAGGACAGAATTCATCGTCACCACGCCGTCATCCTGTGACACTCAGAACAAAATGACACAAGCGTTTCCGTACCAGGACCTCCTCGTACTCCTGGTCTTCCTGATTGTCATCTTCGTTCTCGTCGTCGTCGTCGTCTGGTTCTGGGAGGTCTTCCTCATCATCCAGCTCAGCCAATAATGTGTTGGCGCGACAGCTGTCCAGGAAGTCTGCAGGAGTAGAACAGAGTTCACCCGAACGGAACAGGAAAGAGTCACAGTGACACCGAGTCTGAGTGACTGCTGAAGGGGGGGGTTAATAATATTCATATGGGTTTACAATCAGACAATAAAACCATAAGAAGAAAATAAATGTTCATCGTGATGTTTTAGTTTCTTAGTCCGCTGCATGACGTGAGGAGTTAGACAGCAGGTGAGCTGAAGCAGGCCGAGAGAGAGAGAGTGTGTGTCTGTGCTGTCACCAACCATAGAGAGAGAACTCAGCCTCCTGGCCTGTGTCGCTCTCACTGGACGTGGATGTCAGACTGGTCGTCAGAGTGTTGCTTAGCAACTGGCCCACCGACAGACCCGTGGTGGCCGTGGCTACGTTATTGCTGCTGGTTACTATGGAGGTTGACATGGTAACAGTGGAGGTGGTGCCAGTGGTGGTGAGGTTAGGAAAGCTCTGCGCGCCCATGAGAGGAGAAGCTGCAAACAAACAAACAAACAAAGGGAGGTTAGTCGGTCAGAAACCAGGGAGACAAAGCAGCAGGTGAAGCTGCTGATTGGCTGCTGGATGCACACGCTCTGGTCTCAGTAATGTCTGACAGTTAGTGGGACACACAGCTCAGCAGCTTCTTCCCTGATCACCACCGTGACATGAGAGCGACTAACCAGAAATGTGTGGAGGAGAATTACTGGTCACGCGGGACTGATGAGGAGATTCAAACAATAACCCGTGTGCTGTTTCAGACCAACCATGAGCAGTTAAACTACGATACTACCGACACTAACACGTAGTAATAAGTACTGGTACTTAGTGTAGTACCCATCGTGTTGTTAGTCAGTATTAGTAGCTGTAGTGTGAAGTACTGCAGTACTCACTGGCAGTACTCATGACGTTCCTGCCCAGCGTGTTGGTGTTGTTGTCGCTGCTGCTGCGGCTCAGGTTCATGTTGTTGGTGGCGTTGGTGCGCGACATGTTGGGCGCCCGGCGGACGAAGGACTCCATGAGGCTGGCCTCACGTGACGACAGATTGGGCACGCTGGCGCTGGAGCTCATGGGGGCGCCGGCAGCCAGCAGGGAGCTGACCGACAGCCGGGCGTTAGCCGCGGAGCACATGGGCCTCTGGGAAGGCGTGTCCTTGCTGGATGACTCCGACACGGAGCTCACGTCTGGGGAGCTCACGCTCACCAGTCCCATGGAGATGGCCGTCGCCGGGTCGGTGGTCGCTGTGGACGAGTCTTTGTTCCTGGCTTCGTCGCCGGGTGCAGAGGTGTCCGCGGTAAGTGTGCCAGAGCTGGACGCTGAGCCAGATCCGCCCTCCACTGAGGAGGACAGCACGACAATTGGCTCCTGCAGCTGTCCATCAGAGCTGATCCCGCCTCCCATCACTCCTCCCACTACGGAGCCGTGGTCGAGCAGCAGGCCCTCGGCCCTCCTGTCCAGCCGCAGACCCACCGCACCTGGAAGTCCAACGGAGGAGCTCAGGCTGATGTCTGAGGAGGAGGCGACGCTGCAGACGGAGCTGCTGCTGCCCTTCCTGCTGGAGGAGCTGGCCCTCCCGAGCGACGTGGCCCCGCCCTTGTCGGGACAGTTATTTTTCACCAGGCTGCTCCACGACTGCTGCTGCGACGAGGACGAGGTGGAGGACGACGACGAGGTGGTGGTGGTGGTGGTGCCACTGCTGGCCACCGGCGTCGTAGAGGGTCCCACTGTGGAGGAGGCGGGGCCTGAAACAGTGGATGAGACAGGTTTGGGTGACGGCGCTGTTGCAGCCGACTCAGGGTCGTACCCTGGAGCAAGCTTGAGGTCAAACTTCCCTTCAGCGCCCATACGGTAAGAGTTAGAGCCGCCAGCATCCCAGGTTACATCAATCCAGCCTGGATGGACAGAGAGATAGGAGGGAGACGGACGGATGGATGTCAGAGACCCGGCAGAGAGAGAGAGACAGAGACAGAGGGAGGTAGACAGAGCAGAGAAGCAGCTTACAGTCAAAGCAGCTCCACACCGGACCAGATCACAGCAGCCTCATTTCTGGGAAGCGTTCTTTTAAAGTCACCATCGGCTGGTCCAGTTAAATATTCAATTATTTCTTTCATTCTGTGGGACAGCTGCTCGTCTCTGTCCTGACCCCCCCGCCCCATCCACCGACTCCAATAACCGATTCAGAAATACAAACACGGAACCTGTATAAAAGTTCTCGTCACGTTTAAACTCCAGCTGTGGAGGTTTTTGGTCCAGGTGGAGCAATGAGAGAGAAACATATGAACAGTCACAGGAAATGACGAAGCAAAAGTAGAAAAATATTTTTGGCAAAGCCTCAAAAGAAGAATTTCAACAACAAAAACGATTGTTCTGCTTGTGATTCACCATCGCCGGAGCGGCTGGTGGCGTCTCCGTGCGCCGAGCTCACAGCTCTGGATAAAACACAGAAACACCGAGAGGAGCAGGAGGCACAGAGGAAGAGGAGGGTGAGAGGAAGAACAGGAGAAGGAAGCAAGGTGTTTCATTATCACTTCCTGAACGGGCTGTGTCCAGGTGACCTGTTTGGGGTTGTGCGTGGAACCACAACTTCTGACGTAAGAACAAAGGAGCCAATCAGACGCACCAGAAGCAGAGCTGGTTACTAACTCACTAAGCGTCTCTAACCACATGTTACCAGGAGAGGAGCAACGTGTGGACACGTCTCAGGCCCTCAGCACCGTCTCTGGACGAGTTTCACATTGTGACAGTAGAAACACCAGTAACCAAACATCAGCTGGGATCAAAGGTGCATCCGTCGCCCTGAGCTGGTGGGTGAACACCTGGAGGCCTCTTACCATTGTGGGCCTCTCCGGTGACGGCGCCCTCTCCGGCTGGGTTCCCGTCCTGGTCCCTCCACTTCCAGTCGATGCCGCGGACGACCCGCGCCCCCGGGACGATGTACTTCATCACCTGGGAACGGAACAAGCGGCGCTGGCGACGAAGGTTTGCTTCTGCCTCCTTCACAGCTTTACCTGCAAACGAGGAGCGAGACACGTGTCGGTCATCAGACGTGTGAAGAAATAAAAGTGCCTGAAGCGAGCGTGTCCGTACCGAGCTGGTCCTCACAGACAGCAGTTACGGAACCGTACAGCTCGAGTCCAGACAGGGACAGGTAGTGAGTCTGACCGCTGGCGTTCTTTCCCATCTGTTTGATCCGGATGTGTCTCCAGCCCTGCTTCTCGTCTCTGGAAGGGTCAAGAGGCCACGTGGCCGTCGACCTGTGAACACACACGACATTTACAACACCTTATGCAGCTCATTGACTTTCCTGCTGCGACATCCTGCTCACACCGAGCCGTACCCTGGTTCGTTGAGGCTGCAGTCGTCCACGTGCGTGTAGAGAGTCGTCCAGTTCTGACCGTCCTTTGACACCTGAAACACCCAGTTCCTCAGCGCAGAGCGGCCGTAACCCCTGCAGGAGGAGACGGAGCACAACACTTTGTATATGCGTGCGTGGATCTAGGCATTTTAATCCATTTTCTACGTTCCACGCGTTTCCTTACCGGGCGTGTCTGAGTGTGTACGCTGAGGGAACGACCCAGAGTCCCAGGTCAACGGCGAACCAGGCGTTTTTGTCGTCATTGGTGTGGCAGTTAAGTGCGGAGCTGTCCCGACTCAGGATGTCCTCCAAACGCCCGTAAGGCAGGTTACGCCCCTCTGACGAGGTCACCACCACGAGGCCGTAGGCGGCAGGATTAACCCACTCGTAGGCCGTCCTGCGCGGAGCAGAGATGACGTTATTTACGCTTTGTTTATGGCCACGAGGTCCAGAGCCCACAGAATAAGTCCTGCTCACAGCCACCGCTCTTACCTGGCGTTGGTTCCGACCCAGTAGATGATGCCGTTCTCATCAAAGTCGTGTTGATGTCTGAAGATAAAGATCTGTCCTTCCCTCAGCTTCCTCACAAAGACGAAGGATGAGCGCTCGAAATCATACCACTGCTTGGCCACCTGAAGACAGAGGAGCCAGTTTAACCACACGCTCAGAGTCTCATCAGTGACTGAAGTCTGCAGGCGGCAGCAGCGTCTGTGGACGGGATGAGAGTGTGTGTTCCCACCATCTTCAGCAGGTACTGCTCCAGAGACTCCACCGTCGCGAGTGGCTCCATCTTCAACATGCGGCCCGTCCGGTCGATCAGAGCCGTCTCCCCCGGCGCTCGCTCCAGGCGGAAACGCAGCCTCCTCGTCAAGATCTGACGCGCGCGCGCGCACACATACACACACACACACACACACACACACGAGAGTTAAAACACGCCGACGCCCTGACGCCCAGAAACACTCGGGTCTGTTCGCCTACCTGCAGGTTGTAGGAGGACCCTGGAGTGTCGTACAGGTGCAGAGGTAGGCGTTCGATGGATTCCAGGACAGCTATCAGTTTACGGATTAAGGCAACAGCTGGTCGGCTGCAAAGGGACAAAAACACCACATGGAAATGTTTTACAGTTCATGAGTGTGAACTGAATTTAACCTTGTGACTGTCGGTGACCACCGGTTAAAGTCAGGATGGAAACGTGTGGCTACCTTTCGTCGTCCTCGTTCTCGCTGAAAGCCGCCTTAAAGACATTGATTCTCTCCATTAAAGGCTTACAATCATGTTTCAGGTCCAGCTCCACGCTCTGCACACAGACACAGACAGAGTTAGGCTGCAGGTAGAGATGAGGTTCAACGTGGACCTGACGTCTCCACTCACGTTGTTAAGCACAGTGAACAGCGCCTGCACCAGGCCGCTGCTGCACATCTCATACGGAGAAATGGTGTTTTCATCCTTCAACACGACAATCAGGTTCTCCAGGGCCGTTTTCATCAGGTCTCTCCAGGTGTTCTCTCCTTCAATACACTGAACAACAGCAGCAACACACTCAGAACCAACACAACGTTGTGTGCAGGGGTGTGTGTGTGTGTGTACCTGTCTGTTTGTGTGCAGCTCCCACGCAGACTCCAGCTGTGTGGAGATGTTCCTCAGCGTGACCACCACTCCTCTGGGCATGCTCTCTACAGCTTTGAAGTGGTCGTCGTACAGCTCTCTCGCCATGCTCTTCACCTTCTGCTTCGTCTTCTCCAGCTTCGATTTCAGCTTCCTGCCCCGCTTCCCCGTCCAGCCGGTCACAAACTCTGAACCTGTGCACAAACAACGAGCTCAAAGTTCTGGTGTCGCTCAGGATCTGCACGCTTAAACCTGTGGGTTCATTGTCACTCACCCAGTGACGTCTCTGCAGTGAACGAGTGTTTGGTTCCTCTGTTGGACTCGAAAACAAAGCCGGGCAGGTCCTCCTTCAGGATGGTGGCCTGCTGACCGTCTGAGTTGTGGATGGCGATCTCCCCTTCCTTCAGGCAGGTCAAAGACCAGTTCCCCACAGTGAGCTTAGTGGGACCCACGCTGGACAGGATGGGCTGACTGGCTGTTACTGGTTTCACCTGACTCCGCGCCCGCTGGAGTTTCTCTAAGAACTCACTGCGAGACTCTGCATGAAGGGGGTGGGGGGCAGAGAGACGGAAGAAGTGAGGCGACCACAAACAAACGGAAAAGCATCAGATTCCATTGTTCTGCTCAGGCGAGCGCGTTTTTGTACCGGAGCTGTCTGAGCCGCCCTCTGGACTCCCACTCGAGTACATGGTGGCCAGCTTCCCGTCCAGGATGAACCGGAACCAGCCGTTGGAGCCGTTGGAGAGCTCGAGAGCGGCGGCATCCGACCAGATGTAGAGACAGTCCCTGCCCCTGATGATGGACCAGTCTCTCCAGTGGTAAGGCTTCCCCTGTTGGACCTCCCTCGCGTCCTCTTGCACCTCCTCCTCCTGCACCAGCAGGGGTTCAGAGTTAGACAGGCTCGTGATATATTAAACGAAACTCAAGTTGAACTAGAGAAAGATGAAACAGGGCCTTTAATACCTTCTCGGGTTTGGCTTCGTCCTCGTTCTCGTCATCGGACGCCGGTCCAGCCAGAGTGGACACCTTGTTGATGACTCCCAGTCGAGCCAGCTGGTCGAGGAAAACATCTCCACCTTTATCCACCAGATCTCTGATGATCTGCAGAGCCAGGAGGTGACCGTCATCATCGTCCTGAGACAGGGAGAGAGAGAAGCCCATCATACACAACTGTTCAACGTCACCATCGTGGAGGAGGAAGTTTTACTGCTCCACTGCTGGAGGAGTGTGGTGTAAGGCGACATGTTAACTCGCCTCCTGGTCGAGGACGGTAGCAGTGATCTCCACTAGCACAGTGGGGAGGTTGTGTCCAGCCTCACTGTCACACACCTCCTTCAGCAGCACTTCACTGCTGTAGTGAACCATCTTCCTGATCAGAGCCAGGCTGGCTTTCCTGCACACACACACACACATTCAGATGACTGATTCGTTCGTGTCTCATCGAGCATGTGATGAACTAACGTGGGGGTCAGTTCACCTGATTGAAGGCAGCATGGTATGCTGAAAGGTTTGTGCAAAAACAGGCAGCAGTCTCCTCAGGTAGATTGGGGCCATCTCTGGGTCTCCTTTGGGTTCGCTGCCCTCCTCTTCCTCCTTGTTCACATCTTTCTTCTTCTTGTCGTCACCTTTGTTAACGGGACACATCCAGTCTCCTGAAACACAGACACGCGTTACTGCACCAGTCCCACCTTCTGGTCAGTCTCACTCTGCTTCATCGCAGCATTAGTAGTACTGACGCCACTAACCGGGGGACTGAAGTATAGCCACCACCTCACTGTGTCCCCTCTCTCTGGCCTTGTCCAGAGGAGTCTTCCCATCCTCGTCTCTTAGGTCGGGGTTGGCTCCATGACGCAGCAGAGTCTGCACAAACGCACACGAAAGAATTCACACACAGTCACAATGGCTCCAGGTGATTGGTGCAAAGACGGTTCACTGTCCTGTGCACTCGTTACCTTGGCTACTTGTGGGCGTCCAAAACAGGCAGCGTAGTGTAGTGACGATGACCTCTGACCTCTGTTGACATCTGCCCCCCTTTCACAAAGAAACTCCACCTGCAACAGATGTAGTAGGACACAGTGAGACAAAGGAAAACTGAGAAATGTGTTTGCTGCCTGATTTTATTCTGCACATAAAGCTGGATTCTCTCTGCAGGTGGGTGTTTATCGTTCGTTACCATTTCCTGTGTCCCGAAAGCTGAAGCCCAGTTAAGCAGCGTCTGTCCAACGTCGTCCATGAAGTTCACCTCAAAAGCTACAACAGTAAAAAGGTGGGTCATTAAACACTGTTTGACATTGGATCCACAGACGCGAGGTCACGGGTGGTGCAGGCTGCAGTCTGTTCACCTCCGGTGTCGATGGCATCGATCAGAGCGTCGGTGTCTTTGCTGCGGATACAGTCAATGAGCTGTCGGTGTGATCTCTCCCCTGAACTGTCCAGGCGCCGCAGGCCGGGGATCCGACTCGTCGAACCTGCCGTGGACTTGGGCAGCGCCTTGCGGCCCTCAAACAGGAGAACCAGCAGGAGGTCCACCAGCCGCATGGTGTCCAGCACACAGCGCTCGTCTCCTCCCAGGGCAGACTCCATGGAGTCGGGCAGCGCCGAGCGCAACAGGTCCTGAAGTCAAGAGAACGACGACATGAAATGTTAAAACGTTTTCTTCTCCACCTTTAAGGTGAATCATCTCTGCTTTGGACGTACGTGTGTGACGAGGGGCGACCCCCTGCACAGAGTGGACAGCAAGCTCACAATGGTGGACACCTGGTTACTCAGCTTGGAGTCCGGGCCAGAGGGGGCGGCGCCCGTCGAGGTCCGGCCCGGTTTACAGGAAGAGGCGGGGCCAGATGCTGTGCCGCCAGCAGCCGCCATGCGAGACAGCAGCTCCTCCGTCAGTCCATGTTTGGCTAAAGGGGCAGGGTCCATGCCACGGCGAGTGAACCTATCGGCCAATGAGGCGAAGCAGCGCAGAGCACCATCGGACACCTGGAGGACAGCGGCTGGTTAGACGAAGGCACCAACGCCTTGTGCCTGACGGCCGACACAGACTCCTTGCATAGTTACCTGGTGGTCTTCGTGTTTGAGGAGGCTTGACAGAGACTCGACACACGTCTCCAGAGACGAGTCCTGAGGCTCCATCTTACTGCAGAGTCGGGACACCACAGCCATGGCCGAGTGCAGAGTGTCTTTGTGGACGAGGTGGCCGCTGTCTCTGATGAAACTCAGCACACAGTTCAGACCGCCGGCCTCGAACACCGCACCGGACTCTCTGGTACAGATCAACTCCAGCACCTGCACACAGGGCGTTCAGGCTGAGCTGAAAGGACTACGCCCACATTTCTGAACACTGCTATTAATCACAGCTGTCAGATCCTAGTCTCACGACTGATTCCTTTACTTTCCAGTGGGTACAGTTCTTTTTATTTTGGGCAGAAACGCCGTGTTTTACCGGCTGATTTTAAGCAGCTGGAGACATTATTTCATGGTTTACTTAATAAAAAAATGGATTATTAGCATTTCGTTCCCTTCATCAACCTCAGCGTTGCTCATTTGTTTCTGTAGTGATTTAGTTTCCCCTTCCTCTGAGTAGTGTTGGCTTGTACCAAAAACCGTGTATTCAATGGATTTTAATAAACAGTGTAAAATCTGTTTGAAAGTCCAGCGCAGCAGGAAACATACTATGGAACACCACGAGTGTTTTAGACCAAGATCAACACCGTCCACGTTAGCAGGTGTTGGAGCTCGTCAGTTTACAGCCACGTTGATTTAATGACACATTCGCAGGTGAGTAAGACGTAGAGGAATTAAATTAACATGAGACCAAACAGCTTCCGTCAGCAGAAAAGACGCCGCAGACAAACCGCGGCCTGAAGAAAGACACACTGTGCTGGGATGTGTATTAATAAACATCTGGCAGCATGTGGCTGTGACTCCCCTGCCTGTGGTGTGGCTCTGATCCAGAGAGGTTCACACAAACACAGGAGCAGACGGCAGCAGTGATGCAGCTTCCTGCCGCCCTGACACAGCGGCCCCGTTCTAGATAATAACAGACCAGCAGATAAACGAGACGCCTGACAAACAGTCACTCTTCTGTGAGATTTCACTGGAAGAGAAACACGCAGCTGCTGTCTGACGAGCTTATCAGACTGGTGCCGTCACAGCGAAGGACGCTACAAAAATAAGATGAACACGCTGCGTCAGCGTCAGCGCGCGCCCGGGCTGGGTACAGGTCATGTGAGGTTAAATGAAACACCTTTGACAACATCAGTGAATCTTGTTCCCTTACTTTGACACACTGCTCAGCCAGGTCTCTACTGGTCCTGTTGTTGAGCTCCACCACCACGAGCCGGTTACACAGCGCCTTGATGGCTCCGTCCACTCCAACGATTCTCCGCGTGCACTCGGCCGACACGTCCAGGTAGTACGTGATGGCTCGGGCCGTCACCTCCAGCACGTTGTCTGGGGCGCTCTCATCCAGGAAGATCTTACAGAGCGCTGGGAGAAAAGTCCGCGGGGGACACCTGGAACAAGAACCAGCAGTCAGTGCACAGTCCGCACACAGAACCACAGCAGGTCCGGGGATCACACCTGCTGTACTTAATGAAGTGACGACTCACGTCTCAAAGCAGCGGTCGACGTTGTCTGACATGAGCAGCAGCATGCAGAGCTGCTCCAGAGCGATGAGTTGCATGTCCCGCTCATCACCCTGACCCATCTGGAGCCACTCCAGCAGAGTGTCTGGGTCCACATCCGCCATGATGGTTAGCCTACAGGGGACCAACACAAAATCTGTTATTTCACATTCCCAGTCCCAGCTGATGAAACAACAACAAAGACAGGTCTAAGATTATGTACAGGTCTGAGTATGCACCAGAAGGTTTAATGAGTGATTCCAGTGACTGAGCCAGTTAATCGTTAATCACCATGAACGGCTCCTTTACTGTACAAACCTCATTCAAATGAACAAACATTGATAAAACTAAATTAAAACTTGGCTAAAGATGTGATGACTAAAAGAAATATTGAACCAAGTTAAATCTCAGACGGGCGGTCCAACGGTACACACGCACAGTGTAGAACTTTATCAAAACACTTTCACCAGAGTCTGTGTCTCTCAGCAGCACATATGAAGGTTTGAATACAGACCAACGCCCCCACCAGGTTACAGAACCCTACAATGGTCTGAAATGACCTTTATGATACAGACTTCACCTCTACAAGCTGGCCTAAGAGGCTGAAGCAAAACATATATTTGGCAGACAGAGCAGGGACATGTGCTGCGATCTAAGGTTACAAGTGGACACGTCCGGAGACGAGAACGTCCCGAGCTGCAGTTTATCTGCATCACACCAAAGCTTCAACTCTTAATTCTGCTGCTGCTTTGACACCAACTGTCCTTTGCTGCTCATTTGCTCATGCGACAGTCAGGAAGAAGAAGGGTTAAATCTGAGCAGAGAAGAAACAGCAGGTCACTCTGTGCTTTTACCCCTCTGGTCCGTTTAAAGAGCTCAGCAACAACAGGGTTAAACGGCTTCCATCTCCTCCCTTTAATCATCTGTGGCACTGCCCTCGTGATTATTACAGGAGAAAACTGGTGACTTAACAATTCCACGAAACAACCACAACACAAATGTATCCTGAGCCCGATTTAGACACACACAGCTCCACTGCTGTCCAAACACCATTATAAGACATCGGTGAGTCACGGTGCTGCACAGGCTGACGCGCTTCTTCATGACAATAAATACAGGCGCTGCAGTTTATCAATAAACAGCTACACAGACTAGTGACAGCAATGACTTTCACAGTGTGTGGTTCCTGTAACAGGGGCCACCACACACCTCCAGACACCGATTCAAACCACAACCTCCCAACACGAAAGCAGCAACAATCTAATGAATTCATCCTGAAGATTGATATCAGTCTATCACTTATTGATTTGTTTGACTGCAGCGTGCCTGATACTAGTAGATAATAACAAGCGGTGGACCCGCAGCGTTTGGACAAAGTGACGGGCAGCACTCGTGCAGAAACGCCTGTAGTGTTTCTGTTCGTGTCAGTGTTGATGTGAAAGCAGACAAGTAAAGTCCGAGAGGAACAATACGAGTCTGCCCAGCATGTGTGGGTCCAGAAGAAGAAACCAGTGCAGCTGGGACACAGTGACGTTACAGAGTGGAGCATCTTCCATCACAGACGTCACGTTCATGAGTGAAGCTGAAACCACATGTTACCTGTAAATTCAGCTTCGTCTAAATTATGTTTCACATCCACACGTTCAATACTGAAAGCACACAGGCGTTCCTCTGTCTCTGATCAAAACACACATTGAAGGTTTTTACAATTATTTGAGATTTATTAATATTAAAATACAGAAAAACACCAGCCTGCTCCTTTAGGCACACGTCCTCGTGCGCTCATCACCTGAGCTCTCACCTGGCTCCCCGTTGGCTACCCGGTCTGGCTCTGCGCCCAATCACTGCTCACAATTCTGTCGCTGTTTGGGACTCATCCAACCAACTGGACGGAGGGAGAGAAGAACCGCAGACAAGGCAGAGGTCACTCAGTTTCACAGGGAAAAGTAGGACACGTAGTCTCTTCACCTGCAGGACACAGCAGGAAAGAAGGAAGTGAAATACATTCACATAACCGACTGTAGATGCATAAAAACGAATTAATATTTATCCAGGACAATGCCCGTTTACACGGGGTCCTGGGTTCTTTTTTTACAGCTCGCTTGTCTTTGTAGGACACAGGTAGCAGCAGGAAGAAGAGCACGGGGAAGTTCACACTAAAACTGACACAGGAGGACTCGTGCCGCTCATACGTAATTAAACGGATTCAAAGAAACTTCTTTTTTTATTTAGCATGGCATATCAAACCAAAATCAACAAAGATCTAAGAACCTGTGTCGGGTGAAGAAATAACTAAAACCCTCAAACCTGTGACGAGCTAATTCAGCTCCACGGTGCCGTCACACACAGTGAAGAGGTTTTCCTGCTTCAAACAGACCTGTGGCTAATCTCATCCGCGGTGTTTAGATCCTGCCCTTAGTCTGACAGGCAGGAGGGTACTCAGAGCAAGCACACAGCAAAAATGCAAATCACATTACTTTACTTTGCTTGGCAGACGCTTTTATCCAAAGCGACCTACAGGGAGCTAGCGCTGGGTGTCTGGCTCAGGGACACACCTGGTAGGGGATGGATTAGGAGTCAGACGGGGTTCGAACCTGCGACCTTCGACACTCCAGTCTGACGCTTAACCCATTGAGCTACCAGGCCGCCAGTGTCACCCGAAAAGCTGCTGCAGGATCATTGAAATGTATAAAGTGCATGAGGTAATGGGTTTTAAAGTTCTGTGGCTCTACTAGAACAAACCTGATGGAGAATTACTCCATAAAAAGGCATCACAACTTTCTACAGATGCAACATTTTATTGAAATATATTGAATTTACTAGAAACTTAAGCAGAGAACAGAAAAGAAACGTAGTCAGTGTCTTAATATTCAACACAGCTACTGTATTTAAAGGCTTTAAGTTGAGTCGAGTACAATAATTTCAGGCTTGCCATCAAGGAAAACCTCTGAGTTCAAAGCATCACATCCATCATCCAAACTGCCCCATACAGCTAATAATACACCCCCAAAGAAATCAATCAAGAACAAATGTTTTTAAAAATCCTCTTTCTGAGTGGGGAGAATGTGGTTTGGCAGGTTTCCTGAATGATGTCTGAAAACACAGCGGAAACGTGAGCTGAACCAGGGCTGCTTCTTCACTGCTCGCTGTGTTCCGCTCAAACCTAATGATGCGAGTCAGGAACTCACATCATTTGGGAGTGATGGGAAAACAAACAGGTCATCAGAACTAGAGCTCCTGGTGTAAAGGAAAAAGAGGAAAAAATGTGGGACAAAACAACCAATTAAGGAAATGATCTGCTCTGAGCAGGTCGTTTTGTAATAAGTCATTATCTGAGGGTTTAGGTTTGGTCCACGTCCAAAGGAAATGCAGAACAACACTGAGCAGAAGTTTTTATTTCTCTTCTACTTTACTTTTATACAAGGGACTTACGGGGAGCTAGTGCTGGGTGTCTGGCTCAAGGAAGAGTGAGACGGGGTTCGAACCTGCAACCTTCTGCATCCCCGAGCCAGACACCAAAGCAAAGTAAAGTAAATGCTTAACCCATTGAGCTACCAGGCCTACTTCTAGTTACTACCTTTCCTGGAAATAACCATAAAAATAATACAACCAATCACATCAGCACCAGCTAAACTTGGAGGAAAGTATGAAATGTTCAGGAAAAGGATGTTCAAACAAACTTTGCACATTAACTGACAGTTACAGGAATAGTTTATCTAAAGGTTTCAATTTTGGACATTTCAGTGTCACTGAAACACGGGTCTCTGCAGCACGGCATGCTGGGAGTCTGATGGGTGCAGGCTAAGTTGATTAGGGTCTAATTTTGAAGCCCATCTGTCTGCCTGTCTGGATCTAAACAGGCGGTGCTCAGAGAGATCCTCTTATCAACAGATTAATCACAACAACTTGACCTACTCCCCCATCTACTCCCCCCTGGGGTCCGCAGGAAGACGGAGCTTTGGCTTTCACCCCTTTAACACCTCGTGGTATCCTGTGTCCACTTTCTAAGTCCATATTGAGGTCAGCGATCAGCAGTGGCTGTAAAAACACACTTTCCTTTCTCACAATTTAACGTCATTTCACAACACAGACATTTCTCAATACACAGTCACGCTCCGAAATCACAGACACAATCCAGACCGAGAACAAAACCAGGTCAGGGTTGATGGGATTACTTTCATCTGTATGACAAAGACTGAATATCAACTGCAGTAGTTTTACATGAGGTCACTGACCTGCATTTGAAACTACCAAAGATTGCATAAGTTTAATGCTTCAGTTTTCATTTGTGTTGGGTCAGGTCCTAACAGATGCATTTAATTTATTAACTTCCTTATTGTTTTCGAAATATTGTTTCATCTATAAAATGCAAAAAATAAATACTGTCCAACATGTCTTAACATGTTCTGTCCAACCATGATGCTAATGCATGAAAATGGGAAAAGAATAAAGTTACACTAACAAAATAAACAAATTGAACATTGAAATGTTTATTTTGTTTTTGAGAATGTCTAAAAGCACAAACTCTTGTTCACCGTCACTAACAGGGCGACGCAGGGCTGTTACTCTTCTCTTGATTTGACCAACCATCAGTTCAACACAGACAGTTTACAAACAAACTTAATTTGGAGTGTTTAGTTATTTGAGAAACTGATTATCGAAAGTACAAATAAATGTTATGTTGACGTACAACATAACATTAAGTCGTTATTTCTGAAGTTACAGATTATATTAGGAACCAACGTGTAGCCAGTGAAATTGTCCTGTTCTGGGGTAGCTCCATCTGCTGAGGAAGACAGGGGGAAATTACAGAAAGCTCCAGAACAGCTGTTGAGTGAACCTAAAGCTTCTGTTGTAAAAACTTCAGCAAAGTTGCACAATAATCAATAATAGGGACAGAAAACTAGACGCGGCCATTTTATAGCCACTGAATAAAAGTGTCATTTTCCTATTTCCAACTGGAACAATCCTCCTTTGTTTTTGAGGGTCTGAAGTAAGAAACTCGGTCACAGACCTGTTATGACTAAACCAGGAAAATTACACGTTACAGCCACAACTGACAAAGCTAACGGTGTGACCCCGGGTTTCATCATCTGTCCCACGCATAAGGAGCCTAATTATTTCATCAGACACAGCAGCATAAGAGGATATAGCAGGGAGACGTTACTGACGGTCATAAGCCTCGTAGTTAACCATTCAACCGGCTACGCGGAGGTTTAAGGCCGAATTAGAAGCAGTTGGTGCCAGTTTATTAGTGTTAGCCTGTAGCTTTCCGCGACTAGCATAGCGCTGATGAGCAACTTCGATGTTGTCAGCCGGTAAAACACAACGCATCTCCCAGAAAACACCCTACATACACCCACAGTTACGCAGCAGTGCTGTACAAAGTTAAACTTCTGTTTGTTATTCAGCACAGAAATACATTAAAACAACGAACCCGCAAAGCTGGTTCATGTTAGCCGGTTAGCACCACGCCAGCTAACGTTAGCTTCAATAACAAAAATATCACAAAAACACAGTCACTAACGTTATAAATCTTTCTATGTACGTGTTTCATCAACAAAAACCAACCCCAGAAAAGTTCGGGTATTTATGTTAACGGTACCGGCCACTTATTAAGCTAACTAAGACGCGGCCTCTGGCTTTAAACGCGAACCGCAGAGCTCGAGTTCCGGGAGATCCGATAGGCCCCATCACATCCTCGGACACGCACCACGAGAAAGACCGGTCCATGATTCGGTTTGCGGGCTCCTGCGGAATGAAGCACTCACCGTGTTTTCTCTTTTCGGCACCAAGATAAGAAGCGGGATCTGAACAGTATTCTTCTGGGTCCAGCTGAAGAATGATGAGCTATACGCGTAGCCGAATTCGGGGGTCAGATCAAGGCGTTTCCATTTCTTGTGAACAGGAGTAAAAAGGTCAGAGTGGAGGCGATAAAGGGAACAGCCGACTGAAATGGAGAGGAGCTGCCGCGTTCAGGGGCTCAGATGCTGCTCGGAAATCTGACCAACACGAGGATCTCTTATTTGTGAGTCTAATACGAAATATCAATACTAGTTAAAGTAGTTAATGCATGCTCTAAAATGTTGTACTAAGAAAGTGAGCTCAGTTTCTTTGAGCATCAATCAGAATAGAGCCATGTTCTTCCTGATAGATGAAAGAGACTCATTGTTAAATGTGGTGATTCTGAATCACATTTTATGTGTGTGTGTAATAAACTCGAATGTTAAATATTTATGGAGTTTCATTAAAATATTTCTTGTCCAGAGCCCAACTGAATATGATATTTCCCAAACGTATTATTAAATTGTACAAAGAAGTGTACTTTCTGTGAATGTATTTACATGAATATAGTGCATCCAGACAAACTGGATAAAAAGACATACACTGTCTCTGGACATAGTAACTGTAATGGCGTCAGTACAATAAAAATAAATGATGTAACAGTGGAAGCTAGAAAAAAAATGTATATTTAAGAAGTGCAGAAATTAAAGAATGTGAATATAATTTCTTTCCATGCAAATTATCTGGTACGATATATCCTGATATAGAATTTAATAAACAATTTTTAGGTGTTTTGTTGATACAAACAACACTTTGAAGTGTTTTTCCTCTTGATGAGTCTAGGGTTTTCCACCAATCCTGAAGGCAGCGCCCAACTGTGGGAGTGTTTAAAGAGCTTCACAAGTGCTAAACAACAGAAACAAACATGAACAGACATGAAATATGTTAGTCAGAGTGTGCTCAGCAGATTCTCACGTGACAGATTCATCATATGTTTCTCCATCTTCTCAGGAGCTTTTACCCAGCCCGCAGGTTCCTTTTCGGACATATTGAAATACTGCATGATGACTAGTTATTTAAAAGCACAATCTTAGGCACACAGATGAGGGGTGAGGCAGTGCTAAACCACTGCATTTCTTGTTTCAACCATTCTCGTGTTTAGGTTGTGGTCTTGCTGCATCATCCACTTTCTGTTGAGCTTTAATTTAGTGATGTTGACATTCTCCTGTAGATTTTGCTTTTTGCTTTCACAAATCCATCAATGATCCAATCCAATTTATTTCATCTTTATTTGTACAGGGCAAAATCATAACAAAAGTCACCACAAGGCTCTTTACATAGCAAGGTTTATGACCTGGCAAAATAAAAGTACAGAACTATACAGCAAACTCAACCTGAGCAGCACTTGGTGACACTGAAGAGGAAAACCTCCCTTCAATGGAAGACACCTCCAGCTGGACCAGGCTCAGGGTGGTCATCCTGGTCCAGAGGCAGCGAAGCAGGGCCATGTCATGACACTGCCACCACCATGTTTCACAGATGGCATCAGGTTCTTATGAACAAGGTTCTACCCAGGTCTCATCCATCTGTTCTTACTACAACTAAACTTTGCTGATAACAAGCAGTAGATACTTTTAAGCAGCCAACATTGTAGACCAGAGATGTATCTAATGTACATTAGCTCAACTTGTATTTGAGATAAAACTACTTTCAGATTGTTTACTTTACCCTGAAATTTGTGTGGATATTGGTAGATGTTCAGGTGACCTGAAAAAACAAGTGGTGAGGCAATAAACAGTCATTATATGTATCTGTAAGTGAAAGGTTCTTGTGAACGTAGACTAAATGAAAAGTACAATAGAAACATATTAAAGCTAATATGCAACTTAAGCTAGTGCTAGCATCAGTCCCAAGATTCACCCAGTCCTCCATCTCACTGCTCTGCTAGGTTCCTGTGATATCACATTCACAAGAACGAACAGACAAAGGGCGATAGACCCTTTGACCTTCAAAATCTGACCAGGTCATCCTTGAGTTTTAAGAGGACATTTGTTTCTAATTTGAAGAAATCCACTCAATGTGTTTGTAAAATATTAAGTTCTGTCTCACCAAGTTGTGTCAGATACATTACTCCAGTGATTTGGAAAAGAGCTTGTACCAGTCTGACTGGTACAAGGGGGAAATCTGATCATGGTGCTGCTTACATAGCAAGGCATCTGATCAAAATGTCTGACATGTCAGAAATCCAACCAATCGTAAGGGAGCAGGATTGTTCATTGTTCAGATGATTTATCGGGAACTTGAACCTGCCGAACAACCCATATAAAATCGGCCAAGACCAAGTTGAAAACGAAATCAGGCCAAATCTGCACAGTAGTGCAGTGTCGGACAAGCATTATGGGTTTTTTAATACAGTGGTGTGTCAGACCATTAAAACACTTGCATGAAGGATGGGTTTGTGTGTATTCACATTTGTGATGGCGTTCAAGGCACAGGACCAGTACAGCTTACATGTCACAGAACAAGAACTGATAGGTGAACTAGGATGCACCCACAGTTTTATAAATGAGACTACAACTACAAGCTTGACGTAAGAAAAAGGTATAGCCGGAAATAGGTGGAGAAAAAACTGTAGATAGTGTCAACAGTGTAACGTGGTGTATTGGTGGTTTATTTTTAACAGTGCATAACAGTGTTTGTTTGGTATTACAGAAGGTTTAATGAACTCTTTCTGAGAGAACTGCACCTCCTGGCCCACAGTGTTCTGTTATGTTTGTCATGGTGGCAGCAATGTGGACTGGTCCTCAAGGTTCAGCCTGAAGCTTAAAGAGCTGACCCATTGCAACGTCACATTAACAGTGTTTCAAACTCCACCCCTCATCTGACTCGTGTTATAAAACTGGACTGAGTCTGACCTTTTTTCTCACAAAAGGCAGACACACTGTCCAAAGCCGAACAACTTCCTCTGAGTGGGTCCGACTACCGGAGAAAAACGTTGCTGCTTCAACCTGCTGATACTCCATGCACTAAAGGTGAGTTAAAGTCAAAGTTGGTGTCAGTGAGGTTTGTAAAGGAGGGAGCAGAGCCATGACGGACTGTACTTTGTGTCTGCTGTTTTCAGCTTCCCTTAGGAACTAAATGGCTTCCAATGTGGAGGAGGATCTATGCTGTCCGATCTGTCATGACGTCTTCAAAGCTCCTGTTCTTTTGTCATGTAGCCACAGCTTCTGTAGAGACTGTCTCAAGAGGTGGTGGAAAGAGAAACAAACCCAAGAGTGTCCAGTTTGTAAAAGAAGATCTTCAAAGAAGGAACCATCTGTAAGCCTGGTGATAAAGAACCTGTGTGAGGCCTTCTCACAGGAGAGAGATCAGAGGTCTTCAGAGGGTCTCTGCAGTCTGCACTCGGAGAAACTCCGACTCTTCTGCCTGGACCACCAGCAGCCAGTTTGTCTCATCTGCAGAGACTCAGAGAAACACACCAACCACAGATTCAGACCCATTGATGAAGCCGCACACCAACACAAGAAGGAACTTCAGGAAACTCTGGAGTTCTTAAAGAGGAAGTTAACAGTTCTTGAAGAAGTTAAAGTCAAGTTTGATCAAACAGCAGAACACATTAAGGTCCAGGCCCGACACACAGAGACCCAGATTAAGGAGCAGTTTAAGAAGCTGCACCGGTTCCTAGAGGAGGAGGAGGAGGCCAGGATGGCTGCACTGAGGAAGGAAGAGGAGCAGAAGAGTCAGATGATGAAGGAGAAGACAGAGGTTCTGAGTAAGGAGATAGCAGCTCTCTCAGACACAGTCAAAGCCACAGAGGAGCTGCGAGCTGAAGACTCCTCGTTCCTGCACAGCTACAAGGCTGCAGTGGACAGAGTCCAGCAGCGCCCTCGGCTGGATGATCCAAGGCTGCTCTCAGGAACTCTGATAGACCAGGCCAAACACCTGAGCAACTTGACCTTCAACATCTGGAACAAGATGAAGTACATGGTCTCCTACACTCCTGTGGTTCTGAACCCAAACACTGCTCATCCAGAATTGATCCTGTCAGAGGATCTGACCAGTGTGAGACGAGGAGAGAAACAGCAGCTTCCTGATAATCCGGAGAGGATAGATAAATACTGGTCTGTCCTGGGCTCTGAAGGTTTTAACTCAGGGATTCACAGCTGGGTTGTTGATGTTCGAGACAATACACGCTGGGGACTAGGTGTGTTGGCAGAGTCTGTCCGGAAGAAGGGATTTATATCGTCCGGCCTATGGAGAATAGGGTTCTATGGAGGTAAATACTCAGCATGTACACCACCAGCCCTACCAACAGTTCTCAGAGTCCAGAAGAGGTTCCAGAGGATCAGAGTGGATCTGGATTGCAACAAAGGCAAACTGTCGTTCTCTGATGCCGATACTAACACAGTCATACACACATTTAAACATGCGTTTACTGAGAGACTGTTTCCGTATATTAACACCTTGGATGACCTCCCACTGAAGGTTTTACCAGTGAACGTTTCTGCGACGGTGGAAGAGAGCAGTAAGAAAAAAAAAACGTAATTTTGTACCTGAACCTATTTAGCTGTATTTTGTATCTCCTCACGTGTTTAAAATTATTCCACTTACTTCTATCTTATAATTAGATTCAATTCAATTAGCTTTTTTTTTAATCCAATCTGTGTTGATTTTGTGTAGAAATGTGAGGACCAGCATCCACTTTGTGGAAACTGTCAGAGAACCAAATAAATATGTTAAATTGACCAATGGCCACATGTTTGAACAGCTAGTCATTGTTCAGATTGAACATTTCCACTCAAGTTTAATTGTCTATATAAAACATAGTGAATACAATTGTATAAATCAAAAAATCTCCAAAAATGTTTTTGATGAAGCCCAGATGATTCTATAAAACATAAATGCTGATGTAAACTTATCCTTCTTTCTCATAAACAGAATAAAACTTTGCATCATATTTTGCTTTTCTTAGAAATCCTGCTGTTGTATAATAGGCCAGTGACGCCGATGTCAGAATACAGTTTGGTAATTACCAATGTGGGAACTCTAAGGATCCATTTCTCTACATTTGACCCATTTTGCAGTTTTGGAGTAACATTTGTTGATATTTATCAAAACACCACCATTACACGGTGAAATCAATCTTAAAGTACCGTAGATACACTTCAAGTAGCTTAATGCTAAACCAAGCATGGTCATTTAAAGCCAGCTAGCATTCAAAAAACTGAACATTAATCTAAACTTTATTAAGTAAACCCAAATGTTTTAGCATACAGCAAATAAATGTATTATCCTTGTTGTTGTAATATTTTTACTTAAATGCTAGCCTGTTTATAATTTTCTGATTATACTGATGTATTCTTATTTTGTGTATTAAGTGATGATGATTAGGTAAATTTGTATTGATTAACCTGATGACTTATCCATCCATTATATGTAGTATTTACTACTTTGAGTGCTGGGGGGCACAGGGGAGGTGAAGCTTTAAACAGGTTGCTTCAACAGGATAAAGTGTTTTCGGGGCAGTAATGAAGGTTTAACGTTGAACTTCTTCAGTTTAACGTGTTGTAGATTTGTAATGTGGCTGCATGATTCCGGGCACAAGATGCCGCTGTTGTCCACAGAATGATTGACTGTCTTTATAATTACAGCAGTATTATTTATCATTTTTTATACTGTATGTTAATTATAAAGTGTCACTTTAATGAGAGAGGATTTACTGCACCACTGCAAGGTGAAAAAACTCAATGGGGCAACAGTGAAAAATGTCTCATATAGAAATCCTCTTTAAAGAATTCATCCAAAATGCAGCAGACGGCAGAAATTGTGGTGTAAAATAGGTTTATTCACTGACGAGATAAAATCATCCCCAGGGACATGACTAGTGTTAAATGTCTGAGGCTATTCACATTTTTGTCCTTCTTGTGAGATGGATTCGTTATATTTATCTACATCATCAACATCAGTGCCTAACCTTACAAATGTTCATGTCAAATATTCCCATAAACACCTTTTTAACACCGTTCTACCTCTGTCAGGGATGTTTTGACTTTTCTTTACCTGCCTTGCTTCTGTTCCTTTCTGTGTTTTCTCTTGTTTACTCCTACGTACCTGTTCACGCCCTTGTCCAGGTCGCCTGCTCTAATTATCTGCAGCTGCCACTCACTCAGATCAGCAGCCTTCACTCACGTCTCAAGTTTTCTCCCCTATATATTCCTGCTCCCTCAGTTACTCGATGTCAGGTCTGTTCTATCTGTTTAGACCCCTGTGTCTCAAGCTCTGCATCCTCCTGTAAACTCCTGCCTTCAGTTCCTATATCTGTGGTCCTGATTCTTATGATTTCTGGTTGTCTCCTTGTTTTTCTTTGATCTGGTTCTTCATTTTTGGCTCCTGTGATAACTCACCTGGTTGTGTCCTGCTCTTCAAGCTCGTTAGGCATCTTTCTCATATCTTATCTTAGTCAGTTCTATATCCCCTCCTCCTAGGCCAGGGGTAGGCAAGTTCGGTCCTAGAGAGCCGCAGCCCTGCATGTTTTCCAACCCTCAAGCTGCTGACCAAGAGCAGGAACTGTTGATTACCTGGATCAGGTGTGTTCAGCCAGTCAGAAGTTGGAAGTGCAGGGATGGTTGGAAAACAAGCAGGGCTGTGGCTCCCTGGGATTGAACTTGCCTACCCCTGAGCTAGACCAAAACTGTGACAGAATAATATTACTCCGGGTACTGAGTGCACTGTTCTTGGTGGTTGGGTGCTCGGGGGTGGCATAAAGGCTGACCAGGGCCAAAAGAACTCAGCAAGCTGGTCAGGAGAGCAAATGTATTGTCAGACTGGAAAAGGACAGTCTGAGGGTGGTGGATAAGATCAGCACCATCCTGGTCTGTCCATCCCACCTGCTCTATAGGGAAATATAGCACAAATGAAAAAGCTGGAGTACTACAGGTGGTTGTTTATGTCCATGGTCGTCAGATGGAGGAACTAGTTCTGATCACCATCTAAATAAAAACCAATGCATGTCCATCTATGAAGAACCTGGCTATGTTTTTTTCTCTTCTAACCTTGATTACCTAATAGACAGTACTCACATTGTACTTTATTTTTTTATTGTGCCCTATTGTTCTTCCTCCTTACCAGGCAATTTACACCCCCAGGATCACTAAGGCTTTGCTTTTCTTTTTTAACAGGTTAGCATGGCAGTGTTTATTTATTTGGGGGAAACCTTTTACAGACTTTCAGTCCAGTTGGGGTTGGTCAGTTGGGCAGAGGTCGTGGACAGCTCTGCGGAGTTTTCCCTGGCTATGCAGGTATAATCATATGTTAATAACTGGTCTTTCTGGGATGGAGTTTCTTCTGTCTTACAGTCAGTAAAGCTAATTTAAAGCGTTAATACCACCTACTGATAACTCAGAGCCCCTCAGTTTCCCTAGGTTCGTCCTTGATGTCTGCATGACCAAACTACTAACCCTTTTACTGGCACCAACTATGTCCATGGTGAGGTATGTGGTCTCAGTAGGTACGATTCAAATTCAAGTTTTGTTGTCAGAAGATCAAATGACACCTGTTAATCAGTAACATTTGTAGGATCTGTTAGAAGTGTAAACTCTGGACTGTAAAATAAAATCGAGCCTATGAAACAAAAGCAATAAGAACAGATCACCTGACTCACAAAGCCGAAAATAGTTTGTTCTTGTTTGTCACTAAGGACGCAGACTGAAAAATACGATACACCTCCTCTGTGAGTCCACATACACGAAGAAAAACAGAATACGCACATTCTGCTGCTTCAACTTGCTCACACTCCACATACTAACGGTGAGTTTGACAAAAAACATGATATAAGGTCAAAGTCAGTAAAGGTAGTCACAAAGGGAGGGGAACTATGACTGACTGTACTACTGTCTGTGTGTTTTTAGCGCTTCTTAAAGACTAAATGGCTTCAAGATCAGAGGATTTCTGCTGTCCAATCTGTTTAGAGATCTTCAAAGATCCTGTTAGTCTGTCATGTAACCACAGCTTCTGTAGAGACTGTCTGAAGAGGTGGTGGGCAGAGACAAATACACAACAGTGTCAAGTTTGTAAGAGAAGGTCTTCAAAGGATCAACTGCCATTGAATTTTGAATTAAAGAACCTGTGTGAGGCTATTTTACAGAACAAAGATCGGGGATCTTCAGAGGGTCTGTGCAGTCTGCACTCAGAGAAACTCCGACTCTTCTGCCTGGACCACCAGCAGCCAGTTTGTCTCGTCTGCAGAGACTCAGAGAAACACACCAACCACAGATTCAGACCCATTGATGAAGCCGCACACCAACACAAGAAGGAACTTCAGGAAACTCTGGAGTTCTTAAAGAGGAAGTTAACAGTTCTTGAAGAAGTTAAAGTCAAGTTTGATCAAACAGCAGAACACATTAAGGTCCAGGCCCGACACACAGAGACCCAGATTAAGGAGCAGTTTAAGAAGCTGCACCGGTTCCTAGAGGAGGAGGAGGAGGCCAGGATGGCTGCACTGAGGAAGGAAGAGGAGCAGAAGAGTCAGATGATGAAGGAGAAGATGGAGGCTCTGAGCACAGAGATAGCAGCTCTTTCAGACACAGTCAGAGCCACAGAGGACGAGCTGAGAGCTGAAGACGTCTCGTTCCTGCTCAGCTACAAGGCTGCAGTGGACAGAGTCCAGCGCTGCCCCGCAACCGTCGACATCCCACAGCTGCTCTCAGGAGCTCTGATCGACCAGGCCAAACACCTGGGCAACCTGGCCTTCAACATCTGGAACAAGATGAAGGACCTGGTCTCCTACACGCCTGTGGTTCTGGATCCAAACACTGCTCACAACCGGCTGATCCTGTCTGAGGATCTGAGCAGCGTGTCAGAGGGAGAGACGCAGCAGCGGCTCCCCGAGAACCCGGAGAGGTTCGATTTCTACTCGTCCGTCCTGGGCTCCGAGGGCTTCAGCTCGGGGACACACAGCTGGGTTGTGGAGGTCGGAGACAGCACGAGGTGGACGGTGGGCATGTTTGAGGAGTCCACAGAGAGGCATGTGGACATCTGGCCCGGTTTATGGAGAATCCTGTTCTACGACAATCAGTACGAGTCCTATTCGCCCGTTACTCGCTCCACGTACCTGCACGAGCAGAGGAAGCTGCAGAGGATCAGAGTGCGTCTGGACTGGGACAGAGGACAGCTGTCCTTCTCCGACCCCGACACCGACACGCAGGTTTACACCTTCGCACACACCTTCACCGGGACGCTGTTTCCGTACGTCTGGACCGAGCGCGGAGCCCCGCTGACGATTCTACCCTGCAAGGTGTCTGTGGCCATGGGTTAAAGCCGGGGTGGGGGGTGGGGGGTGGGGGGTGTCAGGCTGAACCTCATTAACTCATGTGTGTAAAGTTTGACCCGGTTCTGATCGTTGTGTTACATTCACTGTCAGTTTTTCAGAATAAAGTGAATTCCTGCTCAGTGCTTATTGTGTCCTGCTTCTGTCAAAGCGTCTCGCTGCCGACGTCCTGCCGTCACCATGTGTTGGACCGAACCAGCGGAGCCGAGTCCCCGACGATCATGACACTTAAGTTTAACTTACACTCGCTTAAATAAAACAGTCAGCACAGGACGTCAAGAAAGAGACGCCGTCCTCCAGCTCCACATCAGTCACTGACACACACACACACACACACACACACGTCTTCAGGTTAACAAAAACGGCACAAATAATTATTTTCAGTCAGTTTCCACTTCAACACTTTAAGGTTTAAAACAAAAGAAGTAAAAACATGTTGTTAACAGTCACTGAGAGTTAAGGTCACGTTAGGTCAAAGAGAGCTCAGGAGTTTCACTCCTGCTGAAGGTGTGTGACGAGGCCTGTGTGTGTGTGTGTGTGTGAGATGCGCCTGCCGTACGGAGCATCAGGAGAACCTGTCGACAGTAACCTGGGACTGTGTCCAGCTGATGAGGATCAGCTTGTGCAGCCCAGGCTGTGGTCTTCAGGTTGCTCCTGACCCTGTGGATCATTCTGCTTGTACGAACAAACCCTCGATGACTTCAGCGTGTTATATACATCCCCTGATGTAGGATCAGCTTATAAGCGAATCTGTTTTCAATCTATCCTTCATTTTCTCCCGCCGTCCCCAGACTGAAGAACATTACGGTGCAGCTGATGATGAAGGGACGGCTCTGCTCATCAGGGAGCAGAGGAGAGGGAAATGAAGGAGGGAGTGCGGAGGCTTTCTGCAGCGCTACAAGAAGATCATTACGGCGTGGAGAGAGACTTGAGAAGGTGCTTTACGCCGCGTGTGTCTGCGTGCGCGCGCACACACACACTCACGGCGTCTCATTTTCATTCAGCGCTGATGCAAACGCTTTAACGCACGCCGCCGCCCCGCAGCATTCTAATGGTACAAATACTTTCACATTTAACTTTCATTCAGAGTCTTTCAGTGAGCGGAGATTGAATCCTGCGGGGAAGCGCGGCATCTGGGCGCGCGGCAGAGTTCGTTCCTCACCTGTCTGCATGCGTCTGCTTCTCACTCATGTGTCCGTTTATTAACAGCTTTTCAATAATATTCACTGAACACGGTCAAAGTTCTGACGATGAGCCCGGCAGCAACCTGAACGTGAGCTCAGTGGGCGGAGCAGTCGCCTGTAAACCCAAGGGTGAGGTTACATGTTCTCATTATAATCATACAGTGTTAGCAGCAGAAGATTCCTGGTGACCAACGTGAAGACGTACTGAGCTCCGGGTCTGGGACAGCTGCTGTGCTGGCCGTACTGGGCCGCTCCCAGTACAGTGGAACCGTTTCCACATCAACGAGGAGGACTGTAAATCTGAGATTCACGTCCAGGACGTCCTCAATCATGTCAGGAGGGGCCATTTGTTTGGTTAGTGTCAGCGAGGACGCCCCCCCTCGACCGCTGAGGAGACGCAGACTCATTCAAGCTGCGGACAGTGAAAGTTTGACATTTAAAGCCTTTAACTAATCAGCCCGTCCGTTTCTCTCCTCGTTGCTGCGACTTCACAGTGAGAGAGGAGATCATTTGAGCGCTCCGTCTGTCTGATGTGCGGTAATCACATGTGATCTTTTCAACAGGGAGCCGGCCGTCTCGTTAATTTGACCGTCAGTGTGCGGCCTGACTACCCCCCCACCCCCCAATCAGGCCGCTGCCTGAAGAGTAATTGCAGAGCCACCATGCTTCGATGCGCTCGACCTTTACGACCTTAAAAGCCATTTCCATTCCTCTGACAAAAAAGAACATATCTTGTTAATTGCAAAAAGGCAAATATTCTCTCTCCTCCTCCGCTCGCCCCTCTCCTTCCTCCGCATGCGATTTTCCTTTGAAGGCAAAACGCTGAAAAGCATTTCCATTTTCATTCATCAACGCTTATCAGTCATCTGAAGGCCCCTTCAGCCACAATCAACATCACAGCTCCAACCGAGAGGGACGCAACAATGAGAAACCATCAACAATCGCAAGAAGCAATTTGCTTTAATGTGGAGAGTGTTTTGTTGCAGCTAACTGCTATTTTTTTAATCCTCTGACACTGTGTGAAAGACAGAAGGAAGTGTCACAATGCAGCTTTATGACAGAGTTAAATACACCAGCCGCAGACGGCACAAACGCTGCCGCCGGCCTGTTGAGCCAGGCATCACATTCACTGTGGTCCCGTGCTACCTTAAGTTCCTGTAGGGTTTTTAAGCATCACTTCATTAATTAAAGGAAGAAGGGCAAAGTCATCGTCCTGGTTCTGTTCTGACGGGCTCACTGACGTTCAGTGTGATGGTGGGAACAGCTGGAGGAGTGGGGGCGGTGGCGTCAGGCCGCGCCTCTGGTGGAGTTGGTTTGGTTTTTAATGTTGGGGCCGCCTCCTCTCGTTTCACTCCGTCTGCGGGGGCAGACGTTTCATTAGCAGCAGCAGCGTCCGATGAAGTTCAGACCTGAAGAATGTTATCAAGGACAGTTTCTGCAATCAGGTACAAACGGATTTGCTTGGTGCACGCTGGCCGCTCCTCTGCCCGTCTTCATCATCCAGCCCTCTTCCCTGTGTCCCGTCTCACACACACCGACCTCATTCTGATGAAGTAAACATCGTTTAATGTTCAGTGATCAGCCCCAAATTGTGTTTATCACCATAACCAATCACCTCCTGCAGCTTTCAGTCGTACTTCATCTGCTCCGCAGTTAAAACTTTACGTGTGTGTGTGTGTGTTCTGACTGAGACACCTGAGCTCGCAGCAGCAGCAGGGAAACAGGTCTGATTAAGGGCAGAAGACAAATCTTTGAAACATCCAGAAATGTTAACGATGCATTTTTGTTGATTGGGGTCCTGACACACGTCTGTTGTCACGAAGAAATTCCCACTTCCAGATTTGATGTTAGTGTTCTCACCATAATTGAGGGATTGTGTCCACATGATGCAAACAGTACTGATGATTCGGTGGGTGTTATTTCAGAGGTACCGTGTGTGGATTCTTAAATGTAAAGATCTGCTGTACCATGTATGTCCTAAAACAGACACCAGGTGCTGGTTCTGTATGAAGCTGAACTGGTTCTGGTGGCTCTGATCATTTTGTTCACACTGGCCTTTTAAACGACGCATTTTAACACACAACTAACGGGGGAAACCCACAGACGGTTTTTTCTTAAATCAGGTTTCTGAATCTGAGACTTTAACCGCTGAATTTATTAAATAAAGACTCAGTCTGTTCCTCACAGCGCGCGTGCGGGTCCTCACAGCGTGCGGGTCCTCACAGCGCGCGTGCGGGTCCTCACAGCGCGCGTGCGGATCCTCACAGATCCTCACAGCGCGCGTGCGGATCCTCAGGACACGTGACCATGTGACGCTAGCCAACAAATCAAAATGTCTCCACACAAGGCTCGCTTTTCTTGATTTAACTTTAACAACTTTTTAAAGTCTTTGCTTATTTCTTTTTTTGTAACTGAAATGTACAGAGAGGAAAACATAAGCTAACTTATTAGCTAACACGCGTCTCAATGCCACACTTCACGATTAGCCTAGCTTAAACTAATAAACTAACTATACACATCACTTTGGCGCTACATTATTACAATACATATCAGCGCTTTATAAACATATTAATACTCACACAGACTAAAGTTTCCCAAGGCAGAAGCGTGTAGGACACATTTAACGTGCACATGAACCGTTTTTCTCAGTCATTTCTACCCAAACACGTCAAAGATAAGTCCACGGTGTGAGCGCTCACTCGCTCACGTTTCTACAATACGACAGCAACAAGATCATTTCAGAAGCAGAAACAGATTTTAGCATAAATGTACTTTAACTTATTTATCACCTTATTGGTGGGACTTTATGCATCGTCCTCTTCGGGTTTTTTAAGGAATCCAAAGATTGTTCCTCTGAAGCTTCCGGGTCAGTCTGGAAAACTTCTGATTAGTGTTTTTCTTAAACACAGTGGGGATCACTCTGTTAAACTGAGCTTCACACACTGCAGACAGACAGGTGGAAACATCCCATAATGCAACACGTGATACCAATTATTATGCTTTGCTCTTTCTTAGAAATTGTTATTAAAGGAATTTAAAAATCACATTTCTCAGTTGTTTTCCAATAAATTAATTTATTTCTCAATGATTGGTTTTACATTGTAGTTAGCAGGAACCATGCAATCAAGCTCTTTGTGGAATAATAAAGATTCTTCACATCACAGGTCACGTACAGAGTTAAAGAAACACAAACACTAAGCATTCTCCCCTCTGGCATTTTACACCAAGGTCTCACACCTTTACATATATATACAGAAGCTCAACAGGAACCTGGCATTAAACTGTTTTTTGTCATTTCCATTTTTTGTTTGCATGTTTTTATCACCTAAGTGGGAAAAGCAGTGCTTGTAATTAACCAAAAAGGTAGAAGAAGAAGTAACAGGTAGAAGAAGCAAGGCACACAATTATATTTTAAAGATTCCAAACCCTATTTTACCCTAAGCACACACACACATTCACTCGACACCCGTCCCCGACCCCAGCTTCTCTGCTAATCATCTCAATTGTGTAGAAAATAAAAAAAAACAACACATGGTACAGTAGTGGTGTCCACACAGCAGTATTAATAACGACACACGTCCCCCGTCCACAGTCATCGAACCGTAACAACTACACAACAACAACACTTCCGTTTTTACCAACTTTGGTCGTGTTGCATAGATAAAATACCATTTTCCTGGACTTTTTTTGGGGGGACACACGGTCCCTCCCTCGGTTTGCAGGAGAAACAGGAGAGTTAAAGTTTAGAATATACTCGGGTGGAGTGAGAGTCCAAGCACGGACACACGACAGCAGCTAATCTACCAGCGCTGCATCTACAGAGACAGAGGTGATACCTGAAGACTACCAGGGTGAAGATGCTCTTCGTCACAGCACCGCTCACATCGTGTTCACGTAGAAGCTCATCAACATGGAAGCTAAAGAAGTCTGAGTGTGGCTTGGTGGTTTAGTGCTTGACCCTGGTCCTGTCCATCCGGGATGAATAGGATTCACTAAGCGTTATGACTCCTCCCCCTCCAGTCACTGTTAGCCTATAACCTAAGAACATTTCTACTAAAGCTGAGGCTGTCTGTAAAAGTTCTTCAGTTCAGGAACGTACAGGAAACAACAGCAAAGTTCTAACAACGTGTCTCGTACGCTCAGCACGCTCCTGATCGACTGGAGCCACAGTTCGTGCAGCCACTGCGGCTCCAGCAGGTACAGCAGCTGCTTCCTTCTAAATATTAGCGTGTTTGGCACGGTTAGCTGCGCAGTCAACAGCTGACGTGTGGATCTGGCTCATTCAACGCCTACTTGTACAGTTCATTCATGGGAGCAGATGTTTTTTTTGTGCCTCTTTACTAGTAAATCGAGTTCATCTTTGTATTTGATCACAACTCAACTGAAACAATATAGTGTCTGAATATTTGTAACTAATCTTATTTTAACTACACGTCCTTCCAACAACCAGTAAATCATCATCAGCCTTTAATGTTTCTTTAATACATTTAGTAGTTATAGAGGTTCTGTGGCTGCGTGATGCCGATATTAGAGTTTGTCTACTTTGTCTGACTTCTACAACATCTATGACTCTCAGGCTGCAGGTTGGTGCTGAAACTACAGTCACGATCAGATGTAGGGAGACGTCTTCTTTTCAGGAAGTCACATGCTACTCGTGCTACTACAACAGCGTGTTTGTGATCACTGGATGTTCATAAGAAACACCGGAAGAAGTCACGAGTCGAGTGGTGGAAGAACGATACTGAGGTAGGTCCAGAACGTGACGGAAACAGAGGAGGATGTCTGTGATGAAACTTAATCCGTTCATCCGTACAAACACGCAATGAGAGACCAGCTGGGACCTAAATAGAGCGTTCAGCTGCTAAAGAGCCAGAGGTTTCCTCAGGAGATGGCGAAGACCACACCAGAGCTACGAGAGGATGAAGGAAGGAGCCGTAATAATGCCTGACGATACATACATCAGAGATGACAACGCGCCGCTAGCTTTTCAGAATAAAACGGTCCCTAATCTGGAGACCGGGTTCACACGGTAAATGTTAGAGTGAGGCGCCTGCGTCTTTAGGACTTTTGTGTCACTCACATCAGTCGGATATCTTTGTGCAACCCTCTCCAGAGACTACGGAAGACAGAACCCATCTGAGTGTGAACCAGTAGAATCCAGCTCACTCCAGCACTCGGCTCGTCTGCTCTCTCCTCCAAGAACACGGGTTCTGTCTGTCCCACTGCTACAGGTTAATCGTTCATTGAGTAATTTCCCACCGATGGTGCTGTGGACCACAGCGCGACACAGTGACAGAACGCTACCAGGATTCCCCGTCACCTGCGCTGCTTTCATTCAGACTGTTTCCCCTTTAATGCAACGATACGAAACATGTAGCTGTGTGTGTGACATCCTTTCTACAGACACCCAGTCAAAGGTGGCGGCGCTGCGTTTCCTCCTCCCTCCGTGAGAAATGTTGGACCTGACACAACAACATAAAGTGAGAATGAGGGGGAAGTCGGTCCTGAAGTGAAGCGGTGCAGCTACAGCGGAGAGGGAAGCAGCTGGAGAGACGAGGCCCAGGAGAAGAGACCAGACAGGAGACGGGGGCGGGGCTGCCTCACTGGTGGATCCTGGAGGTTCCTGCTCCCAGCACCGGTATCCTCTGAACGACAGAGAAGGTGTCATGTTAGCACAGCAGCACACTGGTCCCTCGTCACTCTTAGATCCTAACGAGACAATCAACCTAATTAAAGGAACAGGAGCTGGATGTGAGACACACACAGCAGAGGCAGTGGTTCCGAACACGGTCTGTGTGAAATGGACCTGATCCTTTTCCACTCCACTGCTGTTGGTGTCGGATTTATTTGTGTTGTGAGTCTAAACAACGACGTGTGTCTGTTGGATCCGGCTGAATATTCAGCTGCAGCTGTCTCACAGTTTCCTCCTCTGCGTATCACACATTCAGCTTCGGTTCTGTTTTCTATGAAACTTTCCAAACATGAGTCAGTGATGAGACCTGAACACACACACACACACACACTCTCTCTCTCTCCTGTGTTTTGCTGCAGACCTTCTGCTGTCTGGGTCACAGAGCACATCATGAGCCGCATTCACGATTGCTTTAATTGCACCTGTGTCTGTGTGTACAGTGTGTGCCTGTGTGTGTCTGTGTGTGTGAACAGGTGGGCTAGACTGGGGCACGCCATGGGGGTCAGGACCAGCTGTACGCATCACTGATATGATGTGTGTGTGCGTGTGTGTGTCCTTTGTCGTGAGTTTACACGTATGTGTGTGTGTGTGTATGTGTGTGTAGACTACGCCTGACTTTGTACTTTAATGTGTGTATTTCTGTGCGTGAGTGTGTGTGCAGGTTTGTCCTCAGATGTGTGTGTGTGTGTGTGTGTGAACAACTTGTCTGTCTAACCTGCAGCTGTTGGGCTGTCAGAGTTTCTACCTGGACTCTTATGCCCTGCCCTCAGGGGTGTGTGTGCAGTTGTGTGTATGTTTGGAGTATGGGGGCAGTAGGTTTTGCTTAGCCCTGGAGGCACCCATAGGGTGGACACATTACACACACACACACACACACACACACACACACACACACACACACAGATATTCTCTCTGTGACGGTCTTTGTTCTGCTTCTTGGTCTGATTTGATTTTAAAATTAGAAAAGATGATGAAAACCTAAATAAATCAGGTGCAGGCGTGGATCACACACACACACACACACATAGAGACACAAGCACACACACACACTCTGTATCTGAGTAGTTTCTGGAGCATTCATGAAGAACTCCCAGATCCACTGAGTGAGGCAGGTCTGCACGGGGTTTGTAAAGAAGCTTTCCTTCCTTCTCATGCTGGGTGTGAGGTAGAGCCGTCACCACGTCACCAGCCTGGTTCAGAGTGTGCGACCCGGAGCTGCTCACAGGGAAAAGTGTCGGTGATTTGTGCATGGAGCACAGAAGCGCGTGGGTTCATTTCGATGGGGGAAACGCGCTTTGTTTGGAGCTCTGTGACTCAGAGAGCAGCGAACGGCCTGACCCCGTAATCACAGTCAGGCTCTGAAGATAAGTGACACGGACAAAGCTATAACGGTGGTTAACTCACGGAAAACGTCCCCGTCCTCGAGGTGGGAGCTCTCACTGAGGCCTGGCTGCGGCTCTGCGCTGGTCGAACACCTGACTGAGAGCTCACCTGAGGGAGGGGTGAGTTAGAGGTGGCACACAAGGCAGAAGAAGAGGCAGCGAGAGAGAAGATGGGGGGGTGCAGGGAAATGAAAAAGAAAGCATTTGGTCACCTTAGGTCTCATACAGGAACAGTACAGAAGAATATTTTTCACTTTATTCCTTTTGTTTCACCAGTGGGAGAGAGGGAGAGAGAGAGAGAGAGAGAGAGAGGCGGTGCAGATAGATGGCGGGAGAGCGAGAGAGAGGGAGACAAACAACAGAAGAGGGAGAAGAATAAATCAAAACGGCATTATCGGGCTGAAGCGTTGTTTGTCTTTGTTTTCTAATCGGCTTGTTCTTTCTTTGAGCCCAAACTGATGAAAAGTTGCAAATTAAAACAACGAGCATCAGGCCGAAAACAATTCTCTCCACCGCGCTCTCTTAATTGTTTGACGACTAATCGCTTTGTAAAGACTTGTAGCTGTTATCCGTCCCTGTACACCCAGCGGTGCTACACCCTCGCACAGAGATACTGTACATGACGCTCCGACACATCCTGTGTTCTCTCTCTGCGTCTCTCTGTTGATGTGTTTTTAATGAACGAGCTGATGAGGAAACTGCTGCAGTGTGACAAAAGACGAAGGAATATTAGTCCAGACTAAATATTGGGAATACAAAACCAAACTCAAAGTATCTGGAATAACTTTTATGTGTGAAATGTGTCATGTAAAATCACTGTTACGTAACCTACACGCTGCCAAGGTTGCATGTTGAATTCCCACTGAACCTCTGCCCCGACAGTTAGCAGGGTAAAAACACATGTTGTTGGCTAACATGCCGCGGTCACAGTGGTAAACCTGCCGGGACAAGGCTCTGACCCGAAGCGCCTCCTCTCGCTGTTCTTATTATTAATATTATCAACTACTATTACTGCAGGACACACGACGGTCACTGAGCAGGGAGGAAGTTTCTGCTGCACTTACACACTTTGAAAAGCACAGAGGACGCGTTGACGTTCAGTGTGGGAAAAACCACTACAGGCCGCTGTGGACTGGAGAAGGAATGAAACGACCTCCTCCGCTAAGCCCCGCTCCTCTTTAAGGGAGCACCAGCTGATAAACAGGAGGGAGCAATGAAAAATGCCAACGTCATTTGCATAAGGAAATAGAAAACTTAAAAAGAGCACAAACACGCTAATTCAGCGATGAAATGAATTGTAAGATCACCGCTAAAAGGAAAAGCTCTTAGCTGATGAATCCTAATGAAATCTGACTGATAGTAATTATGCTGATGTTGTTCTGTGGACCTGAACCTCTGAACGGAAAAAGTGAGAAGTCTGCAAATCCCCCCGTCCATTAACACCCGGGGGAGGAGAGGGGAGGGGAGGAGAGGAGAGGGGAGGGGAGGGGAG